>CM046040.1:15815252-16415252 GCA_025215565.1 Flaveria ramosissima
AATTATTAATTAGCTTTTTTATTTATGCATTGTAAAAGATAATATTAATAAATTCAAATAATTAAAGATAATGTTAGCTAACAACTATAAAGATAACGGAGAAAAAAATATTTTATATAATATTTAAATGAAACGATGTAAATGATGAAGCCTTTGATGTACCGCTATAAATAAAGCTTCTTAAAAGATATTGAATTAAAAGCGTTGTAAAAGATATTTTCCCAACTTTAAAACTATTATTTACAACACTTTTATTTAAGGCTCTTTTAAATAGACACCCCAATTTTTTAAATCAACATCCCAAAATTTCTATACGTGTCGTATAGCCCCATACGCGTTGTATAGAGGGGGGTCGTATAAGGCTGTATGTGTCGTATAGGGGCTATATGTGTCGTATAGGGGGTCGTATAGGGCTATATGGGGCGTATAGCTCTCTGACAGCCCCCTGAATTTTTCCTCGTAGTCAGTGTCGAAATTCGCTATACGCGTCGTATAGCCCTATATGTGTCGTATAGAGGGGTCGTATAGGGCTATATGGGGCGTATAGCTCTCTGACAGCCCCTTGAATTTTCCTCTTTTTTAGTGTATTCGACCCTATACGCCGCGTATGGACCCATACGCGGCGTATAGGTGGGTGTCGATTTATAAAGTGGGGTGTCTCTTTATTAGGACCCTTATTTAAATTTGTTTATTCGACTGACTGCTGTAAATAAAGTTTTCTGTACTAGTGAATTTTTATGTTGGTTATGTTCTATCCTAAGATCTATCTTTATGATAGCATTGGAGCTATGGAAAAAACAACTTAATTTGTGTCAACTTCATCTCAACCTACACCCTCAAAATCCCTCCATATCCACCCATACATTCATATAACATATTAATTATATTATGTTTTGAGATCATGGTAGAAAAACAAAGAATAAAAGCCCCGACACAATTCTTAAAAAAGCTACCTGTTAAATTCTTGATAAAAAGCAAGATTAAGTAATTACATAAATAAGAAATTTGTACACCTTCAAGCAATTGTGAGCATAGAACTTACACGCCAAAGCATCACATCAAAAAACAATAAAACTTTGACACAAAAGACACTTTTTGACCCAATACTATAAAGTTAGTAGCATTAGAATTTATTTTTTTTTTGTTTTCTTATTGACTTTTATACTTAATTCCCTATTCTTGTTTTGATGATCATCATCATAATCAACATCAGATCTAAACAATCTCACATCAGAACATCTAAATTATGATGACAGATTCAACATGTCTACAAACAAATATCCCTGCAGATGTATCATTAAAAGGTTATAGCGTCCTTAACTATAACATATGTTGTTGTTATAATTGTGATACGTAGTGAGTGTAAGACCTAGCAACAAACAACATACTACAATATCGCTAATGCACACTTGGGTCTTAAAGTATAAGATTTTAACTGTATGACTTTAAAGTCTAACACGCGCTCAACAATTGAAATCAAATGCATTAGCAAACAACATATATTCCAGCACAACACATGAACGCATGAATATAACACATCATTCGTGTCTAATAACTCGAGCCGGTGTTTTGAGCTCCTTAAAATTTTCAAGCCGGTTCGGCTCGGCTCGATAAGCTTCGAGCTCGAGCTCGAACCCATCCTGGCTTGGCTCGGCTCATTTACAACCCTAGTAATCATGTACGTGTTTTGTATAGACTAAATAAAAACATATGGTCTAATTGTACGTTGTTTACTTCTCACAAAAATGATATGAGATTAAACCTTTGCAAGGTATATTGTTAGCTAGGTGGAATCATATGTTAAAAAATTGTTAAAAAAATTAAAGGGTGGAGAAGATTTCTTCTTCCATGCTAATCATAATTAAAGTCAAAGTCCAGATATATTAATTAAGAGTAAATCAAGCTTTTAGTACCTATGATTTGACGAAAATTACTATTTTAGTCCAAAAATTTATTTATTACATTGAGAGACTAATAGTTTCAACATTGGTTTTAATTTCACATGATGCACTAACACCGTTCAGTTAACCCACACCTAATCACAAAAACCCTCCACATCCCATCTTTTCTTCTTCCCCATGAAAACAACCACCAGACTTCTAATCATAAATCCACCACCGACATCTTCCCCATTATAAACCGAACAACCACCCCCAACACTCTTCCACCACCGTCGACTGCCATCATACGAGAGCCATTGGTTGTAGAATCAAGACTCAAATCCAAGGCACAAACGAGGTCTGTGGTGGTGACGGCGGGGGTGGCGGTGACAGTGGCAGTGGCAGTGGCAGCGGCGGTGGTGGTGCGACTAAACCTCTGGTGATGTTTGTCGCCGAAAAAGGGAAGCTAGCAAGAGGTTGCCGGTGATGGTGATAGTAGAGGAGGATGGTGCTCGGTTTTAATGTGGTAGTTTGTGGATAGTGGTTGTCGGATGATGGAAAGGGGTGGGGGTAGTGGTGGTGGACTGTGGTTGTCGGATGGAGGGCGTGGTGGTGGTGGACGGTGACAACAGAGGTGGTGTTAGATCAGGGCCGGTCCTGAGGATTTTAATGCCCTGGACGAGCCGAAAAAAAGGGCCCCTAGGCCCTAACGACTTAAATTATAAAAACTATTTTTTTTAAATGAAAACAAATGTTTTAGCAATAAACAAAGCAATATCATAGTATTACAATGACATACTGTAATATTTAACCAATAACTTGTAAAGCTCTTCTAGCATTCTTGATAACAAATTGGTTTATAACATCTTCGTAGTTTATAGTCACTAATATTTCGCTTTCAATAGCTATAATCGCCAATCCACTAAAACTTTCTTGGAACATCGTGGACGTAGGTAAGATTTCAATAACTTCAGCATGATTACGCTTAACATGTACGTGCTCTTAATTCAATAAATTAGTTTGTGGACTTTAATTACAATCATATTTAAATATTTTAGTGGGCTATTAATTGAGTAATTGGGTTAATAAAATGAGCTCAAAAAATTATATTTGGTTTAAAACATAATTGAGTTAAGTTTTTAATTGTATTATACCTTATAGTTATTTTTTTATAATTGTAAATATAATGTATAAATAAATTAAAAAAATTGTGCCTCCTGAGCGAGTGGGCCCTGGACGGGCGTCCATTCCGCCCCTCCTCAGGGCCGGCATTATGTTAGATGATGATTGTAGGGTAGGGTTAGATGATGACGGTAGCATGCTGATGATGGGGATAAGATGAAGATGATGATGGTGGTGTAACAATGGGAGAGAGAGGGTGGGTATTCTAGCATTGTTTTTTCTTTTTATTTTGAAATATAAGGGTAGTGTTGTCTTTTTATCTTGACTTAACAGAACTACACTAACGGTATTAGTGCATTAGGTGAAATTGAAACCAATGTAAAAATTATTGGACTGTTAGTCTAATAAATAAATTATTTGATTAAAATAGTAATTTTCGTCAAACCACAAGGACTAAAAGCGTAATTTATGCATTAGTTAAATATTATCTATATATTGTAACCACTAAGATTAGGGTAGATCCAAATCTTTTGGGTTAGTCAATAGATTTGTTAACAAGCATGGATTTATAGAACTATTTGCTCGATAAATAGTAATTGTAAGATAAAAAAGAACTAGGCTTGCAAATAATACCATATTAATTCACTTTTGAACGAATAAATAATCATCTATACACACTTTACAAGTATTTTACAAAACTCAATTTCAATCAAACTCGTTACAATTGAATAAATGACAATAACAACAATGGTTAGACCTTGGGATTTTCATAGTAGAGAACATGTTTCTTGGGTTTAAAGAGATACCTGGAGGCATAAGTTGAACTAATTACATCGATAAACAGAGCATATTGTAGCTTAACATATAGGAGGACCGGCAACACACCAAATACACATATAAGGATTGGCACCCACAACAAACCCTTGTGGTAAAGTACAAAAAAGCTGATACCAAAAGCAACCGTCATGGTTGTTATGGATAGGAAAAGAGTTACTAAGCCTGAAATCAACTTTTTGGGTAAAGATTCCAAGAAATCTCGTTCAGCATAACGCGACGTAAGGATGGATAAAAATATAAGAATTGAAGCAGAAGATGTGAATAGTGATATGACATCTGCCACAACGAAAACTATAAAGGTTGCTTTCGAATGAAAGATAGGGATACCATGGTTTTGGTCATATCCACCTGGAACGGTAAAAGCTGCAGCAAATACTATGGTTGCAATAAGTGCTGCAACAACCATACATTGACTAGCTGTTCCTTTCATCCACTTCTCACCTTGAGTAACCAGTTCTTTATGTTCCATTGTGAATAACTCGTGTGGCGTTAAACCATCTTCATTTTTCCGTTCTCTATAAGAAGGAGGAATCATATTTTTAACTTCCTACAACACAAACAAACTACAATAGTTATAAAATACTACATCATAGTTACACAAATCTTTAAATAATATAAGTAAGCATGCACCTGAAACCATAATAGTTCTCGTTGCATTTGTAAAGCAAATCCTGACACATCCTCAAGTTGTTTTTGCTTCGCACGTGTCCCAACTAAATGCAACATATTGTTCTCATGTTCATCTCTCAAAGGAGTTATCAAATCCTTCATTGCACCTATCTCATACAATAGGTTGTAGATACCCTCATGACGATGTTTGACAGCAATGTGAAATATGCTTAGCCCGTTGTCATTTACCTTCCATATCAGATCAGGATATTGGCGTATGAGCTCAATTAAAAATTTTGTATTACCCATTTCGGCAGCAACAAACAATATCCGAGAAGAGTGTGATTCCTTTAAAGCTGTTGCAGTACGCATTCTCGTAATATATGTAATAATGAGTTTTTGTAGGTGTTGCTTTTGATCTTCCTTTCCAGATACTCGCTTAATTATGTTTTGGGTTTCACCATGCATGTTCACAATATGTTCAGAAATGAGCTTTTGTAGTTCTAGAGCTTGATCTTTGTTACCGACATATGGTGTGTTCTCTTGCTTAACTACTTGTTGGGAAGTAGTATGCATGTTGACAAGATATTCAGAAATGAGGCTGTTTAGTTGTAGAGCATGATGAACTTTTGTAGAAGGTATGTTGGTGTCTTGAGTAGTTGAATCGGGTTGCTCTTTGATTATGTTTTGAGCATCAGCTTCCAATTTGTTAAGATGTTCAGAAATGAGTTTTTGTAGTTGAATAGCTTGAACCACCCTTCCAGAAGTTGTCTTGTCTTGCTTAATTGAATCCGGTGGCCCTCTAAGTATCCTATCAATTTCAGTCTTGGGCTTTAATGCAATATCTTCCCAAATGATTCTTAACAATGGCAATGCTTTATTTTCCTTTTCACTTTCTCCCACTTTTGAGTCAATGAATGAAAAAACTGAAACAAACAACCATAATTAATGATACCAAGTATTTACAAAAGAAAGAGTGAATTATGTACTATCTTACTACTTTATATACCTTATAGGTACTCAAAATAAATACAATAAAATTGTAAAAACACTCACAACTATTTATCATATTTGATCTCAAAAATTAAAGGTTGATGATTATTTTTGAGATATTTGGCGAGTAAGCATAGATTTTTACCCCTCTTGATGGTTCTTTGTATCATATTAGATTTTGTTTCATGTGATGCTTCAGGCTTTAAAGTCATATCTTCAGGTGCACTCCCATTCACAGGTTGCGGGTGCTCATTTACAGATGTTTGACATGTAATACATATCAAATTGTAGAGATGTTTACTTAATTTGATGGTTTTCCAAACGACAGTAGATTTTGTTTCACGAAATGCTTCTGGCTTACGAGCCAAAACTCCTAGTACGGTCTCACCACCAAGTTTTGGATACTTTTTCACTATCTCTAGAGCAATATCTGAAAATGATTTCCAGTTGCTTCGTGAGGAAAATTTTAAAACAAAAGCAACAACACCAGCAATGAAAGCAAAAACCATAAAGCATATTGAGTTTTCTTTTACGAGAGTAACGAACATAATTAAATACCTACAAAACTAGGAGTTGAAGAAAGTACTTATCCACGTATTATGATAGGGGAGAGTTTTATGCAGAATACAGTTTTCCTCGAGAAGAACCAAAAAATATTAAATCTTTCATTTTTACAATCAAAACCTTTGTTAAAATATAAGAAAATAATATAAATTAAATCTTTATTCAATAAAATTTGAAATTCAAAAAAGTTTATGAAGAAATTTTATCTATTATTAAACCTACAATGTATAATTCATGTATAGGTATATTACATACACATAAGCTATACACCTGTAGTTAACATTTAAAAGTTAGATAAAACATATTACAATATTATTTTAGTGTTAATTATTAGAAATCATATGCATTTGTACCTAGAAACTAAAAACTTTACAAAAAACTATCCAGTAAAAAATTAAACAATTTAGGTTTGTTCTATATCGTAATAATTTAGTGTTCTAATTGAACTTCAACCTATTATGATCAACAACAAGAAGATATAACACACTGGCTTAATAGTTAGATAGTAAAATGCATACCGAACATGTCATTGTCAACACATTTCTCAAGAAGCTAACGACGATTTTGATCCGTCCAACCATCATCACACAACTCTTTTGAATGTTCGAAGAGATACTTCACAACATCATAATTTCCAAACAAAGCACCGCGTACAATGGCATCATTTGTCCTCCGGCACCAGGGATTGTTAGCAAATTCCTATTCTTTCTCACCATAATCTTTATGGTTTCAATGTTTCCAGCTACCGCTGCTAAATAGAGCGCGGTATTGAAATTTTCATTTTCGAGTGCCAAGTCTTCCTTTTCCATCAATCCCACCAAATTTTTCACGAACTCTTCCACATGTTTTGGACCTTTTGCTGATGCCGCAACGTGAAGCGCTGTTTCCTCATTTTCAGTGATGCTATACCTTACCAACTCCAATTCTTTGTTATCATCCAAAATAGCTTTAGCAGCAACCCAATCACATCTTATTGATGCCTCATACAAAGGGACCCCAATTTTAAGGTACTTTTTTCTAGGTCCTTCAAAATAGTTCCAATGTAAATAGTTAATTAATATTAAACAGTTTAAATCCTAATGCATATGGCCAGTTTAAATCCTTCAGTTTGATTTGACAGTTAATATTAAACAGTTTTATAGAAATAAAAACTAACATATTAACTCAGAACTACAAAGCATTTTCATCTTTTTACTGTGTATTTTAAGGAATGTATGATGAATACAAAATTTTTTTAGAAATAAAAACTAACATATTAACTCAGAACTACAAAGCATTTTCATCTTTTTACTGTGTATTTTAAGGAATGTATGATGAATACAAAATTTCCTTATATCCTGATTCATAATAGCAGAAAAAGGAGCACATAGATCGCAGAAAGTACCAGTAAGTAGATCTCGACAAGGTAGATTCGGTGTTAACCTCCTTGTGTTAGGATTCGGTGGATTCGATGCTGGTGTTGACCCTGAGTTAGCATCTGAAGCGACTTGAATGTTGACTTGCTGCTGCTGCTGATGACTTGAAGGATTCTGCTCATTGATTGAGGGTAATTGCACAGTTGTTTGCTTCATCTGCTACATGACACCATTAATGATGATTAGGATATAAGCATATAAAGGCCACTAATATGGTCTTTTATCAAAATGGTGGTGGAGATTTAAGAACGAAAAGGGCAAGATTTGGTGGAATGTGATATGGTCTATTCATCACACTTCTAAATCATAGAATCTAATTCCTATTAAAATCTCCAATCCAGGAACATGGAAGTCTATTTTTAAATACAATCTGATCTCTTCCACGTCAATATCAATCTTTCAATGTTGCTAATTGGGGTGGTCCGTATTGGAGATCAAATTCGGTTTTGGATTGATACTTGGCTGGTGAATGAACCTCTCAAGGTTAAATTCCCTCTTTTGTTTGCTTTGGAAAGCTCTAAATTGATATTTATTAAAGACTGCTTCCATTTAGTTAATGGATCCATTGTGTGGTTTTGGAGATGGAAAAGGTATACTTTGACCTTAGAGGAATCTCAGGAGCTTAACAATTTGTCAAGACTACTCGGGTTGTTCCAATTCTATAATGGCAAAGACCACTGGCGATGGGGAAATGATGGAGATGGGATGTTTTCGGTTAAATATGTTAAAGATCTTTATTCACATAATACAATGAAAGGAGAATTTTATTCATTTCCTTGGAATCAATGGGTTCCAAAGAAGGTCAATATCTTGAATTGGAGAGCGGAGATGGGTCGAATCCCAACTTTGGACGCGCTTGCTCGTAGGGGTGTGGCTATTCAATCCAAATCATGTGTTCTATGTAATAAATATGACAAGTCTCTAGATCACTTATTTATTACTTGTTGGGTAGCCAACCTTTTATGGAGTATAATTGGTCAATGGTGCAAAATTCCCCTTATTTTTGCCTTTTCATTTAGAGACTTTCTTGATCTAAATGGCTCGATTTCGGGTGGTCATCTAAAAAAAAGTTTGTTCTCTCGGTGATCATGGTGGCATGTTGGTGTATTTGGAAGTTGAGGAATAATGTCATTTTTAAGAAAGAGAAGTTCTCGATGGCCAAATTGGTTTGTGGTGTAAAGTCCTTATCTTCATTATGGGTTGTGAAAAGATCTAAAAACATGGAGCTTTTGAAGATCCTTGTGGACACTAATGGAGAGACTTGATGTTATTGTTCTGTTGTAATCATTTTATGCTTTGTATCTTTTGTGGTTTTAGCTTCTTGCTAGCCTTTTATAATAAAATTTTGCTGTTTAAAAAAAAGTTAGTTTACATGATGATTAGATGATTTAATAGCTGATTATACCTTTGCTTCAGCTCACGATTATTGGGACTGTATCTGAATGAGTGACCACTATGAATGAATGAGTGAATGGCCTCGAGATGTGAGTCTTGATTATTAAACATGCGTTATGAACTATATACTAATTTGCAACTTTGTTTTGCATTCTTAGTTGTAAGTTTGGCATAATTGATTGTACCCCATTTAGTTATGTTTTAATCTTATTTTGTTTTTTACTTTTAATCCTAATATTTTACACTTTTACAATTTAATCACAACATTTTTTTCATTAACAATTTTGGTCCTTGTACTTTTCATCTTTTGCAATTTTTTTTTTTTTAAGTTTTGTTCTAAATTTTGCGAGTTACGCGTCGCAACATGCGTATGTGGTCAGCTTTTTTACTCTTATTTTTTCCGTATAACCCTGTCACAACGTGCAGGTCCTAAACCGAATGTGTTGTTGTATTCTATGTTATATGTTTTACGTGTGTGGTTCGATGTTTTTAGATCTACTTTTATTTTTGTTCTTTTTTTCATATTTTATTACATTTTTATATGAGTTTTTCCGATGGTTTTCGCTGGCCATGTTTTGGCATTGGTACTCCACTTGGTTTTTTTTATCTTAATTTTTTACGAGTTAACACACCGCAACATTCGTATGTGGTTCAACGTTTTTGCACCTATTTTTCTCGTTTAAAGGCCCTATCACAACCCGCAGGTCTTAGATTGACTTAATTATTGTTTTCTACGTCTTACATCTATTTCCCTTTTTCTTAAGTTTAATTTTTTTCGTTTTTTATTTTTGATTATAAAAGATTTTCTGGTATTGACGGTCGCTAGCGGTGGTATGAGATTGATGTTACTTAACATGGTTTTACGCCCCTGCCGCAACGCGGGGGCTTGATACTAGTTGCATTCTATTATTAAAGTCTGCTTTGTGTTATCAACGCCAACGTCTATATTTTGCATATTCTTTTCGAGTCAATGCCAACGTTCACACTGTATTTTTAACTAGGGGTTAATCTAATCTTAAAAATTAAAACATTCATATTTGGTTTTTCGTAACTATCCCCGTCTATAAATTTTGAGGGATTTAGAGCATTTGCAGTGGGTCCCTTATATATATTTATGAGTATTTTTTATATATTATATGAAATGATCGATTATGAGTGGAGCAGACATAAAATATTACTGTTCATTTATATTACTTAACTAAAAAGAAAAAATAAAAAAATATTATTTTTAGTATTCTTATAAAGATGAGTATGATAAATAAGATGTGAATACTCTCAGACCATTAGTAATGGTTAATGCTCTTTAAAGGACATTTTCCACCACATTAGCGACAACTCATCATTATCTTTTTTAATTAAAAATATTCATTGGTTAATCCCATTCAATTATTTCTCAATTATTTTGTTCAATTTTACATTTTTTTCTTTTTATTCTACTTTTTTTCTTACTAAATCGCTCCTTCATTCTACCGAGTAGAGGGTAGTTTGTCATGTAATGAGTTATGGTGTGTACTTGTTTTGCTTTCAAGTTTCAAGTAGCCATTCTTGGTGAATTGCCTCTATCAGTTCACATACAAGCAAGGTTGTGATACCCATTTCCTTGATTTAACATCTACAGTGTACCTCTTCACATTTAAACTACATACCACATAAAAAAACCCACCACCATATCCTACTCCTCCTCCACTGCCACCACCACCAGTCCACCACCATAGCGATAACAAATAGCAGGGCCCCCAACCAGTGGAGAAGACCTACCTGTGTTCGTTGGAGTGTCGACGGCAATTCGATTAAGGCGGTGTTTTCGTCGGAGTGTCGCCGGCAGCGGTGTTCATCAGATCCTTCGCCGACGATTCGAAGTTTCTCTCTCTATTCTTCAACCTCTCTCTATCGATTCGAACAATAGCATCAAACACTATCGTTATTGAAAAAACGCCATAGCCCCATAACGTCGGGAAAACGCCAGCATGGGCGGTGGCGGAGGCGCTATCCGGCCAACAGTTTCAATGTTAACGCCCCATTTGGAGGGTCTTAAAACTTAATGTTTCCCAAATTTAAGGTCACCTACTCATAAATTTCATAAATTACAGGTATCGGGAATGATATGTGGGAGGTTTTAGAAAATAAGAAATAAAGTTAAGGAATAATGATTTTTAAATAAATTATAGGTATAGGTATAGGTATAGAAAACCTGATGTGAATATTCTTGCTCTACTTAAACTTAATTCTAATTCACGTTTTGAAGTAAGGCATGAACTCAACACCACTTGAGGGTTTGAGACATACATTTTTATCACTAATTCACATATTTATATACTAGCCTAACGACTCGTGTCTACACAGGTTGAAAAATTAAAATTTTCACTAAATACATTTAAAATGTAATAGTTATGAGAATATAAGTATGTAATGTATAAGAATATGAGAATGAAAAAATATGTAGAAAATAAAATTACATGACAAATTTAAATCGAAAAAAAATATAAAATTTTATAAATCTCTAAAAACCTCTTTGTATACGATATTTGAGTTTGTACTTGAAAGTTCACCATTACTATTCAATATAATCAGCCTTAATCCATCTCGTCTTGTAACTTTTGATAATTTGACATGTTGTTTTAAAAACATGTTGTTTTAAAAACTAAATAACTATTGATAATGATTGACGCCGACTCTTGTTTTATAGTCATCGTAAAACACATGGCTAGGGGGAATTGCATTCTTTGAAACTTAAATTATATCTTTTTGTTAGTAGGTATCAAGGAAATTCTTGGGATAAAAGTAAATTGTTTAATATTAATATGAATATAATCTCTACTGATAAGATATATACTTACATAATTTATAAAAAGAATAAAAAGAAACATGATTCAATTAGTAGCTTATGAAACCTAAGAAACCATCATTTTAAAATGTTTCCTTGCATTTTTTACTTTTGAAATGAAAGCAAAACCAAAAAAATGATATCGTTTAATAATCTGACCGCTTGAATTAAAATGTTTAGCAAATATTAAATGACGTAAATAAATTGTAAATACAAACGTAATAATTAAGTCGTTTGTTTATTCTGATAACATGTATATTCGTTAGAACTCAATATAAAAAATTATGAATTGGTTAAAAATATGTACATGCATATTAATTTTATAAATTATTAAAATAAATATATAGAAATATTAAAAAGTGAAAGGTCATTATTTTAGATATAAATTAACATTTTTAAATATATTAATGTCAGGTTATAGTTTTTTAAACTACTACATATTTTGAAAATAGATTTTCAATCAAAGTATACATAAATTATCAGTTTTAAGTAATTGACTTAGATTCTTGATTCTAATAAACTCTTTCCTTTTTTTTTGAAACCATATTGCTAAGAAGGCGACATATGACAATTGTTTACTGAGAATGTGTCATGTGATAAATTATTACTCAAAATTAAGTCACATTAACAACATGGTAATAAATGATAAGATATGATAAGAAACGATATTTAATAAGATTTAAAAAATCTGACCTAAATCATATCAGTGTATAGTGTAGAAAAAGAACATTGTAAAATATGAAGAATAACTGGAACCTTTTACCAAGCTGCACGCCATAATAAAGTATTCTCGAATTAAATATGATAGCGTAGAACAAAGAAATTAATTATAGTTGTACTTTATGTAAGGAATATAATTTTTTAGTTATTTTTAGCAACAACTTAAAATTTAAAATTTAAATTTAAATTTTCTAAAATATGATATTTTGAGAGAATGTATATTATAGGTTATTTGATAATTAATAGTCATAATTATTAATTTTGAGAGAATAATATTTTGGATGAGATTGACGAAATTGATGGTTAATTATAGTTATTATAATGTAAATGGAAAGTAATAATGAGTTTTATAGTTGATTGACGAAATTAATGACTAATTGCAGTTACTATAGAATCTACATTAAAATCAAGCCACATGGCAATTGTTTTTTGAAATCGTATTGCTAATAAAACGACAGGTGACAATTGTTTGCTGAGAATGTGACATGTAACAACACATTGCTTAAAATCAAGCCACGTGGTTGAACCCTTTCATTTATTATATATAGAGATCCGCAAGGCACTCATATAGTAGTTCGAAGTTTACGGTTTATACTAACGAAACTATTACAACTTAAAAAGATAATTATTTTTTTTATAAATGTGTTAAAAAATATGATATACTTTATCAATAACAAAATTTTAATATGATTATACTTTATCAATAACAAAATTCTGAAAAAAGATGGTTAAAGTATAAACGCTATAACTAAAATAATTGTGGTTTTTCTTTTTCAAATTGAAAAGTTTTATGTCGGCCCACTGACTCATTTTAATATGATTCTACAAAATCAAAAATTTAGATTTTTTTATCATGTTTTTATCATTAACTAGGTCTTTTCCCGGCGCTACACCCATTGAGTTTAGTCGTTTTTCTCCCGCGCTATATGGTGTGACTTTGCTCGTTGTTGGTTCAGTTTATTAGAAATCATAAAAACGAATATACCAATACTGGCAATGGTGATTTATGTCATAATCGATTTGGTTCGTCACAATACTGTAAACGGTAATTGCACTCGCTATAACCTACAATACAAAACATACCCATTGGATTTTATGAATATCATTAAATTAATTTATTCTTCAAGCCTTTGTTCGCACTGAGCCTTTGTTTGTAGCATGTTCACGTTCATTGGTTTTAGCCTTTGACCGATACCCAAAAGATTGAGACCGACGAAACCCTAAAGCCCAAATGCGTCCCACGTTTGATATTTACTTTCTTTTATTTCACTTTGTTGGATCTGCTCCTAGTTGGGTTTGACTGGATTGGGTTCGGTTATAACCGAAGACTCATCCCTAGATAGACATCCAAACACTGAAAGTAACGACTCGTTAAAAAAAAAGATTTTGGGTCTGCCACTATAACCAAGCGATTTGGCACTCTAATTGTTAGCTATTGTTTGTACTAATGCAAGAAAACTAGTATTATAACCATATAAGTAGGCATGAATGGATAGTCAAATGTAAATGTAATTTCAATAACACAAACTCTTACATACCTCATGGCTACTAAAACAGTTTATGAATCCCAAGGTAATGTTTCTCATTACCAAACAAGAAGAAACAAAAGACTATTTATATGAATACATGAGAAGAATCTAGACGATTATCCTAACTAAATTGTAACAAACTCTAACTAACTCAACAAGCTCAACAAGAGATATCCTCATCTTTAATAGCTACTAACAAGAAAACTTGAATCACACTCACATAAGCATATTAGCTAAAAATTTCTATGTCTATGCCTGTGATCCGAAAGCGAATTTTGTTTTACAACGAGACGATGTTGAGCAGAGTAGCTCTGTTTCCAATTAATCTCCTAAACATACATTCCAACCTGCTTTCCATGCATTCAACCTGTTTTTCCATTTTTTCCAATCTACATTTTGCAGTTTGCAGCTTCTCTGATTGTGTCAATAAACTATTTTTACATAAAGTCTGCAATGCATCATCTACGCTTTCGAATTCATTCGCAATCCCATGTTCGTGTTGATCTTCACACGCCACCATCCCCTTATGCATCAGTTTTGATACCACAACCGACCATCTGTTACCCTTAGCAACCGGCATAGAGAAGAACAACAACAAAGATTCGAAAACAGAAATAGTCGTTTCGCTAACTCCTATAACCGCCTTCATCACCGCCGCAAGATGGTGGTTGTTTGAACCAACCACCACTGACCCACCACCGGTGATCATGCTATCAACCTGCTTCAAACACCCAACCAACAATTTAACATCTTTCCTCATCTTCTTTCTAAAAGAGGTGTAACTGATGATGCTCTTTTCAATGCTCAACTCGCATTTTCGCCTCCTTAAAACACACTGAAGATCTCTAACATGTTCTTTAACTTGTGTCACCATATCCCTTATGCTGCCACAAACATCCAACAAACTAACAGACTCTTCAACTAACTCTTCGACCCACTTCTTGTTTTGTTGTTCAGAGATCAAAACTCGAGTGGCGGACAGATTCAAAAGATCATCCATACATTTATACACTTCTGCAAGCTGTGATAAACTGCTGCAAATGTTGTCTGCAGACGGTTTCAATGCTGCAACCGCTGCAGCAGTTTTCGCAGCGTTAAGCTCTTGTTCGATCCGAAGAGTGGTGGGATGCGATCTGCAAGGCAAGCTAATGGATTTAACTTGAGCTTTGGTGCTTAATTTTGAAGAAAGTGCCATTTTGTTGGAGGATATTAGGGAAGTTCAGGTGTTATGTATAGGTAAGTTGAACCTTAATATGTGTACTGCTAATATATATATGTGCATATTGGGTGTTGATTAGATTATTTGTTTTTGAAGTAGCTTCCCACGTAAGTTTATGGGTAGATGGGACTGACACAAAGCTATTGGTCCAAGTGTGTGAAAAACGTGATGCTAGCATGGGGTTTACCATTATTATTATTTTATTATTATTATTGTTATTATTATTATTATGTGTCGGGTGTTAGGCCAACGCAACAGCTTCCCAATTATATATGCCAATTTCAATACGGACCTACCCCCATACTTACGTGGGAACAATCTCTCAATAAATTAACAGTTTATCTATTAGGTTATGAAAGGAAATGTGATTCTTATAGATATCGTTTGTTTGATTATAGATTTTATGGGTAAGGAGTGATGAAGTGTACACCCTTAAAAAGCGCCATTTAGATTTTGGCTTATAGTTAGATGTGTCACGTAAAAGTGTACCTTTTGCTTAGAAAAGAGATATTTGCAATGTTTTTTTCTTGTTTTTTTTTGACATGTAAGGTTCTATCTTTGCCTAAATCGAAATAATTGCAATGCTTTATCAAGCGGGACCGATCACCCGTCCGAACAAGAAGTGGAGACTTTAATCGGTTCAGTTCGTATGGGTTGAACCGGTCCCGCATGCTGGGAGTTTGACTATTGACACGTTTAATCGATTTTGTGTAAACTTTTACGAAAATAACTTGTTTATTATAAGATTTGAACTTGATACTTTACATACACATGTCAAGTGTTCGTAAATAAATCTACAAAATATTAGTGTTATATTTCTAGCCACATGTATTAAATACCTTCCCTTCAAAATAATCACTCCATTTCTTGGTCTTTTTTTTTTGTTTTCCGAAAACAATATCTCTCTTTTATTGTTTTAAAAATGGTAGCAGCATAACCATATTTTATTAAATAAATCTTTCGATCTTTTTTGTAATGTATAAAACTAATAATTTTGAAGATGTTTTTATACCGAATAAATTGATCCACGTGTAGGGTATCACACAGCTTAATTTTGGTCGTGTTGTGTTGGGGTCCAAAGCTTATAGCCCTCATTTTCTTGGAGCAAAATTCATGGAAGGCCATGCTTATCACGTACCCATTAAAGATGAGGCACCTGCTTTGAAAACAACTGCCGTTGACATGAACTTTTAGCAAAAGACAAGATTGAATACATACATACAAAAATGATATATAATCAAACAGTATGATGTGAGTTTTGTTAGGTATTTTACTGTAGTTGGATTAACTAAATAATGAGGGTTGCAATGCCCCCTTGGCGGGATCCGGGGCAGAGCTTTTGGTAGGGTCGAGCTGTCAGGTCAGCTTGAAAATTTTTTATTTTTGTAAATATTGTTTTATTAAAAATGCATGAAAACTTGATTTTCACGAGTTTTCATATGTGGAACTCGGGGGCAAAAATAGTCAAATTTGAAGATGAATACTGCCTTTGGCAGTTCCCCAAATCCCTGAAAAATTTGAAGTTGAATAGAATTTTATTGGTTTGGATTTTCTTCTTTTTCTTTCTAAGCACTAGTTCACGAATTTCTCACACACATATCATATTTGTTCTTGAAATTAAGTTTTATCCAATTAAAAGTTAATGTGAACCAAAATAGTTTCAATCTGATAACGTTTCATGACTATTAATTTATTACACTATTTCTCTTCTAAGTTTTATATAATGGCGCATGCTTGGGCTGTCTCTTTTATGTTTCCTTTCACTTGTAAGACGACAGCTATTAAATCTTTTAGTTTATATGATTGTCAGATTGTGTATTGACTTTCAGTCTACTGCATTGCTGGAAACAATATATCTTATCAAGTGTTCATACTTTAAGTCGTATTTTTTAGTTTCAAATGTATACTCTGCATCACTACCCGACAAAATGGATGATCATATGATAGTGCGCACCATGTGCATACTTATTCCTTAGTTAAATGATCGATGCTCTAACAAGAATGTAAATCGTTCAGGTATAATGCAAAGCTGGACTAGAGACACTCTACTAAAACCTTTAGATAAAACCCAATAGAAAAATTGTTGTTTACAAACATAAAGTTCGGTCTACGCAATTTTTTAAGAGTCATGGATTTGTGTTTATTACTTTTTTTCGCATTCAATTCTCACCTGTTCATAAACAAATAAATCTTTCAAGTTATTAGTCTGTCAACATAACATACATCTCTTCCCTTGAAGGGCTATGAATTGGTAAACAAGGAGCTGTTTTCTAGTAAACTTTTGCTAGGGAAAAAATTATCTCAAATTCGATATGGATTAGCTTCGGATTTGTTACGAACCCATTTTACAAGGAGATATCCATATATTGTTGATTATATCTTGAAACATGAATGCAAGTATGAAACCCAAATCATGTTTATTCAATCATCAAATACAAACTAAACATCAAAACAATTAAAACTTACTTGTGGGAATAGAGATCTTTGATGAAGATGATGAAGCCATGATCTTGAGATTCGTTCCCGTTATGATGTTTAGAGAGATCGATGGATGATCTTGAGAGAAAAGTTATTGGTGTGTTGTTGTTATCTTTTAATCCTCTATTTATAACATCTAAGGGGAAACCCTAATTATAATTATGGGGTATTTCCATCAAATAACCCCCTTATACTATTAGGGACTAATTATGTCATTTGGTGAAACTTATTTAAATGATCCGTAGGCCACATATTACGGGTTATTTCTAACATTCTCCCACTTGGCCGAGTGATCATTTGTGATGAGTATATATAAGTTTGGCCAAGTTAAACACTCATCAGGTTTCATATTGAAACTTATAGCAAATAGTTACAGTCATTCGAATTAAAGTTAATCCGAGACCCCCAACAGTCATACTAAAGTTTCAATATAAAACATTAAACATAAAACCAAAATGACTTAAATAAACCCTTAATGTACAGTATTTATCTGCACAAATTTGTCTATAGATCATAAAGCGCACATATAAGTTATAATAGACAAAATAAATATTTGAGGAAATCACATTAATCATAAATGCACACTTGATATGCTATTATATAAGGTCTCTAGTAAAACCCATCCTTGTTACGAGTTCTTGGAATGTTTTGGGTGGTAGACCTTTAGTCATCGGATCCGCAAGCATATCTTTTATGCTAATATTCTCGATACAAAGATTATTTTTCTCTACTCGTTCTCGTACGAACAAATATTTTGTATCAAGATATAAACCAACTCCACTCGAACTGTTACTATTCGAGAAACTAACGGCAGCTGAGTTGTCACAGTAAATCTTCAACGGTCGTGATATGGAGTTAACAATTTTGAGTCCGGTAATAAGATTTCTTAACAACATCCCATGGCAAGTTGCATTATAAACTGCAACGTATTCTGCCATCATTGTTGAGGTTGTTGTCAACTGCTGCTTATGACTCTTCCATGAAATAGGCCCGCCTGCTAACATAAAGATATACCCCGATGTTGATTTCTTATCATCTTTGCATTTAGCAAAGTCAGAATCAGAATAGCCCACCACTTCTAAGTTATCAGTTCTTCTATATGTCAACTTATACTCTTTTGTCCCTTGAAGATATCGCAATACTTTCTTTGCTGCTTTCCAATGATCTAGGCCAGGATTAGATTGATATCGGCCTAGCATTCCAGCAATATATGCAATATCAAGACGAGTACAAACTTGAGCATACATTAAACTTCCCACTACTGAAGCATAAGGTATCAATTTCATCTGCTCCTTCTCATCCTCTGTTTTTGGACATTGAAATAAACCAAAAACGTCCCCTTTAACTACTGGAGCAACTGAGGGAGAGCAATGTTGCATATTATAACGTGTAAGGACACGTTCAATATACGCCTTTTGAGACAATCCTAACGTCCCATTGGCTCGATCTCGGTGTATTTCGATGCCTATTACATAAGAGGCTTCTCCGAGATCTTTCATGTCAAAATTACGTGAAAGTAATCGCTTTGACTCATGCAACAAATCTAAACTATTACTTGCCAATAGAATGTCATCTACGTAAAGGACAAGTATAGCAAAATTGCTCCCACTCATTTTGAGGTAGGTGCATTGATCCACTTGATTTTTTATGAAACCTTGTTTCTTCATAACTTCGTCAAATTTTAAATACCACTGACGTGATGCTTGTTTTAACCCGTATATGGATTTCTTTAACTTACATACCAAGTGTTCTTTACCTTTAGGTTTGAAACCTTCAGGTTGGTTCATGAACACATCCTCATGTAAGTCACCATTAAGGAAAGAGGTTTTAACGTCCATTTGATGTAACTCTAAATCAAAATGAGCTACTAAGGCCATAACGATCCTTAAGGAATTTTTTCGTGAAACATGTAACATCTCGTATTTCCGTTAACTAAAAGTTGATTTCGTTTATTCTCATAAGGGTCATTGTTGTCAATCTTGAAATTTATGGGTGATTTAAGTTTATTTCTTAGTTGTTATTGTATGTAATGTATGAAAGCTAATAATTAAGATATTAAAATTATGCAATAATAATAATTAGGATAATAATAATAATAGTAACAATAATAATAAGTTACAATATCACTAATAACAATAATATCAATAATGATAAGAATATTAATAGAATTAATAATAATAATTGTTATAACAATAATAATAACTAAGATAATGTTATAACATTAATAATAATAAGATTGTTTATAATAGTAACTTATAAGGGTTATTAAACTTATAATATTTAAAACATAAAGTTAAATTATGTTTGGGGGTTTAATTGATGAATATTAAACCACAGGGACTAAAGCTGTCAAATTAATAAAATCAAATTGGAGCTCCCCTCACACCCCCGTTTTTCCGGTGCCTGTTCCGGCCAACCTCCGGCGGCTCCGGCGAGCCGCAGAACACCAAAATCAGGCGATTTCGTAAACCAAAACCGTTTCTAATCGGTTCGAATACGTGATTCGAACTTGAATGTACCATTTAAGGCGTTTAACCGTCGGTTACCAAGTCCAATCGAGCGCTTAATCGAATCATATTCGATCCACAGCCATTCGAGCCTTAAAGTGTAATAATAATACAATTAATTCAACTTAATCGAACATCTATCTGTTTCTAATCGATTGCTACATTCAATTTCATCTAACAAACACGAATTCATTCCACCTGATCTTCTCTTCAACACGAATCTGCAAGTCACTCGTGAACCCATAACCGAGCCCTCTAATTCACAATTGACAAAGAGCGTCTCATCATTTGTTCTATTCGAAACTTTCTGTGGAACGGATTTGATCTTCATCACCGATTGTAACCCGAACGAATTGCATCATAGTCGCGCTCTGTTCTTGAACCTGTTCTTCATCGATTCATTCACAATACGGGTAATTAGATACATCATTTTGTGCGTATTTACAATGGGAATCAAAGCCCCATGTCAATTTCAATAAACGAATTCGATTTGTTGTTCGATTTGGGATTAGATTAATCTAGGGTTCATATGGGATTTGGGGATTTATGTTTAAGTTGTTATTTAAAGAATGAAACCTGTGTTTTCACAGGCATAGGCTACCCAGCCTAATGGTTACATACTTACATAACAAACTTAAGGTCACGGGTTCGAACCCCGTGACCTGCATAATTTTTTTGAAAGCTTTCCAACCTCATTTTAATTTTGAAAAATTCTTAATAAATAATAAAATAATTTTTCTAAACTTCAAATATTTTCTTATAACCATCTAAATTATCTTCTCTTAAATATATATATATATATATATATATATATAATTTCTAATAAATTGTAAGAATATTCATTTTATAAATTTCGTATATTCTAAACCATTTAAATATTTAGTCTGCAATTTATTATTAAAAATGTTCTTATATTTTATTTAGAGATTCTAAAAAATGAATGTTATAGTTAATATATATATTCTATAAAATTTAGACTTAAAAATACTAGTTTATTATTTCAACCAATGTTTACTTAAGTTATTGTTTAAGTCATGTTCATTTTATTATAAAACCTTATAAATAATATACAACTATTATTTTTATTGTATATTTTTATAAAATATAAGTATGTTGTTCTCACGAATATATAAATATTTTTTTCTCAATTGTTAAATATAATTGATAAAATCCCCAAACATCACATTGAACCTAGTTTATGTTAATACATCAAACTTATTGTAAAACATTAACCTTGTGAACATACATATTTAGGTATCTTGTGACGATACAACTTTGGAGCGACGCTTAATATTAATCTTATTAATCTCCCTTATATACTTATTTGTCATGTGAGTTTTCCTTGTCCCCTTTTTACTTTATTTCACACTATTTTGGGGTGAAACATGATACTTATACATGATACACTTATACACATTTGAGACTTGTAATGCACATGCAATTCTACTTATTATTTGGTCATGGTTATTTGTGTATTGTAAGTGTTTATATGAGATACATAGTTTGTTTACAATCATTAACTATTGCTAGCCTGGCGACGTCTTAGATCTTTGGGCCTGACAAGCCTATTTGGTGCTAAAGTCGAGGTATTGCCGACTCCTAGGGGCCGTACGCTTGTGCACTAGGGAACCAAATACACTTAGCCAATCTTATATACTTGTAATCAAGTCGAGGTTTGGTTGTAACGATATGTGTTCTATAACCTTACTAGCTTATAATCCATGACATGAATTGCTACTTGTAATCTTATTATGTATGAAAACTTGGAAACTCACCAACTATTTTTAGTTGACTCTTTATTTTCATCATGTTTCAGGAAATCCCCAAGTTTAAAGTGGACATTTGAAGCTTGCAACAAAACTAGGACTTGGACCTAGTTAATTAAATAGAACATTATGTTATGTTTGTGTTATGTTGAACTTATTTCTTTATGGTGACTTATGGTTGTATTACATTTAAATACTTATGATATTAATATTTGCAATTTAAATATAGCGTTATGTGGCTGTGAACAATCTTAACCCTCACATCTCGACGTTTCCGCCGTCAAGGTTGGGGTGTGACAGATTGGTATCAGAGCCCATAACTATAGGGATTTAGGTTATTAGAAATGGTGACCTAGACTATAGCTTATGCATGAACCTCTTAGAATAATATTTATATTCTTTGAAATATACATATTGTTACATGCTACATAATGCTATACCTTACTTATGTGCAACTTGATGCCTTAGCATAGGTTTGCCTTGTAATTGCTTAAACTTAGTTACTTGTCTCCCTAAACTTACCTTTGACACTTTGACTCTCCCCGAAAAATGAAACTTCTTAATCTTATTCTCGTCGACACGTGGAATTGTATACTTATGCTTATGACTTGAATCCTTAGACTTATGTCTAATCTATGTAAAAATCTCATCAAGGTTTTGATTTCATGAACCTAAGATATTTGTGTGACACATAGACACCTGTATTCTGGATTTCCTGGCAAAAGGCCCTCGGGCTAAGGCAAGCATATCGCATAAATCCTACGGGACTAGTTATGCTTACCTGGGGATTTCTGGGATGAGTGATAAACTATGGTCAACATACACAAATTTCTAAGGCAAGTGGGTCAACTTACCTTGACGTGTCAACGTTTCCAAATGGTAATGCGTTACCAAATGGAACCATTTCATGTGCCTTACAACTATTGCCTTATCCTTGTTGAACTATGATCCTTGTTATTCCAATTCTCGTATCTAACTCATTTTGTATATTCCAGCATGTCTCGTCATCATGGAAAGCGTGGAAGTTCCGATCGTAAGTTAGCCGCCATGATTGCTCGCCAAATGGCTGCTGTCATCCCGACCATGGTTGCTGAACTTAATAGCACCTTACTGACCAATGGTAGCAACAATGGTAATGGTCATGGAGAGAACAGCAACAACCAAAATGGGAACAACCAAAACGGGAACAATCGAACTTGCACCTTCAAACACTTTAGTTCTTGCAAGCCCACTAGTTTTAGTGGCAAGGAAGGAGCCACTGGTCTTCTTGAGTGGTTCGAAAGCATGGAGAATACCTTTATCAATTGTGAGTGTCCCGAGGCACTCAAGGTTCGTTATGCTACTAGTGTGCTCCAACAAAGGGCACTTACCTGGTGGAATAGCGAGAAGAGAAACCGTGGACCCGAAGCTGTGCAAGCACTTACCTGGGAGGAGTTCAAGAACATCGCTATCGCGAAGTTCTGCCCACGAAGTGAGTTGCAAAAGTTGGAGGAAGAATTCTGGAACTTGAAGCAAAATGATGGTGATCATTTGGCCTACTCAACTAGGCATCACGAGTTGAGTTTATTGCTGCCTCACATGGTCGACACTGTCCCCCGCAACATCGAGAAGTTCATTAAGGGTGTACCACCCCAAATTCAAGATGCTGTGGTGGGTAGCCGACCCACAACTTTGGAAGAAGCCATTACTATCACCGCTCAACTCACCGAGAATCATATACGAGCGGGCACCATGTCTGTAAAGGGTGCAAAGAAGGTGGAGAAGACGGCTACTGAGGCTGTTAAGGAGACCAAAGCTGAACCGTCTTACAACAACAACAACAACAACAAGAAGCGCAAGTTCACACCGGCGCGCAACTATGCTGTGGCTGCACCCAAACAACCCCAAAGACAACTTGTACCTGCGGCTGCACCTGTGGCACAAGTGCCTGGGGCTAGGGCTTATGCTGGTCCTCAGCCTATGTGCAACATTTGTAGGTACCATCACCCGGGAAATCAACCATGCCGTATCTGTACCTTATGCGGTAAATATGGTCACTTGGTGGCGACTTGTCACCGTGCACCTAACAACAACGCCGCCGTGGTCACAAATCGTGTTTGCTACAACTGTGGGGAACCTGGTCATTTCCGCCCACAATGCCCCCGTCTTGTGGGTAATGTTCCACAAGCTCGTGGACGTGCTTTCAACATCAACGCGAATCAAGCACAAGCAAACAATGATGTGGTGAATGGTATGTTCACTTACCTTTAACTTTTGTGACCTATTTCTTTTCATGTGTTACCTATGTCGTTAAATACCTTTAAAATTGAACAGGTATGTTTCTTATTAATAAAACTTATGCCTATGTCCTATTTGATTCTGGAGCCGATAAGAGTTTTGTTTCGTTAGAGTTTGAACCCATACTTGCTAAGCCACATACGAAACTAGGAAGACCTCTTACCGTTGAAGTTGCCGATGGAGAACCGATCACCGTTGATGTCGTTATTCGTGATTGCATCCTAAGTCTTGACACGCAAGATTTTCTTATCGATCTTATCCCTATGAAACTTGGAAGTTTCGACGTCATCATTGGTATGGATTGGTTAGCCAAACACCATGCCGAGATCATTTGTTTCGAGAAGTGCATTCGCATACCGTTACCCTCTGGAGATACTTTGAAAGTGTTCGGTGAGAAATCTTCCAAAGGGCTTAAACTCATGTCTTGCACTCAAGCCCGAAAGTGCTTAAGCAAGAAGTATATGGCCTTCTTGGCTTACGTGGTCAACACGAAAGTCAAAGGGAAAGAACTTAAGGATGTCCCTATCGTACGAGACTTTCCTGAGGTATTTCCCGATGACCTTAGTGGTTTACCTCCCGTGCGTGAAGTCGAGTTTAAAATTGACTTGATACCGGGAGCAAACCCCGTGGCTAAGTCACCATATAGACTTGCACCATCGGAAATGCAAGAACTCTCTAGTCAACTTCAAGAGTTATCCGAGAAGGGCTTCATCCGTCCTAGTTCTTCGCCTTGGGGTGCACCTGTACTATTCGTGAAGAAGAAAGATGGAACGTTTCGTATGTGCATCGATTATCGTGAGCTTAACAAGCTTACCATCAAGAACCGTTATCCTCTTCCTCGTATCGATGATTTGTTTGACCAACTTCAAGGAGCTGCTATCTTCTCGAAGATCGACTTACGTTCTGGTTATCATCAACTACGAGTCCATGATGATGATATCCCAAAGACCGCTTTTCGTATTCGTTATGGGCACTACGAGTTTATGGTGATGCCTTTTGGTTTAACCAATGCTCCTGCTGTCTTCATGGATCTCATGAACCGAGTATGCAAGCCTTATCTAGATAAGTTTGTGATCGTCTTCATTGACGACATACTTATCTATTCCAAGTCCAATACCGATCATGAACTGCATTTGAGATTGGTTCTTGAGTTGTTAAAGAAAGAACAATTGTACGCGAAGTTCTCGAAGTGTGATTTCTGGCTCGAGGAAGTTCAATTTCTAGGACACGTGGTGAATAGCCAAGGAATTCACGTTGATCCTGCAAAGGTGGAAGCTGTGAAGAATTGGTGTGTTCCTACAACTCCTACCGAAGTTCGTTCTTTTCTTGGTCTTGCTGGTTATTATCGGCGATTCATTGCCAACTTCTCGAGGATCGCGAAACCGCTCACTACTTTGACACAAAAAAATAAACTATTCGAGTGGGGTCCCGAGCAAGAAGAAGCTTTTGAAACGTTAAAGCACAAGTTGTGCAATGCTCCTATCTTGACCCTACCCGATGGAAACGACGATTTCACCGTGTATTGTGATGCATCTAAACAAGGCCTTGGTTGTGTTCTCATGCAACGAGGGAAAGTCATAGCTTATGCATCGAGACAATTGAAGGTTCACGAGGTGAATTACACAACTCATGATCTTGAGCTTGGTGCTGTTGTCTTTGCTTTGAAGATTTGGAGACACTACCTGTATGGCACGCAATGTATAGTCTACACCGATCACAAAAGCCTTCAACACGTTTTCAATCAAAAAGATCTCAATATGAGACAACGTCGTTGGGTGGAGTTGATTAGTGATTATGATTGTGACATTCGTTACCATCCTGGTAAAGCAAACGTTGTAGCCGACGCTCTAAGCCGAAAGATTCACAACAAGATGATCTCATTCCAAGAAATTCGCGATCGACGACAATGGTTTGATACTTTGGGTGAGTTTGATACTGAGATCCGACTTGATGTCAACGAGACCACTATATTGCTACAAAACCTGAGGATAGATAGTGACATCGAGTCTAGCATCCTGGAGGCTCAACAAATGGTACAACGAGAAGGAAGAATGAAGGATGAATTGGAGCATAATCTTCTAACCCGATTGGAAACGAAACCCAATGGGTTGATGTACTTCGCCAATCGAATTTGGATTCCAAATCGCGATAACCTCCGTACCTTCATCATGAACGAAGCTCATCAAAGTCGTTATTCTATTCATCCTGGCTCCGATAAGATGTATATGGACCTGCGTGGTCAATATTGGTGGCCTGGAATGAAGAAAGACATAGCGACTTATGTAGCTAAGTGTCTTACGTGTACGAAGGTTAAAGCCGAACATCAACGTCCAAGTGGATTACTTGAGCAACCCGAGATTCCAATGTGGAAGTGGGAACACATATCCATGGACTTCATAACAAAGCTACCCCGAACCTCCCGAGGACATGATAGCATATGGGTGATTGTTGACCGATTGACTAAGTCGGCACATTTTATACCTATACGTGACACTTACAAAACGTCAAAGTTAGCTCGTATATACGTTGATGAGATTGTAAGTCGTCATGGGGTACCTCTGCACATCATATCCGACCGAGATGCTCGCTTCACTTCACATTTTTGGTCGTCTATGCAAGAACTCTTGGGTACACAACTAGATCTAAGCACGGCTTACCATCCTCAAACTGATGGTCAAACCGAGCGAACGATCCAAACCTTGGAGGATTTGCTACGCCTGTGTGTTCTTGACTTTGGTGGCGATTGGGATACGCATCTACCGCTGGCGGAATTTTCGTATAACAATAGTTACCACTCGAGTATCAAGATGGCACCGTTTGAGGCACTTTATGGTCGAAAATGTCGTTCACCGATCTGTTGGACCGACATTGGTGAAAACTTCATCACTGGTCCTGAACTTATACAAGAGACGACCGATAAAGTTTCTATCATTCGCAAGAACCTTGAAGTGGCGAGAAGTCGTCAAAAGAACTATGCTGACAAGCGACGAAAGCCATTGGAATTCCAAGTTGGGGAGATGGTTCTTCTTAAGGTTTCGCCGTGGAAAGGTGTGGTTCGCTTTGGAAAGAAGGGCAAACTGGCTCCAAGATTTGTAGGACCTTTCAAAATCCTGAGAAGGATTGGGAAAGTGGCTTATAAACTGGAACTACCTTCCGACCTTAGTGGAGTTCATCCTGTGTTCCACGTCTCAAATCTGAGAAAGTGTTTGGCCGACGAAAGTCTGTACGTCCCGTTGGAAGACATTCAGATTGACGAGTCATTACATTTTGTTGAGAAACCTGTTGAAATCATGGACCGTATAATGAAGAAGACGAGAACCACAACCACCCCGATCGTCAAGGTTCGTTGGGAAAATAAACGTGGCGCCGAATTTACTTGGGAACGTGAGGAGCATATGAAGAAGAAATACCCGTTCTTATTTGTATAGTTTTATTTCTTTTAATTTCGGGACGAAATTCTTTTAAGTTGGGGAGACTGTAACATCTCGTATTTCCGTTAACTAAAAGTTGATTTCGTTTATTCTCATAAGGGTCATTGTTGTCAATCTTGAAATTTATGGGTGATTTAAGTTTATTTCTTAGTTGTTATTGTATGTAATGTATGAAAGCTAATAATTAAGATATTAAAATTATGCAATAATAATAATTAGGATAATAATAATAATAGTAACAATAATAATAAGTTACAATATCACTAATAACAATAATATCAATAATGATAAGAATATTAATAGAATTAATAATAATAATTGTTATAACAATAATAATAACTAAGATAATGTTATAACATTAATAATAATAAGATTGTTTATAATAGTAACTTATAAGGGTTATTAAACTTATAATATTTAAAACATAAAGTTAAATTATGTTTGGGGGTTTAATTGATGAATATTAAACCACAGGGACTAAAGCTGTCAAATTAATAAAATCAAATTGGAGCTCCCCTCACACCCCCGTTTTTCCGGTGCCTGTTCCGGCCAACCTCCGGTGGCTCCGGCGAGCCGCAGAACACCAAAATCAGGCGTTTTCGTAAACCAAAACCGTTTCTAATCGGTTCGTATACGTGATTCGAACTTGAATGTACCATTTAAGGCGTTTAACCGTCGGTTACCAAGTCCAATCGAGCGCTTAATCGAATCATATTCGATCCACAGCCGTTCGAGCCTTAAAGTGTAATAATAACACAATTAATTCAACTTAATCGAACATCTATCTGTTTCTAATCGATTGCTACATTCAATTTCATCTAACAAACACGAATTCATTCCACCTGATCTTTTCTTCAACACGAATCTGCAAGTCACTCGTGAACCCATAACCGAGCCCTCTAATTCACAATTGACAAAGAGCGTCTCATCATTTGTTCTATTCGAAACTTTCTGTGGAACGGATTTGATCTTCATCACCGATTGTAACCCGAACGAATTGCATCATAGTCGCGCTCTGTTCTTGAACCTGTTCTTCATCGATTCATTCACAATACGGGTAATTAGATACATCATTTTGTGCGTATTTACAATGGGAATCAAAGCCCCATGTCAATTTCAATAAACGAATTCGATTTGTTGTTCGATTTGGGATTAGATTAATCTAGGGTTCATATGGGATTTGGGGATTTATGTTTAAGTTGTTATTTAAAGAATGAAACCTGTGTTTTCACAGGCATAGGCTACCCAGCCTAATGGTTACATACTTACATAACAAACTTAAGGTCACGGGTTCGAACCCCGTGACCTGCATAATTTTTTTGAAAGCTTTCCAACCTCATTTTAATTTTGAAAAATTATTAATAAATCATAAAATAATTTTTCTAAACTTCAAATATTTTCTTATAACCATCTAAATTATCTTCTCTTAAAAATATATATATATATATATATATATATATATATATAATTTCTAATAAATTGTAAGAATATTCATTTTATAAATTTTGTATATTCTAAACCATTTAAATATTTAGTCTGCAATTTATTATTAAAAATGTTCTTATATTTTATTTAGAGATTCTAAAAAATGAATGTTATAGTTAATATATATATTCTATAAAATTTAGACTTAAAAATGCTAGTTTATTATTTCAACCAATGTTTACTTAAGTTATTGTTTAAGTCATGTTCATTTTATTATAAAACTTTATAAATAATATACAACTATTATTTTTATTGTATATTTTATAAAATATAAGTATGTTGTTCTCAAGAATATATAAATATTTTTTTCTCAATTGTTAAATATAATTGATAAAATCCCCAAACATCACATTGAACCTAGCTTATGTTAATACATCAAACTTATTGTAAAACATTAACCTTGTGAACATACATATTTAGGTATCTTGTGACGATACAACTTTGGAGCGACGCTTAATATTAATCTTATTAATCTCCCTTATATACTTATTTGTCATGTGAGTTTCCCTTGTCCCCTTTTTACTTTATTTCACACTATTTTGGGGTGAAACATGATACTTATACATGATACACTTATACACATTTGAGACTTGTAATGCACATGCAATTCTACTTATTATTTGGTCATGATTATTTGTGTATTGTAAGTGTTTATATGAGATACATAGTTTGTTTACAATCATTAACTATTGCTAGCCTGGCGACGTCTTAGATCTTTGGGCCTGACAAGCCTATTTGGTGCTAAAGTCGAGGTATTGCTGACTCCTAGGGGCCGTACGCTTGTGCACTAGGGAACCAAATACACTTAGCCAATCTTATATACTTGTAATCAAGTCGAGGTTTGGTTGTAACGATATGTGTTCTATAACCTTACTAGCTTATAATCCATGACATGAATTGCTACTTGTAATCTTATTATGTATGAAAACTTGGAAACTCACCAACTATTTTTAGTTGACTCTTTATTTTCATCATGTTTCAGGAAATCCCCAAGTTTAAAGTGGACATTTGAAGCTTGCAACAAAACTAGGACTTGGACCTAGTTAATTAAATAGAACATTATGTTATGTTTGTGTTATGTTGAACTTATTTCTTTATGGTGACTTATGGTTGTATTACATTTAAATACTTATGATATTAATATTTGCAATTTAAATATAGCGTTATGTGGCTGTGAACAATCTTAACCCTCACATCTCGACGTTTCCGCCGTCAAGGTTGGGGTGTGACAAAACAGGTGAAAAGGTTTCTTGATAGTCAATTCCCTCCTTTTGAGTATAGCCTTTAGCAACCAATCGTGCTTTATGACGTTCAATATTACCATTCGGGTCTAATTTGGTTTTAAAAACCCATTTACATCCTACGGGTTTAACACCCTTGGGTAATTCAACCAATTCCCAAACGTCATTCTTATACATGGAATCAAGCTCATCAATCATAGCTTTATTCCATTCAGACGATTGATCACTACTAATGGCTTCATTATAGGAGGTTGGATCGTTACACTTTCCTAAATCCAAATCAGCTTCATTTAGGTAGGTTACATAATCATCAAAATTAGTAGGCCTTCTAGACCGTGATGACCTCCGTAGCTGATTTTCAGGTTCTGCAGTTTCAGTAGTCGTATGAGGGACTTGCTCTTGTGGATTTGATGGTGCTTCGTTTACAGGAATGTTTGGAGCAACATGAACTTCTGAGGAAACATGAGATAATGGTACAGTGTTTTGTAATGGTGCAGCGTTAAGTACAAGAGGTGTAATAGGAGGTAAGTCTAGAGAGCCCATCCCCCCTCCTCTTGCACTTCTTGTAAGTCAATGTCATGACTTTCAGTGCTCCCACTGACCTTAGAATCCTCTAAAAACACAGCATGACGAGTTTCTACGATGCGAGTAGTATGAGAGGGACAATAAAATCTATACCCTTTTGAATGATCAGGATATCCTATAAAGAAACAACTGACTGTCTTCATGTCCAGTTTTCTTTGTTGAGGATTATAAAGCTTAGCTTCGGCTGGACAACCCCATACTTTCATATACCTTAAGCTAGGTTTTCTTCCTGTCCAAATTTCAAATGGAGTTTTAGGGACAGACTTAGAAGGAACTCTATTTAGTATATGAACAGCTGTCTTTAATGCCTCAGTCCATAAAAATTCAGGTAAAGAGGAGTTCGCTAACATACTTCTAACCATGTTCATTAGGGTACGGTTTCTTCTCTCAGCTACACCGTTCTGCTGAGGAGTACCCGGCATGGTAAATTGGTTTACAATCCCGTGTTCTTTACAAAATTCAAAGAAAGGACCAGGAGCTTGACCAATATCAGTATGTTTACCATAATACTCACCACCTCTATCTGATCTCACTACCTTTATTTTACGATCAAGTTGATTTTCAACTTCAGCCTTAAAGGTTTTAAACATGTCAAGTGATTCAGATTTATCCTTGATTAAGTACAAGTACATGTAACGTGAGTGATCATCTATAAAAATGATAAATGATTTATGTCCAGATATTCCAATAGGATAAGGTCCACTAATATCAGTGTGTATGAGTTCTAGTAAACCGGAACTCCTGACGGCACCTTTTTTTAGATCCATTAGCCATTTTACCTTTAAGGCATTTAACACATGTTTCAAAATCAGAGAAATCAAGATTTGGTAATACTTCATCCTTCACGAGTCTTAACATGCGATCTCGTGATATGTGGCCTAAACGTTGATGCCACAACATGGATGATGTTTCCAAATCTCGTTTTCGTTTGTTAATGTTTTCATTTACATTATATGATAACAACGATTTTGAAAATTGATCATCTAGTTCTAACTTATAGAGATTTCCATCCAGATAACCATAACCACAGACATGAGAGTTTAAAGTAATAGTGACTTTGCCACGACCATGCAAAATTTCATAACCATCATTGTCTAACTTTGGTACAGATACTAAGTTCCGAGTAATCCTCGGTACATATAATGTATCATAAAGTTTAATACAATGACCAGTTTTCATTATTAATAGCATGGTTCCTACGGCTTCAACATTAAGTTCATCACCATCTCCCACCTTAATTGTCCTTTGGTTTCTTTCCAGCTTCCGGATTGTAAGGAATCCCTGTGTTGAGTTAGTAACATGAACCATAGAACCAGAATCAACCCACCATGTGTTAGTTGGAACGTTAACATTAAAGGACTCAAATATCATAAATAGATGGTTACCTTTCTTAGCCAGCCACTCCTTGAACTTAGGGCAATCTCGTTGGGTATGTCCCTTATTGTGACAGAATTTGCAGCGAGATTGTCCAAAGGAGGCATTTGAGCTGGAAGCTGCACTTGTACCAACCTTATGGACTTTGGAGCTTTCCCCTTTGAAGTTTCCCTTTCTTTTTAATGGTTTAATAGTGGTAACATGAACAACATCAGGCTTTTCTAGCTTCAGACGTTCTTCCTCCTGCACGCACATTGCTATCAACTCACCCATTGACCATTTTTCTTTTTGGGTGTTATAGTTGATCTTAAAAACATCAAAGCGTGAAGGAAGAGAAGTCATAATGAAATGTACTAGAAAACCATCACTGATTTCCATGTCTAAGCTCTTGAGTTTATGAGCCATGTCATTCATCATCATTATGTGTTCACGCACATTATTAAACCCATCATACTTTGTAGTAAGCATCTTCAGAATCAAAGTGCTCGCATGTGCTTTAGAAGATCCTTTAAATTGTTCCTCCACTAAATTCAGATAAGTTTTAGCATTATCTGAATCAGGTATTGCTCCCCTAATAGCAACAGAGATGGAGTTTTTGATTACCATCAGAGACATTCTGTTAGACCTCTCCCACTTTTCATACTCTTGTTTTTGATCTGCAGTACTTTCAGCAGTAAGAGTAGTAGGAGCGTCATGTCTCAAGGCATAATCAAGATCCAACATGCCAAGAGTAAGTTTAACAGAATCCCTCCATGAGACGAAGTTTGCCCCGGTTAAAACTTCAATTCCAAAGTTAGGAGTGATAGTGGATGCTAAATTGATACAAGTAGTAAAGAAGTTAAAGTGAGCTAAATTTCAGGGTAATCAAAATAAATAAATAAAGCAGACATAATTAATACGTTGAAGATAAAACCTATTATAACACCAAAATAATAGGCTAAAATAAAGTTCTAGATGAATATTGGTTTCGCGTTGGCTTTGACCAAAATTCAAATGTTATGAACAAAGTAAAGTAACGTTCTACTTGCATAATGGCTTTGCGTTGGCTATGACCAATGTGCAAGTGTTATGAACAAATTAAAGTAAGGTTCTAAATGAATGTTGGCTTCGCGTTGGCTATAACTAACATTCAATTATTTTGAACAAAATTATAGTAAGGCATATAAATACGACACATCACCTTTGGGCAGAAGTGTAATATCTATATTAATTTGCCAATATTAATCATGTATATTATCAAACAACTAGCCTTTGGGTTCATCATTTGAAAATACACATAGTTGTATAAAATGGTAATGTTAGACTTTAATGCCAAACCAAATGATATACCTTTGGGATTAATCACTTTATCATTCATTAAAGTTACCATTCTCTTTTTCTATGTCAAAATATATTTTAAGACATATGCTTTTTGCAAGACTGGTTTTATTTGTAAATATGAAACATAAGTACATTATATGTTTCTACAAATAAAAACTATTATTAAATAAAAATTGCAAGTTTGAAGTAATTTGCAATATGAAATTCGATTGTGATTCATCAAATCACTAACTTTATTTCACGTAAAATCCTAATGCCTTATTAATTTATAATTAATACATTATGTGCTGAAAAATAATCAACAGCAATTAAACGGGAAAGAAATAACAAATATTTACAACCGACGTATTAATTACAGATAATTAAACTCCAATCAATTTATTTAAATATCCATAATTTGTAGTTATTAAAATTAATGACAACCATATTTAAAGATTAATTTTAGAAAAGAAACTAATTGATTCGTGTAATCAATTTTGAGAACAATTATAAATCTCTTATTTAAAAGATTTTTGCAAAATAATATCAATTTAATTAAGGAAGCAAAATAATTGTCACTTCCATAAAGTAATAGAATCGTAATGATTGTTTTGATTATCTCTAATATAAGTAAATTGTAATGAATCACAATAAATTCTCCTTCCATGTGGTGAACTTTTCACACAAATTTTAAATCAATTAATTTCATGGTGGAAAGAATTTGAAGGATAAGGATTGCCGCAAAACAAAAAAAAATTAAATCATATGTAGATTGATCGATCTATAGAAAAGCTTTTGGATCGATTGACAGGCTTCACAGCAAAAACCAATTCAACAGGATTGATTTACAAAATACGATTCATCCATCTCAAAGAATTATTATTCTTATTTTTAATACTTAAAATGATATAATCAACATACGCTCTGATACCACATGTTGATTATATCTTGAAACATGAATGCAAGTATGAAACCCAAATCATGTTTATTCAATCATCAAATACAAACTAAACATCAAAACAATTAAAACTTACTTGTGGGAATAGAGATCTTTGATGAAGATGATGAAGCCATGATCTTGAGATTCGTTCCCGTTATGATGTTTAGAGAGATCGATGGATGATCTTGAGAGAAAAGTTATTGGTGTGTTGTTGTTATCTGTTAATCCTCTATTTATAACATCTAAGGGGAAACCCTAATTATAATTATGGGGTATTTCCATCAAATAACCCCCTTATACTATTAGGGACTAATTATGTCATTTGGTGAAACTTATTTAAATGATCCGTAGGCCACATATTACGGGTTATTTCTAACATATATAACCTGTTACAAATTATGTTTGTATTGAAACTGTAGCAAAATTTGTAACAAAGATTAGATGAAAAATATAAAAATATATATATAATAATATCCATAGCAAAATATAAAAAATAAGTACCGAAAAAACAATCAAAATCAATATAGCAAAATCCATAGCAAGACTAAGAAATTAATATAAAAAACTTTATCAAAATTGATAATAAATTCCCTAGCAAAAGTAAAAGTAAGTATTTAAATAACGATAAAATATATCTTCACAAATTTCGTTATAAAATTCATAGCAAAATCTAAAAAATAAATGATAATAAATAGTGAAAACTCGTAGTATTGTCAATAGTGGTCAATGTTGGTCAAATTCGATAAAATATGATTGATATGACCAACTAATAGAAATTTGGGTTAATTATAAGAAACTAGCATCAATTACGACCAATTAAGGTCAATTACGTTTAGTTAGAGCCAATTGGCCTAGTTAAGGTGAATTATGATCAATTATGACCAATTAGAGACAACAAGTGTCAATCTTGATCATCGATGGTTAGTTAGGGTTGTTTAATATTATCATCAATTAGGGTCTGTTAAGGGCAACTAACATCACATAAAGTGTATGGTAGCATTGATTCCCTATCATCAACCATGTTTGAAGAGTGTGTTTCTCCTTTTGTTGATGGGCTTTTCCCAATTTATGAAACAAAAACATTTCATCTACTCCGCCGTCGCTGCCACCACCACCGCCACAACCAATTTCTTCTACTCCTAGTAAACGCTTCACCCAATCCACCACCACCATCGCTCCGCCATCGCCACCACAACAACCACCGTCACGGGGTCTTCACCGCCTGAGCACGAACAATGTCTGATCACGTGCGATGTTTTCGAGTTTAATTGATCTAAATACGTGATTTTACATCGTTGTTATTATGGAATTAGTTTACTTTGTTTATGTTTTGTTTTCTAGTTGTTTGAAGCTTAAAGTAGCTTAATTTGAGGCAAAAGAAGCAAAACACGAAAGTTCAAGGACCAATAATGTAAATATCAAAAGCTATAAAAAATTAGAGTTTGAAGGGTGCCCAGTGTATCATATGCCGGGGAGGGGCGTATCATATGCCGGCGGGCGTATGATAGGTGTTTGATTTGGCGCATTTGATCACGATTCCAGAAAGTTGGTCGTATGAATGCTGAGGGGGAGTATGATATGGCGACGACGGCATATCATACAGCGTAGCTGAACTAACTCCGGATTTTGGAAATTTTCAAGTTTATTTAAACTAGACCAATCCCAATTCGAAAGAGAACTTCCCCTGCACGAAATCTAGCAAATTCAAGTTTATTTAAACTAGACAATTTGATATAAGCAAATTAGTAATCTCATAAACAAACGAGTCTTAAAAGATTGTTCTTTGGTTATCACTTTAATCAAAAGTATAATCTTAAAGATTACGTCTTTATGAACCCTAATTTAAACTTATCAATTATTGATCTTGTGGAATTAAAACCCGCAAGTGATTATTTTTTCGTTAATTAGTAAATTGGTTAAAAGTTCATTGTGTTTTGCATTAGTATATTAAAAATCATTTAAAGTTCCAATTTTTACTTCTGTCGTTTGTGTCTTCAAGTTGATCGAGTCATATTTGTTAATCACTTTTCACCAATTCACTGTATAGACGACCTTACTTACCCTTACGCAATAAAGGCAGCTAATACCGGTTATTTAACTTGTTTTTTTATCAAGTCTCGACAAACAGATCAAAATGGTGTCGTTGCTAGGGAATCAATACGTTTAGTGTTTAATTGTTTTTATTTGCTTGTATCAAAAATTCATAAAACCCAAAAATATTTTCTTTTTACGGCATACTTTTTAATTTGTTTTCTTTATTCAGTACTACACATGGTATTTTGTGTTTTTTTGTTTGCAGGTAACAATTTCATGCATACAAGATTTTCATAAAGGGTCTCGCCATTGCAATTTGATTCAGAAATCAAGAAGACTGTAATAGAGAATCGTGTGTTTCACAAAGCATCAAGTTCAAAAACTCCTCAACTTCGTGGCTATACAAGATCTGAAGAATGTACTTCATTAGCAGCGGTTCATCAGATTCTAAGTAGAATTTCAAGAACACCTGAAAGTAATCAGTCAAGAATGATGAATAATTCGAAAAATCAAGGAGGGATGATATTCCACCACCATTGTTCCCTCAACATGAAGACCTTCCACCTCAACCACAACCAGTGCAACCTCATATGTTAGGGGTCGATCCCTGTAAATAAATGTGTGCAAAACCAACCTTCGCTCGTGAACTTCCAACCTACTCCGAATTTCTAGGTTTGTTATCCAAGTTTTTCGCATAATGTGGAAGGAAGTAATCAAGGCAATGAGGAACGATTTTTAGTTGAAGGAAGTCACCATACTATATTTGTGGATGAGTGGATTGAAGATCAAGTTAAGATAGAAGGACCAGACCAACATGATTTTGAGGATTATGGGAACCAATCAGGCTATCAAAACCATAAACCAAATTAGGATGAGGGTTGTTATACTCAACCACTCATTCCAAACAACATGGGTGGTCAACAATTTAATGGCATACTTGCCAATCTAGGAGCTCAACACTGTGTACCTGCGCATGTCGTGGCCAGTCACTTCCATCACACCATTGCTATCAATTTATCTTTTATAGTTTCACAAACACAACGAGTAAGAGCTTTTGAAGTCCGACCATAATGTTTGGGAATTCTTCCTCACTTTCATGGAATGACAACCAAAGAACCATAATTGCAAACATCCGAGTTTGAGGCATCATGTAGTACCATTGGTGGCCAAGGTTTTTCACCAGATGAAGTTAAATTGGTGCTTTTTCAGTTTACATTAAAAGACAAGGCAAAACAGTGGTACTTATCTCTACCTTCAACGAGTATTCATACATGGGTACTAATGCATCAACACTTTTTAGATAAATACTACACTTCTCAAAAGGACGAGTGATGCTCGAAGAGCCATCCGAGGCTTTACACAACAATCAGGTGAACAATTCCATAAAACCTTACACTGATTCAAGAAAATGTTGAGAATGTGTCCATATCATGGCATAGCTAAGTGAGAGTTGATATCGGCTTTTTGTGATGGGCTATCACTGAAAGATGCGAGATATGTAAATTCTATAAGTGATGGAACATTCACTCCGAAAACTATGAGTACGTCCTATCATGTTGGTCAGGAATTTTAAACAGCTTCATGTAATAAGAGTATTATTCACATAACCCAACATGCATATAAGAAGTAATTGAACCATAACATAAACAAATAATAATGTGTCAGAAATGGGCAGTGTGAACCCACATGAATACTAGGCGCATACCAAATAAGAAACATGGTATGTACGTGGGAAAAGAATTGAGTGACCGAAAACAACGTGATATAATATATAGTCAAATGATGGGGAGGGATCAAATGAGAACTAGCTTTTTTTGTGAGAACTCTAAGAACCAACCTCAACTACTAGTTCTCAATGGCAAAATTGTAATTAACAAAAACATATTTAAAAAATTTATAAATCAAAAAATAACATAAAAATAAAAAAAATAAAAACACAAAAATGTTCCCCTACTTTCCCTCTTTCATAAAAAAATAAAAAAAAATTTATAAAAAATAAAAAAAATTTCTGTTTTTTTTTGACGAAATTCGTTTAACACATGTGTAATATCGGATTTACACGTGTGTAAATCCAGTACTACACATGTGTATAACTAGATTTACACATATGTAAACAACGGATGTACGATTTTTTTTATAAAAATATATCAATATGGTAGGCGTTGGAAAGAATAAAAAATACTGAATTTTATGGTGAATTTTTTTTGAAAAAATAATATCGTGAAAAAAAAGCTATGAACGTTTTAAAAAAAAAGGGAAAATGACATATGATTTGCATGTGATAAAAAATGAGTGGTTGAAATTGATTCCTAGAATTCTTACAAAAAAATATGGTTCTCATTTGAACCCTCCCATCAAAATGATACGTCTAAAATCATAGATAAAATTAATTAGATATCTATAAAACCCAAATGGTAATACAAGCACCTAAAATTGCACTACAATCCACTCTCGATGCATGCATATTTACAATCTTAACTGTTAGATACATCACTATTAAAATAAAAAAAAATCGGATCACATTCACATAAGCATATCAACTAAAATTTTCTATGCCTATGTGTTCCGAAGACGAACTTTTTTTTTCTTTTTGTTTTTTACAATGAAAGGATGTTAAGCAGAGTAGCTCTGGTTCCAATTAATCTCCTAAACATACATTCTAACCTGCTTTCAATGCATTCAACCTGTGTTTCCACAATCTTTAATCTACATTTTGCATTTTGCATCTTCTCCAATTGTGTTGATGATCCATTCTTACATAATGTCTGCAATGCATCATCTACGCTCTCGAATTCATTCGCAATCCCTTGTTCGTGTTGATCTTCACACGCCACCATCCCCTTATGCATCAGTTTTGATACCACAACTGACCACCTGTTACCCTTAGCAACCGGCACTGAGAAGTACACCAACAAACATTCGAAAATCGAAACAGTTGTTTCGCTAACTCCTATCACCGCCTTCATCACCGCCGCAAGATGGTGGTTGTTTGAGCCAACCACCACCGACCCACCAGCGGTGATCATGCTATCAACCTGCTTCAAACTCCCAACCAACAATTTAACATCCTTCTTCATCTTCTTTCTAAAGCAGTTGTAACTAATTATACTCTTTTCAATGCTCAACTCGCATTTTCGCCTCCTTAACACACACTGAAGATCTCTAACATGCTCTTTAACTTGTGTCACCATATCCCTTATGCTGCCACAAACATCCAACAAACTAACAGACTCTTCAACTAACTCTTCGACCCACTTCTTGTTTTGTTGTTCAGAGATCAAAACTCGAGTGGCGGACAGATTCAAAAGATCATCCATACATTTATACACTTCAGCAAGCTGTGATAAACTGCTGCAAATGTTGTCTGCAGACGGTTTCAATGCTGCAACCGCTGCAGCAGTTTTCGCAGCGTTAAGCGCTTGTTCGATTCGAAGAGTGGTGGGATGCGATCTGCAAGGCAAGCTAATGGATTTAACTTGAGCTTTGGTGCTTGATTTTGAAGAAAGTGCCATTTTGTTGGAGGATATTAGGGAAGTTCAGGTGTTATGTATAGGTAATTTGAACCTTAATATGTGTACCTCTAATATATATATGTGCATATTGGGTGTTATGAATTATTTTATTATAAAGTAGCTTCACACGTAAGTTTATGGTATTGGTCCAAGTGTGTGAAACTAACATGTGATGAAAGCATGGGGTTTTCTACCTTGTGTGGGGTGTTAGGCCAACGCAACAGCCTCCCAATTATGTATGCCAATTTCTTTATGGACCTACCCCCATACTTGATCGTTACGTGTTAACAATATTTCAATAGATTAACAGCTTATCTATAAGGTTCTCAAAGGAAAAGTGATTCTTGTGAATATTATATGTTTGATTTTAGGTGTTATGGGTAAGGAGTGATGAAGTGTACACCCTTATAATGGGCCATCTAGATTGTTTGTTTTTTACATATACGTGGCATGTAAAGGTTGTATCTTTTGTCAAAAAGGAAGATATTTCATATTTGCAATGTTTTTTTTTTCTCTTTTTTTACATATACGTGGCATGTAAAGGTTCTATTTTAGGGAAAAAGAGATAAATGTATTATATAAATCTGGACCGATCTAACAGAACAAAAACCGCCGGTTTGCTGTGGTTGAACTGTTTTCAGTTTCCGGTTATAACCGGTTGCAAGTTAGCCTGGTTTTGAGTTTTTATTTAAAAGAATAATTTTTTTATAAGATTTGAACTTATATTTCTAAAACACATTTTAAAAAAAAAACTTTAGTTCGATCAATCAAATAGCTCGGACCTCCTGTGTTAAGATCATTTGCCCACACTTCAAACCGCAAGTTATTTTATTTTAGTTTTAAAATGGGTTTAAATTCTAGTAATAGATAAATGGTAGTGAGCTAAAATAATTAAAACTTTAATGGGCTCTAGCGCTTGTTAGGCCTAATGAGTTTAAGTCTTTAATAAAGTATGTAAGGTCTTTTTTTAAAAAAATATATATATAACAAAAAAAATTTTTAAAATTTCGGGCCCTTGAGCAGATCGGGCCTTAGGCGGTCGCCCACTCCGCCCCCCTAAGGGTTTGGCCTAGATGTAAGAGCTTCCCGTCGGGGACGTACCAGCCAAGTGCAGGTTCCATAATCGTGTAATGAGATGGTCATAGGGTGGATCAACGATCCGTCAGTGATTCAATTAGTCGTTAAAAAAACATATATTAAATTCTTCCTTTGATATAATCTCTTTATTGTTACGTTTGTTTGAATTTTATTAAAAATATATCTCTTGTTTATTTAAATGCTAAAAATAAAACATTTTTAAAATTGATTAACATCTCTTCTATCTAATACATAAATTAACTATCAGAGCACTGGATATTTGCATTTGGTTGTGCTCACTGTTAATTTAAAAGTGGAACTGCTCCTAATGGTCATTAAAAAGTTAAACAAGTTTAAACTGGCTCACATTTCATTAAACTGGCATTAAAAACATCCTTAAACGAGGTTTAAACGCACATTTTTTAAACAGCCGTTCACACAACTTTGTATTAAAACATTAACCACCAATTAAGTCAACCACAGTGCATTAAGCAATAGAAGCCAGGTACATTTAGTTTATCCCTAATCATATATATGCTTCAATCTTACGTCAAGTATGTATGCAGTGAGATCTAATATAACTCCACGTGTCCCGTTACGACCCACGTGTCGCGCACACAGTTATTGTTGGGGTCCATACTTTGCAGATCCATGCACCATATTCTTGGAGCCGATATCATGGGATGCCATGCATTCATCAGCCATTAAGGATGAAGCATCTGCCTCGAAAACAGTTGCAGATGAGATGAACTTATAGCAAAAGACAAGACTCAATGTATAAATGATGTTATTATTATAATCAAACAGAAGTATGCATGTGAATCTTATATATATGTGCGTATGTTTGGGTTATACGTATCTTGTCTATGTTTGATGTTTCCTTACACTTGTATTGTGACAGCTATGAGATCTTTTAGTTTATATGATTGTTAGATTCTGTTTTGACTTTAGTTCTACTCTTTGTGGAATCAATATTTCAATTCTCAAGGGTTTATATAATCTTATGGGATGTAGTAAACGTATGTATGCATATCAATCGTATTCTACTTAATTTTCTATAGTTTTAGACAAATTTCTGCGAGTTTATTGACAGTTACTAGGAGGGGTGGTGGAGACGGGGGTAATGTTGAAATATTGAATTGATTATTAGTATACAACACATTACAATATTACAATATTACAATATATAAAGAGTATAATGCAAAGCCTAGATACTGTGGTGGATCCAGAATTTTTTTCACGACGGGCGGAAATTTTAAGGGTCATTTGCCTATCACAATATTATATACATCTTTTCAGTCCGGTTCGACTTAGATCGGGTCGGGTCGGTTCATTAACGTAAAAAAATCATTAAAATGGTTCCCAAACTCGTGAATTTACGTATATGTATATATAACAAGAATCGTATTGAAGCAATTATACTTATGAAAGTGGTGATATGTGATGTTTGAAACAATTATACTCACAAAATTGATGATATATATAACAAGAATCGTATCTTGATATAAAATTTTTTCTTCCTACTAATTACATGATTATTTGAGAGTGAAATTTTAAAAATCTATTTGATTACAGACCCGGTTATATAGTGAGAAAATATGGTTTGCCGACTTGTCGGAAGATCACCGGACCCCATTGTAGTTCCGCTCCAAATAATGTATATGTGATAATTTTGTTCTTTCTTTAGTTTTAAGAATTTAAAGGGGGGAGATTGCAAAATTTTATGGGGGCAGTCGGGATTTTCACGTATATATAATGCTAATTTTTTCTTACGGTGGGCGGTTGCACCCCCTCTTGGCTTTAGATACGCCACTGCCTAGATATATACTTGATGGGTCGGTGCGCTCACACTAATAAATAAATATCTTATATTAGGAGATGTGATCCATAGATCTAATTAAAAATAAAAAAGAAAGCAAGGTCGGTGACGGTAGTAAGGTGGCGGTGTCTTGGATCCAAGATCATCATATGAGATCCATACATCTAAAAGTAAAAAAATCTAATCAAACCGTAGTTTGAGATCAATGATCGTGGATTGTGGTCTTTGGTGCAGCTAAAATACTGATAAATAAATACAAAAATAAAAAATAAGTGACGCACTATTGTAATTTTGGAGCCGTAATTCAAAGACGGACTAAGATAATGACAATGAATGAGTACAACTATTACCCAACTTGATGCAGTCGGAAACAGAGAGATAGATAATTGAACCTGTTGATTCAACAAGAATACCAGGAACAATCCTTCTAACTATCGTTGATTCACAAAGAATACCGATAATCAGGGTTTACACTAACACACACAGTGATAGAGAGAAAAACAGATTTTTTATAAACTTGAATAATTCTTTCACCCATCTCTTACAAACATATAAAGAAACAAAACCAAATTCGAATGGGCCACAAAACATAAACAGGCCAAAAATTGGGCCAAATGCAAAGTCCAACAAAATGTAAAAATAAGACAAAAATTGAAATAACTCCTAAAATAAGCCGTTTTTGGGCCGAAACGATGACCCACAGCGGTTTCTGAAAACGTGCTCCTCGGTCCAACGGTCGTTTTGACTGGTCGCAGGCCCAAAACGGAGAATTCTAGCCCAAGTTAGGGCCATTTCAGTGAAGCCCCTTTTGATAAGCGATCTTGGGCCTCCAAAGAAGCTAAAGCTTGCTTATCCACACTTGGGCTCACATCACAACTCATATGAGAATAACCAACAGTCAAACATAATGATAAATAACTACCCTAATATAACAAAAAAAAACCTTATAAACCGGAACAAATTTATCTGATCTTGAAATACTTATCAAAATCAGAAATAATCATAAGAGGACATGTGCCTCTGTATTCCAACCACACCTTGTAACTCTTGTGGCCAAAGGACATCGAACGTGCCCTCACGCTTTGTAGAAGGTGGCGCTTGGCAACCAGTCACACGAAAGGGGTGACGCGTGGCAAGGTGGTTCGACATTGGCTTTATGACGAAGGCTAATCAATCTTTGGCGGTTCTCGTGGCGGCAATGATGAGACATAAAGACGTCTAAAAAGGATTGTGGACTGCGTGTCCTTCTATTGTTTTAAAGAGAATGACATTTTGGTAATTGTTTCAAATACGTCAGTTTATTAGTCTTATATGTATATTGTGTCAAATATTAGTTTAGTGTGTCATATGTTTTACATCATTTGTTATATGTATTTATTATTGTGTTTTACGTTTTACATCATTATGATTTAGAATGAGAAATATACAATGATATATTTTTACCAATTTTAAACTATAATATTAAAGATAATACAATATATGTCATTATTTTCTATAAATTATATAAATTTGTTATCTATTATTGTGCTTTACAATTAAATATACACAATAACGTTATTTCGCCAATGTACTTTTCAAAACTTAGTGTTCAAGATAACATACATTATGTTATTTTGTCATTATTTTTAATGTATTAGGTTAATTAGCCATCAATTTGTTATTGTGTTTTACATAATAATGTTATTTCACTATTATATGTTTTGTAAATCCATCATTTTAGAAAAATACAATAGTATTCTGTAAAAACAAAATATTAACAAAAATACACAACAAACTGCACAAAACAATGACGAGATATGAGTTTTAAAAAAAATTACTATTTTTTATATAAAAATATTGTACTCTTTTTAAAGATAAAAAAACTCGTTTTTATTTTGTTATTTTATAAAACAAATCCCATACATTAAAGTTATGAACGTTTAAAAAAATAAAAACATTTGCAAAAAGTCAACAAAATAGTTATTTCTAAGGGAAAGATTTAAATAAAAAGTATACTAAAACAAAAAAGTGTAAAAAGTAATATTAACCATCAATCTCATTAATTAATGATTAAGATTAAATTGCAATAAAAAGTTTGTTAGATGGGTATTTAAGAAACAATAAAAAAATAACATAAAATGATCTAAAACAGAAAAACGCAATAATAAATACATAACAAATGATATAAAATATATGTCCTAATAAACTAATATTTGACACAATTAACGTATATGACACAATGATTTGACGTATTTAACACAATGACCAAAATGTCATCCTATTTAAAACAATATAATGACAAATGTCAAGCTCATAATTCTTATTAGACCTTTTACATTAAATCCTTTTATTAGTATAAACCTATCCTCATGATTCATGATATTGATGGTTGAGATTACTTCGTACACTTTTTAACTTAAGAGACTTTTTATTTAAATATTTCCTCAATTATATTAATTAAATATGAAAATGAAATATAAAATTTGGGTAATTGTGTTTCTAGAAAAAGTATATGTTGTTTGTAAAAAAAAATTATCAAATTTTTATTAAACTAGTCCCTTAATTATTTTTATTTTTTAAGCAACACAATAAAACACCTGCAATCCTCACAAAATCAAACATTGCATGTCCCCCGCAACCTTCAATGAAATCAAACACCAATCTTATCACCTTCAATTACCTCAACGGTCCCATTCTTAATCGCACCCTAAAAGGTCAAATTTATGTGTTCTTAAGATCATGATCGAAGTAACCATAACGATTTATGGTGATCGATATATGTTATGAGTAAGAGTCGGATTATAAAAACATCATTTTTTGTTATTGAGACATTCTATTTGTCTATATCTCTCTTCATATATCTATATGTATTTATAGAAAGATAGAGAGTATAAAAGTAAATTGGGTGTACTAATAACATACGTCATGACTAATCAGGGTATTTGATTTGATTTCCCTGTTGAACTTGTTATGGTTTTATTCCATACATGCATAGATTGTTGAATTAAGGGGTTGTGATGGGAAATTAAACAGATAATAAGGTATTCCATCTCTTTGATAAATATTATTCAAAGAAATCATATCGGTAAATATATATTTTAAATACATTCTTTTAAGGAAAACGTCCCCCTTAAAGTCTGTTATAGGTAACTAGGGTTGAGTAATATTAATTAGAGACAATTAAGGCATTCGTGGTATTTTCCAATCCTTTTCTTTGTATTTAATTAAAAATCTATATTCTTCAAATTGATCTTTTACTAATGTTAGTAATGAATAAATAAAATATTGAATAAAATGACACTTTATTAATTATAAATGATATTTTAAGATAAGATATGATTGTTATTAGGTATGAAGAATGACTATAAGTAATAAAATAATGATGTCAGTTTCTTACACTTTTATTTTTAAACCTTTTTTGTTTTTTTCAAAAACAATTTAATCATTTTATTTCAAAACAAACCGTTTTAAAAAAATATCATTTTTATAAATTTTCTCGTTATAATTCCAAATTTTTATTATTTTTGGTTTATAAAAGTTTTACTTTTCAGAAGCAACAATTTTAAGATATTTTTTATTTGTTAGGAAGTTTGATGTTTTAAAAAATTATTATATTATAAAAAATAAATTCATTAGAAATAAGATTAATAAAAGATCTATTTGTTAATTTATTGCAAAAACTGTTTATAATCTAAAAAGATTTCATAACATTATTAGCAATTAATGTACTTATTTAATACGTTAGAGTAACGGAAAAAAATTGGTTAGAATGAATATGGTGCTGCCACGTGTCCCACCACTTACTCTTTTATTAGAGTAGAAGATTTTCAAGACTCAAGCACTCACAAATTTCTTATTTTTAAGGCACTCACAAACTCAAGTTAGGTTTTTAGTATAAACAAGCAAATTTGCTTGCGCAATACGATGTGACTGCACGAATCAATGCACTTTCAAGCTTCGTTACATGCGATGCTACATTGACAATGTCGTGTTGCAAAGTGTGAAACATATATAAAAAATTTACTATTTCTAGCACATTGTAACCTAATATTCTTAAAAACGTACCTTTTGAAAAGAAATATATAGAAACGTAAAAAGTAAAAAGAAATCAATTTAATTAAAACATCACAAGAAAAATAAAATAAAAAGGAACCTCAAAATAAAAAAAATGTTTGCCACTTGCGCTTTGAGATTATATCATGAAAAAAATCTATTTAACATGTCAAGAAACCTGTAAAAACATTAGAACAGAAGAAAATAAATGATGCAGACCGATACAATTAGACATGTGTTGTGTTGGTGGGGAACCCCACATACACATGTAATTAAGTATATATAGATTATAATATGGGTGCATGGTATTTAACCGAACTTGAAAAAACAGAATTCCAATTTGAATCTGATTCCATTTTCATATTCAGTTTAAAAATTTTCAAATCAAATTGGAAATCAAATTTCGAATCAAGCTGAATTTGTGCTTTTATGTTCGATTTGAAATCCGGATTTGATTTATGCATATATTTAATATTTTTGTAAACACATAAATATACAGGGCCGGTCCCGAAAATTTTCGAATAATTTTAGGTCCTGAGCGAGTAGAAAAAATATGTCCTATAATATAGTGTCAATAACCAGTATGTAAAAAATCTTATAATACGACAATAATTGTCTACCAATAAATAAAAGTATTGTAGCAAAATAATCTATTTTAGTTATTTAGCCGAATCGTAAGACTCTCCTATCGTTTTTTAATTGAGTTTAGATTGGATCGACTAAACTAACTAAAATGATAACGGACCCTAAGTTTCAATAGATCAAGATAATTAAATTGATATTGAGTTTGTTAATTAGTTTGTTAATAATCTATAGTTGTTTTTAAAATTATACATACATATATAATATATTTTTTTAAAATTTCGGGCCTCTGATGAGAATAGGCCCTGGACGGTCGCCCACCCCCACTGCTGGCCCAAGCCCAAAGCTAATAAAGCTAGGGTTTTGGGCCCCCAAATTTAAAGGGCCTCAAAATTTAGTAAAATGAGTTTATATGGGTAAAAAATTATCAGGCTAGACAATAAATTTAATTAGTTGGGCCTTCAATTTCATTAATAAAGAGGTAAACAACAATTGATTGCATTCCAATTTGCCGTCTCCCTTAACTAAAAAAAGAACGCAGCTGTAATTGGTTGCATGATGCGGCAATTCCGGCAACCGAAACGTCACCATAATTCCTTTAATAAAATCGATTGGATCCTCAATCAGAAAAGTCACCTTAATCAAGCGGTAATTTCCTACAATTAACACTGAACCAAAGCTTTTGTGAGTTACGACTTGTGTGTTGCGAATGTTGTTGATTATGAAATTCTAGTTCTGTTGTTCTTGACTCTGTTTTGCGACTTGCCGGTTGCAGATTGCGAACAAAGAAATCTAACTGTAAACAAATATTTGTAAATTTTTTTTGTATCTAGTTCTCAAGTTCAGTTTCTTTTTCGATTCTAGATTCTCAATTTTTTTAGTTTTATTCTTATTTTGTGTTGGTGGATCAATTATATTACTGTATTTGTGTTTGTTGTTTCATAGAACTTTGCAAGTAGATTTTGTATGCTTTAAGTTTTAACCTGAATGTTAGTATTGTTGTTTAGTAGAATTTTGTTGTTTGTAAGTGTTATGATGCAACTCATTTGTATAGTGAATATTGCTTATTTGCTTGTTCAGCAGAAGTTTGTAAATTGTTGTTTGTTGTTTTATTTAACTTACTGAATCTATCATTCACCAAATATTTTAACTCCGTCAACTATAAATGTATTAGTTTATTATTAGCGGTCCCAAGCCCAGATAAAGGCGGACGTTTTAACAAAAAAAAATAAAGGGCCCATATTTTTAGTTAGATTAGGGTCCCATAAAACGTTGAGCCGGCCCTGCCCACCCCGCCCACCCTCAGGGCCTCCCATGTAAATATATATGCATTCTTGTGATATTCTTGCAATTCCAATTTCTATTGTGATTTTTTAATCTATTTAGCACGTACATGTGGTGGAGTACTCGGCTCATTTGGAAGCATTTTTATCCTTTGAAACTGACCGAAATGCAAATCTGACCTGAATTAAAATTTGGATTCTACTTCAATACTTTAAAATTTGATTAACTCGATTTGTTTTCCTGAAGTACCTGAAGGTTCGATTCGTTGAACACCAATGTCGATTCCACTTCTCCATGACTCCATCACCATCATCGTTATCATTTTCCGCATATTAATTTGATCTTAGCTATATATATTTTTCTAATTATATGTGTATGTAACTAAAAAGGATCTCAATTTCTGAATTTAAACTAGTACACAACAATAGGCTTTCTTAGAGTAAGTAGCACCATATATTGCACATTAATTTGTTTCTCATTTACAGGTCTCCTTTCGATATATTGCTTTGAAGTAACTAGTTTATATTAAGAAATATAGTATACTGCATTATACAGAATATGTACAAACAACACCGACTCATCATCACCATTACGGATGATGAGGCAGATGCCTTAAACTTAACATTGCCTGAGGAGATGAACCTCTAGCAAAAGACAAGATTGAATACATCACATATATATTATCATGCAAACTCATGTGATTATTAAAAGTGTGCACGCTTGGGTTGTCTCATCTATGTTTCCCTTCACTTGTTATGACAGCTACTAGATCTTTTAGTTTATATGTTTCTCAGATTCACTATTGACTTTCAATCCACTGATTTGCTGGAACTAATCTATCATTAATCCGGTTAGATGCCTATCGGAAGGTATTTCAAAGGACGGGGTGTGTCATATCTTATTTATTGTTTTTTACACTACATAATTGGAGAAAATTTAAAATCTGAATCTTAAAAGCAAATATTAGTCCTCGATGCCAGCCAAAGTAGAGCATAGATCTTTGCCTTGGCATGTTTGTTCAGTAGGGTGAGTCACATATGTTGGAAATAATCCCTTAGTATGGTATTACGGATCATTTGAATAACTTTATCAATATGACATAACTAGTCGTTAACAAATACTTGATGGAATACAAATGTGATTAACATAATGCAACCTGATTACTAATTACAGTTATGCTAAACGAACAAAACTACGTCACTTTTCCTAAAATGCTAAGAAGTATATATTCAGGTTTGCATTTATATACATTGATATACTTTTTTACCAACATCGTATGAAGCTTTTGGTTATATGTTAACTATTATCTTTCAATTGTAAAAGTTTATTAGAATTAGATTGGTAATTGAGATCCATTCTTAAAGCACATGTTGATTTGGACAACTTAAATTAGACAATTAGACAATTAAAGTATTTTTAAATTATAGCGGTTAAAACAAGTTGTTTTAATAAAACTTACTAATTTAAAGTAGTCCAGAATCCAAATGCATTTCCTTGAATTACGCCACCACCACCCTAGTAACCCGTTTTAACCCAGTACTTGACTCTTTGAACAAGGGGACAGACATCAGTCGCACTTAGAATAGTGGGTTTTGACCAGCTATTCAACCCAATCGCTCCTTCCTTTTTGCCAGGCTTTAAGTTTTCTAATATGTTTTTAGGCGTTTTATTCTACTATGACAATAAGGTGTACTGATTTGAGTTCGTGTTGAAGCATCTGACTCGCTTCACGACTAAACAATACGCTTTTGGGGTTTAAATAAAAGGAAAAAGAAAGTTAATCAAAGCGAACAATTTTTCATGTTTTTTAATCGAGTTATAAAAAAATCTTGGAGTTTGATGATTGTACTCTTAATATGTAATATATAGTCATTATAAATTTTATATACAGATATATATTGACATTTTAAAAAGTTATAAATCTGTTCCACACCCATTGAATCTTCATCAACAAAACAAATTCTTTGATCCTAATACTATTTGTAATGTTTGTTTAGTTAAAATATCACCTAAATGTCATGTAGATAAATATCGTTTCACTAAAGTCTATTTTAATCAAATGTAGTGGTTAACTAATGTTTGAGGCTCTTATTGATGCAATAATTTAGAAAAATTATATTTGGCGCCCGTTAAGGGCTTGGAGCTTTATGGATTAATTTTTTTTATTAGTTTGTAATGGTGTTTGGATCATCGCTTGTATCCATTTCATCATGTTTAGATCCCCCAAAATACTTACTACGTATAATTTAAGAGTTGTTTGGTATGCTATAATTGCACAATTCAAGATTTGTTTTCTATTGACAAGTGTAGCTATCTTTGATATTTTTAACAAACTGTAAATATAGTCCCGGATGAGAACACCACCTCCTCAGTTCTTGTGAAAAAATTAAACCCGGACTCGGGGAATATGCATCCGGGGAACATCTCCGCCTTTGTAGATTATGTGTGGGTCAAATGCGAAAATTGAGGAAAAGCGGGACGACTCCTTGTAAAAAAGAAAATAACAGAGGAAAATGAAAAAAATCTAGTGTGTCAACCTAGGATACCTGGAAAACCCGTATAAAGGAACACTAAATTTAACAGAAGATAACATCAATACCAGAGAAAAGATCAACATTTTATTTCACTAGTTTTATGGCGATAAGGAGAGAAAACACAAAAGAAAAGAATAATTTTCTTTCAAACAAAACCGATAAAATCTAGTACATCACCAAAAAAAACATGAATTTAGTGAAGTCCGGATGCTACATTTGACCGACATAAACGAAAACAATATTAATATTTAAATATATATATATAGGTCAAAAGTCAAAACACGGTTAAAAAAACGTAAAAATATTGAAACGGAACCCATAATTTGATATTCTATATTGCTTGATTAACCATTTACCATTATATATGTAGCCATTATATATGTACCATTATATATCTGCCTTTTAACGCTTGCATTTTTGCATAAAGGCTATAAGCCTCAAGAGCGGCTTAAACAGGTGATATAAAAATCACATGCATCTCATGAAAAAAGATTTGTTTGATATATATACGATCTAATCTTACTGGTCACTCAAAAATTTTTTGATACCCAACCACGTATAATTTTGACAACGACTCCCAAAAAGATTTGAGATCAACAAAATTTTAAAATTGACCATCGTGAAAAGCCAATTTTTAATTTTCAAGTTATATAATTATAAGACATATCTTACAAAATTCTTATAAACAAACCTATTACTTTATTAATTTTTATAAACATTTCTTAAATACGTAATAACTATATCAAAAAGATTAAGATCATCACTATATTAGCCAAACCATTAAATGATCATCCTATATAATAAACAATTCAGTTACAAACTTAATTACATTATTAGTGGCAATTGAATGGCAGATTAGCTAGATCATTTATATGTCTATGATTAGACGACCCTCTCTTAGATTCATTTTGATACAATGAATGGAATGGATAAAGGAATAGAATGGATGAAGGAATGGAATGGATGAGAGAATGAAATGAATCATTACATTCCATTGTCCTGTTTGGTTACCATTTATTAATAAATTAATCATTACTTTGTTTTGTTTGTTAGGTATGATAAAACGAATCAATGAAATGTAAAGTGGTTATGATGGTGATGGCGAGCGGTGGTGGTGGCCGATGGTGGTTTCCGACGAGCGGTGGTGGTGGCCGGTGGTTTTCCGGCGAGCGGTAGTGGTGGCCCGTGGTGGTTTCCGACGAGCGGTGGTGGTGGCCCGTGGTGGTTTCAGGCGGCGGCGGCGGTTTCCAGAGGCACGGTGGTTTCCGGCAGCGGTGGCGGCCGGCAGTGGTTTCCGGCGGCGGTGGTGGTCGTCGGTGGTTTCTTGCGGCAACGGTGGCCGGAGGCAGCGGCCGGCGATGGTCTCCGGCGGCGGCGGCGGCCCCGAAGGTGGTTTCCGGCGGCGGCGGTGGCCGTCAGTAGTTTCCGGTGGCCATGGTTTCCGGCGACAGAAGTCGCCGGCGATGGTTACCGGTGGCGGCAGTGGCCTTCAGTGGTTTCCAGCGGCGGTGGCGGCGGGCTCTGGCGGTGGTGTTCCCGGGGTGGTGGTAACCGACGGCGGTGGTGGTTGTTGTGGTGGGTGAGTGGTGTGGTGACTAATGATAGAAGAAAGTATGGAATGAAAAAAAAGAAGGGGGAGTGGAGGGAATGAATTTGAGGGAATGGAATGAAGTATGTAATGGTTCATTCCATTACCTTCACCAACCAAACATATATTTGTTCATTCACTCTCAATGATTCATTCCATTCCGCCCCTTATTATTGCATACCAAACGCTTACCTAAGTTTTACTGTAATATTTAATTAGTTGCTTAAGTATTTGAGGTTAGCTTCAAATTTGTTGGTTTGAATAATTTTCTTTAAAATAGCTTGATTATTTAACAGTATAGAGCACATCTATAGATGACATAATCAAATGGTTGATAAGAATTTAAGTGATAATAACTATATTTTAAAAAATAAAAATTCGTAGACGACAACTATACAAAATTGTATTCTTATTATGCATTTTAACGACAATTGATGTAGTTTTACTATATATATTTGAAAATTAGTTTGATTTAACTTTTTTTAGTTTGTGAACCCACATGTTGAACTAATTTTGTAATTACACAATAGATAAAAGGGTAGAAGATAATTATATTGGTTTATTAATAATTGAGTTCGTATAACTATGAGTTAGTTTGTGTATTTTTTTATGATTTACATAGTGTTGGAGTTTGTTTAGTGTTGGTATTTGTTTAGTATAAATAGGGAATCAAGGGTTTTTTTTATAATTTGTCTCGCTTTTATTGAATACAAGAGTCGATCTTAGATCAAAACTTTCTCAGTATATCTTCTCTATCTTTATGCGCGATATGCCTCCTCTCTTCCCTTCCCTTTAATGTTCCATGCCTTTGCCAACCATTCTCCACGAATTTCCCTCTCCCTCTCCTTTTGTACGTCGGATTTGCATGCTTCTCTTCACTTGCAAGGTCATGAAAGGCTGTTACAATGAAAGAAACATGAGTTTATAAAAGCATGGTCTCGATATCATGTTTTACCATGAATTATAAAAGTCATCAAGTTTAAATACTTAATTTATTTATTACGGTGTTATTATTTTTATTATTGTATGAAACTACTAGTATAAATATAATTAGTTAATCATCAATAAAGGCAAATTGTTGGAAGTCATGGTCAATGATATCAACCCGCGGATAAAAAATGAAAAGATTATTTTAGTTAATTAATTAATAAATTTTAATTTTATACTTTAAACCCTAGAATCTTTAACATCATATATTCTCTCAAAGAAAAGTAAATATTTCTAGTTTTTAATCTTTATAATATCCTTACATACTCTTCTAATGGAGTGTGAAATACTAGATTTGCTTGAAATTATCAGATCTGAAACATTTTAGTATGTAGATAAAATTCATCACTTGGATTGACATTTAGTAATAAAAGTCAAATGCTCTTTAAAGAAGCCTAATGTCCAAATGTTGACATGAGATAGATAAAGAATTTTTATAGTTTAAAATAATAAATGAATGTGTAAGTCGCAGTTCTAAAGAAAAAATAAACAAAATTCATTAGGTTAATTAAATATCAAAAGTTAACCATCCAGTGAAAGAATACAAACCATTTTTAGGATATTGAAAAAAGAAAGAAATTTTGTTACTTTATAACATGAAATGTACTAAATTAGTAGGATCATTGTATACATATTCAACTTCTAACCAATGATTGCAATATTTAATTGTTGTTAGCAATAATAAACAAACGTAACAAGTCAAACTTACTTATTGATTAACCATGGTTATTTAGGAGAGTAACTTTGGACTTTAATTTAGGAGAGTAACTTTCGACTTTAGAGTACAACCAGAAGTTTAGAGAATAAAATGACCGGTTAAGTTAGAGAGTAGATTATGATGCTAAAAGAGATTGTAAAATTTATTGCAAAAGATAGTAAAAGTTTTCCATATGTTCTTGATTGCTAGGGCCAATATGTTAAACAATCTTTAAAAATTTGAAAGAGACCGGCTTGTCAAAGGTCCTCGTCCACATATCAGCTTCGGGATGGGATGCAGGTCAATCCAACTAGCCAACAATGTTCACGTCGATCATAGGGTAGTCATTCTCTTGGTTAGTCACGTGTCTTTTCATTAGAGGACATGTGATAGTGACACGTCCTCTAAAATGAAAGGAAGAAAGAAAGAGTCGGTGACTATATATTATAATAACATAACTCAATAAAATGATTGTTACGGCGATTATTATTTTTAAATATAACAATATTGTCAAGAGTTACCATTTTCTTTTTCACACTTAAGCATATTAGCACTGCTATTAAGATTCGACTGTTTGACCCGATGTTATCTTATAGTATACGGTAACTGCTTGGACCCGGAACCCGTTTCAAATGTATAATAATGGAGTTCTTGGTATGAAAGAAATTACTTTGAGGAGCCTTTTGGGAAAAATAATAAAAAGAGAGTACACATACGGCAAAGTTTTAATTTATGGAATTACAATATATGATTTTAACCAAATATTTTATTCGTTATAATCCCTTTAAATATTTTTAGTAGAAACCACATTATTAATTTAACCAGATATTTTAACTTAAATAGGATAAGGTTCAAATGATACAAGAAAATTTCAACGACTCACGAAAAAAAATAAAAATCAATATTTTATTAAGATACGTATCATTATTATTAACATACAATATTGTTAAATGAATTTAAATGTATCAATTTACAATTATTTATGTATTATAAATTTTACATATGTGTAACCTTACCGTTTACACATTTATAAGTATATCATATACACGTTTGTAAGTTTTTACTATTTACACGTGTAAAATCTTTAAATATATAAATACATATAAATTATCACAAATAAACTTATTTAACAATGTTATGTTTTTAATAATAATGTTAGTACTATGGTTAAAATAATGTCTTTTTTATTGTCTTTTATGAGTTTTTAAAGAACTCACAAATCTAAAAGTTTTCGTTTGATGTTTACTTATTATCACTAGTACTGTATACTTTATAGAGTAAAAACATGAATAGTGACCCTTCACTGCCACGTGTTATATCTATTTTCTTTTTAAATTTTCACTTTCATATGTCATAATATATAAAATAAATGCTTTAAACCAGTTTAATTTTCTAAACACTTGGTTAATAACTTTTGTTCGTTAATTAAAAAAAGAACAGAATGTACAACTGTCTTTAGTTATTGTCAGTGTTATGATATAAGTTTTCTTTGAAAAGGGAGTTATATTTGAAATCGAGTGTTTTTGTATAGTATTTATGATGGAGTACGACTTTTATGATGGGCACGCTTTCGAGGTTTTATAGTGCGGTGAAGTTCACTAATTTTACGACGGAGTATATGCTACAATTTAATGACATCGGCGTGTATTTTTGTGTCTTTCTTAATGCGTTAGGGTTTTACGTTAGAATGATAACCGTTGTGACGTTTTTGGTGTCCATGTTTTGATATTTGGGATATGCAATATGTGCTAACATACGTTGGGAGAAACCTAGTTAACATTAAGAGTGAATTAGCAACTTATTTGAAGGCCTAAAGCAAAATCGATACTTGAGGCCATTTTATAAAGTTATTTAGCACACCTACCATTTTCTTTTATTAAGTGTGGGTTCGAAAATGATAAAACCGTATAGTTTATAGTTGATGAAGTTACAAAAATTGTATATTAACAGTTAACTATTATATGTATATGTAGGTTAAAACTTATTTTCTAGATTTATTAAATGCTCATTGTTAATAAACATGTTCGTAATCTATTTATAACAATGAACTTTTCTCAACTTTAATTTTTATATATAGTGTTACTGTAAATCTTAAAATAGATATAAGCTATAAATTATTAGTTAGCTATATAAACATGCTAATCACATAAATACACAGACACTAAGATACATGCTTAGCGTATAGCATAACAAAGAAGAGTTTTGACTTAATTATAACTATAAGATAAAGAATAGGGAAAAATATAAGTTGAAATATAAGAGCCAATTACTTTTGTGTTAAACTTAACAGTTTTATATTATGCAATATGCATAATAATGAAAATTCTTTCTAAAAGTTTTATGATTTAGTTCCTTTATATTATAGACCTAGAGAAATTTGCTTCACTTGTTTAATGAGATGAAACTAGTTTTCTTACCTGTCGCACGTTGGGGCGGTTTCGTACACGGCGTGATTTCGGAATTAAATTTACAACAATAACCCAAGTCATTTTTTATTACGTTCAAACGTAGACTGACTCGAATTTATACCAACACATATAGAAAAATGTGAACGTGATAAATTATTCTTATAAGTAAATTGAATAAGAGTGAACACGAAATTTTAGAAACTTGAGAGGGTTTAGATGACATTTTATAAAGTTTTAAAAAAGTGTTAGCAGGTGAAAGTTTAAGGATTGAAATTGAGGCATATACAAAAATAAGCACATATATGATTGCGCGTAGCATTGCGTTTGCAAATTTGTTACACGCGTTACGATATGGACACTAACGCACCTAGGTACATAGAGAAACATATTAAAACAATATAATGCATATCATGTTGCGCCATAACAATTTCTAATAAAGTAATTTAACTGAAAGACTCACGCGTTGTGGCGGAACCGTACTATGATATTTATGTGGTTTACTGCACATTGTGGCGCGTATAAGAACTTCGTTACGTGCGTGTAGCCTACTAGTTAAATAAAAATAAATATTAAAAAAGTAAAGAAATAATTTTTCATTTTAATATAAAAATATAAGAAAAGTAACCAAAAAGAAGAGAAAAAAAAACAAAATAAAACAAAACAAAAAACTTAGAGGATACTTCAACGGGGTTCAAACCCGCGTCATCAACTACCTCACATAAAAGCCAAACCAGCTAATTTAAGCATGGTTTTGTGTTAAGCTCCTTAAAAATTGATACTTAACTTGTAGTAATAAAACCAGAAAAAAAAAGTTTAAATGAAAAAAGTTGCATGACCAATTAGATGCAGACACGTGACAAGGACGGTGGACTCCTACCGACCTTACTAAATGAGTAGTAGTATAATTTAATGCACAAAATCACACGCTTACATATACATTCCTCATTAATTACATTAAATCTCAAATGACACCCCAAGTTACAACCTCAGCTCGGAACATGTTAGCATCTTATACCAAGGCTAAAGGCCATTTGATAAAATAGATATAATTTAATGAATCTATAATTTTAACTTATTTTTCTATCAAATGCTTTGTTAAATTGTATGTAATGCCTTGCAAACATGAGATCTCAAATGGGGGATATGATACTTGTGGAATATATATTTTAAGTGAATTATGTATTTGTAAAAGAAGTTTAAAATTGTTTTTTAATTTGCCTTCGGCATCGTCATGACAACATTGGCGTGGAAGATGCCTCACGAGCAGTACACATTGCCCAAGTGGTGTTCATGACGGCATCGGCTGTGGAAGGGTTATGGTCACACGTGAAAGATAGGAGTAAGGTTGGCAACACAGTCACACGGCGTGAGCATGGCTCCGACACGCAATGGCAGACCTCCCCACCTTGTGCGTGGCAACGATAAGATGGTGAGGTGGTTGTTGCGCCAATGCCCTTTTCCATGCCACTTTGTCCCCCCTATGCAGATGTTTGGGTTGAGGGTTGAATTTGAGGGTGTGAGTAAATGTGTCGGATTTAAGGGTTTGTGCTTGAAAGGATATAGTTGATGCATGTCCTTTGTGACTGAGTTGGGTCTATTATTTCATATTAGACCATCTCTAATAGGGAAGTTTTTTGTTTTTTTAAGGAGAGAAAATGTGATGTGAATAAGAGAAGGAGTGAGGCGGAGAAAATATAAATGATTGGAGTTTATTGTTAAAAACATGACTTTTTGAGTATGTGAAGGAGACGTAAAGAGAAAGAGTGTGATTTTTTTGCATTGTGAGTGGGTATGTGACATACATGGTGAGTCGGTTGTCACCTAGGACTTGTTTTTCACACTCCAAATAGTGATGGTCTAAATTAGCATTCTAGTTAAATGACGTAATCAAGCATTCATTCACACTAATTATGACATATAGAAATCTAGTTTAATTGTTTGATCGACTGTTTAGAACTTAGAATCAACTACTGAAGATTGATCGCTTTTATTTTATTATTTGTATATTTTATTCTTAAATAATGCGGTTATGCATGTATAATATCAATAAACCAACTTAATTGTTTTACACAGTCAAACTGAATCATTTTAAGAGTTCAAGTCAACCCAATAACCACATCATTTTGAATTTACTCTATTTAAACCATATTTCAATTCGGCGAATAAAACCATGAAATTTCCTAAGTTTGGCTTTAATTTCAATTGCAAACTAAACGTCAACTTAAATTTAAAACAGAGAAAGTAATACATGAGACATACTTAACTATTCATGTATTGTTAGACCGTCCGCAACGTAGCGCTCTTGAGCACCGCCCGTCCGCCGGTGGCCCGCCCCTACGGGCATTCAACGGATTCTTCTTTTTTTCTTTTTGAAAAATGGTTAATAAAAAGGTTTAGTATTTTTTAGGGCCTGTCCTGAAAGTTTTCGAAAAATTTGGGGCCCTGAGCGAGTAGAAAAAATTGTGCCAGTATAATATAAAGTCAATAATACGTATGTAAACAATCTGTAATACGACAATAATTGTTATATCAATAAACAAAAATATTATAGCAAAATAATCTAATTTACTTATTTAGACGAATCTTGAGACTCTTCTAGTGTTTTTGAAATGAGTTTAGATTTGATAAATGATAGTGGATTAAACTAATTAAAATATTAATGAGGCCCTAAGTTTTAATAAGTCAATATATATATATATATATATATATATATATATATATATATATATATATATATATATATATATATATATATATATATATATTTATATATATATATATATATATATATATATATATATATATATATATATATATGTACATATATAATATAAAACGTTTTAAAAAATCAGGCCCCTGAGGAGATCGGCCTCTGGGCGGTCGCCCACCCCGCCCCCCCTCAGGGCATGGTATTTTTAATAAAATGTTGAATATTACATTAAAAATGTTTAATATCACATTTAAAAATAATTAAAAAAACGACAATTTTTTTATATTTTTTCTAACAGTTAGTTTTTTTTATCTTTTTTCTAACGGCTGTTTTTTTTGTCTTTTTCCTAACGGAATGACCTTTAGCCACTAATCTATGTTTTATTTGTTGTTTTTTAAGTTTAACTTGTTTTTTAGTTTAAGTATTTAGTTTTATGTAAATTTTATTTAGTTACTGAAGGTTTTATTTAGTTAATTGTTAATTTCATTTATTTTGTTTATTAATGAAATGTGATTGTTAAAATAAATGGTGATGTGGAAATAATCAGTTGTTTGTGGGAAGTATAGTGTTAGGGGTAAAATGTCTTTGTGGGAAGGATTGACGGAATTTAGTGGAAAACTGATGTGTCATTTTGACTAGAACTGTTTGTGAGAATGACATCTGTTAGTGTTGCGGACAGTCTTAGTGTATGTATTATACTTGAAAAAGTCTGAACTTTAAGATATTCCTTTCAAACATGTAACCAATTAAATCTTTTAACCTCTTTTCTTAGGGGTTGTTTGGTAATTTCTGAAGATTAAGTGTTGAACCAATAAGAGGTCTGAACCATTAAAAGCTAGTATATCGCTTAACCAATTCAGATAAGATATCTTAACCATTCAGCATTAGACCTCTTAATCATTCAGCATTATATAATACTTAACCATACTGAGGTAAATGTCTGAACCATTTAAACATATGCTCGGTAAAACAAACAGTCTGAATCATTAAGTGCTGAATCATTCAGACATGTAAATCATTAAGATGCTGATTCAGATACTATCAAACAACCCCTTAGTTTGATGACGCCTTGGTCTAGTCTTCTTATTTGACCATGCAATCTGCATATTTCAGTTATTTTTTGAGTTTATGTTATCTTTATTTTATTATTGTTGTTACGATTTTTCTTGTGATGCGACCAATTCTGCATATTGTTTCTTCATCCTCATCGATGAGGTTTATCAAAATGGAACAATTCAAAGTAAATGTGGGTAAGTCAACCCAGTTAAATCAACCGCAATTAAGTAAACTTAATCTCATTTACATTATAAAATAATCGATTCATTGAAACATAATCAAACCGGTCCACAAATTTGTGATGATCTGAAAATCATTCGTCGCATATAATCCTATCAAACTATATTATTATTAGGATTTAATAATGATTATTATTAGGGTTGAGCTCAATGGTTCAAGTGGAAAATCAAATTCCAATTCGATTCAAGAATGAAATCAATTGAAACGGATAGCAAGAAGGAAGCCATAAAAAATCCTAATAGAAAACCAAAAACAAAAGCATCCTTTTGATCTATATATAAGCATCAATAATAAGAAATTAACAATTAACGCTACTTAAAAGTTACATATTTTCGAAAAGGATTTTTGTAATGAATCTCCGATAAAAATTAATCGATCCGAAAAATAACAATCTCTAATATCGTTAATAGTTAAAATAAACAAATTAGACTTTTTAATAGTTCAACCTATTAAGCATTACCCCAATAATAATCTATACAAAAAATTAAGCTATCAGACTAATAATCCGACGTTTGAATAGTGTTACCTGAAATCCCTTATGGTTTTATAATATAAAATGTTGATTGGCTTAATGGTTTCAAAGAAGTTGAACACATCTAAGAGAAAATATAACTTATTGAAGGTAAGCTTACTAACAACTACTATATAAACACACGAGTATTGAAGGATGAAGAGATCATATATACCTAAAGACAAATATAACTACAAGCCTCTAGCCATCAATCCCCTTAGACAATGGAAAAGAAGCAAATAGCCATCATCGGTGCCGGAATCTCCGGCCTCCTCGCCTGTAAATATTGTCTTTCCAAAGGCTTTAAACCCATTGTCTTTGAGTTTGAGTCTGATGTTGGTGGTGTATGGACTAAAACCATAAAAACCACCAGGCTCCAGCTACCCAAAGCTATGTATCAGTTTTCGGACTTCCCATGGCCGCCTTCCATCACCGACGCCTTCCCTAACCAACAACAGGTGTTAGACTACATCCGGTCCTATGCCACACATTTCAATCTCAGACCCCATATCAAGTTCCATTCCCGAGTCAAGGGAATCAGTTATGATGGACCATCGTCGGATGTGTGGTCCCTGTGGAATGGCACCGGAGAAGCATTTTCGCCCCAAGGCAAGTGGCATGTCACCGTCGAAGACATTCAAACCGCCACTACCCAGGTATGTATATATATGTATGGTTTTTTGGATTTCTAGGTTGTTTGGAGAATATTATAATAGTTTTATGAGATTTTAAAAAAATGTTTTTGTTTCTAGGGAGTTCGCTACCTTAATTAGATAGTGAACTAAAAAATATGATAGTTTATTTTAGTGTTCGCTATCTGGGATAGCAAACTCACTAGAAACTAAAATGTAATAAAAAACCTGCTAGAAACCATATATTATTATTTTTTTACCAAGAACACATATACAAATCTAGAAAATTTATATGTGTACATATAATTCATGATTTATCATGCATGCATGAATTACTAACTAATTCATCTTACTTAATGAAACAACCGACAGGTTTACACTATGGATTTTGTGATTCTCTCTTTAGGAAGATTCAAAGATGTTCCAAAGTTACCTGATTTCGCAGTTGGAAAAGGTGCAGAAGTATTCCAAGGCAAGGCGATACACTCCTCGCAATACGCATCCATGGATCACGACAAAGCTGAAGAATTCGTGAAAGGGAAAAAAGTTGTCGTTGTCGGGTTTGGGAAAACAGGACTAGACATTACAAGAGAGTGCGCATCAGTAAATGGTTGGTTGCAATAAACTGCTTAACTTGTTAAATTCTTGCACATCATTATATACCTTAACTTATATTATGGTTTATATATCCAGGCCCAAATCATCCAACTACGATATTGTACAGGCGCGATCATTGGAGGCTAGGGGACTGGTATCCATGGGGGATCCCGTTGGATAATTTCATCTTCAGTCGCTTCACCGAGCTTTTGGTTCATAAGCCTGGAGAAGGTTTTCTCCTTACTCTTCTTGCCACATTACTATCGCCTCTAGTAAGTCCAAGATCATCTCTTTACACCTTCAAAACTAATGATTAGTGTAACTAAACAAACAAACAAACGTACCAGTAATATCATGCTGGTAAAGCAGGGTCTGGGAAAGATAAGATGAAAAAACCTTACATGCATCCTAGAATCCCTGGAGACAAAGAGCTGGTGCCATAATAAACGGAATTGATGTAGATTATGTATATTTTATATGAAACTAGCTTATAACTAATTAATAGGTGTATGTTCTTGTTTGATCTAACAAGCACCATATAAACATATGATGTAACAGCGTTGGGCAATCTGGAAATTTGTGGAACTTTACGTCAAATATAGTTTTCCGCTTGCCAAGTATGATATGGTGCCACAATATAGCGTCTACCAAGACATCAGCTCGGGTTTGATTATACATATGCCAAACCCCAAAAACTTCTTCGACGAGGTCGAGAAAGGAAGCATCAAGTTGAAGAAATCTTTAAGTTGTAGCTTTTATGACAAGGGGATTTCGACAAAAGAGGATAACACAAAGATAGAAGCGGACATAGTTATTTTTGCCACAGGATTTGATGGTGTACAAAAACTCAAATCTATTTTTCAATCACCAAAATTTGGTCACTACATTGCAGGCACAACACGAGTTAGTCTATACAGGTTAGTTAGTGTTAGTGATATATTTCATCTAATCAACAACTTATAAATTCTATCTAATATATACCGGTATCGGTAATACTCAATAATATTGTCAATCTTGTTTAGGGAAATCATCCATCCTCACATACCACAACTAGCAATAATTGGATATACTGAGAGCTTCTCCAGCCTTTACATGTCGGAAATGAGGTGTCAATGGTTGGCGGCATTTCTTGATGGTGTGTTCAAGTTACCAACTGTTAACGAGATGAAGAAAGATATTGCGCGATGGGACGAATATATAATGCAATCATCTGGGGAATTCTATCATCTATCAACAATTTGTGGTCTAGAAATTTGGTACAATGATCAACTATGCAAAGATATGGGTGTGAATCCTATGAGAAAAAAAGGATTCCTGGCTAACATATTTAAACCATATGGTCCCTTGGACTATGCGCCGAACAATGAGCTCAGCTAGTAGCTGTATCACTCTTCCATGGTCTGATCTACAATAAGTTATAAATATATGTTTTGTTTTGTTGTTTTAATAAGGTAATAATCAGATTATGTAATTTACCATTAAATTATGATAACATTGTACTATAATCCCATAAGGTTTTATCATTCTACTTTATAATAACATTGTATTATGTTGATCGACCTTTGTTTAAGGGAATAGTTTCACACTTTCATTTTCATTCACGATGCATCTTATTGTGCTTCATTTTAACTCATTTCTACGAGCTACTAGAAAACTTAGCATTTACAACTAGAATGATTTGTAACTGAAATCAAATTGGTCGCATATATGAAAGTTGCAAAAGAAGTTAGATGCAAACCACTCGCAAAACTAGTGATCGCAATCCGGCCACAAGAATTGTAACAGTAGAAAGTTGTCTTTGAATTCAGTCCCAAATTAACCTTATCGTGAAACAGTCACAGAATGAGATTATCCATGAGGTTTGGAGATAGATTTTTCGGTTGCAAATCTGTCACATATGACTATTGTTACGATTTGCAATGGAACACACGACATTAAATGCCCAACCAGTCTAGTTGCATGTCATTCCAGTAATGGCTGGATGGTATAGGCTGTTGTCTCTTGGGAAATTATCAGAGTTTAAATCTTGACATAAAGTAGTTTAGAAATTAATGTATTTTAAGAGTAACATGTGTGTGTGAATTTATGGTCTAACAAATCTATACGAGAACATGACAATGATTGTTTTAGGGTTATTTTTTATTTTGGTGAGTTCAATGATATAGGCATTCGGATTTTCGTAAACATCGACACATGTTTTATCGATTCGTTATTATACAGTCATGATGTTGTTACCGAACATATATGGTATTTGATAGGTCGTAGACACCAGTTAAAAAGAATATGTTAAAAGTGTTCGAATAAGAACTCATATCATATGTAGAACATTGTATTATAATTACCGTTACAAACATATTAACAGCGTTCAAATACAATGTTTTATAAAAAATTAGCCAATATGTGTAACCATTATATAATCCGATTATGAATACGTTTGATACCTGTGAAGTGTGTAAAGATTCAGGACACTCTTATCGGCATCAGGAGATAAGTATTTCCCATTCTCCCTGTCAAGGTCGAGCTCAAGTGGAAATTCTTACAGATGATTAATCTACATGATGAATTGTTTATGAAAACTAATTTAAGAATTTCTTAAAGACAAGAATATGAAGAGTTAAAGATTATATAATGATCGATCACCATTATCAATATAAATTAAACTAATTCCCTTAAGAAGGGCAAAAACAATTCTCTCTCATTCATCCGTTAGATTAAAATATCATAATGGGGATCTATCATGTCATCGTCCTCCTCTTCAAATATTAGTATTCCCACAATTGAGTATCTTTTATTTTGATGTTAATTACGTACAATAATTGAAAAAACATAACTAGGGTTTTATGATTTTAAGTCATGTTTAAAGAGATAATCAACAAAACAATTTCATTTTTATTAGAAGTTATGCCATTTAAAGTTAACTTGTTTGTGTTCCGTATTGTTATTTTTATTAGAAGTTATGCCATTTAAAGTTAACTTGTTTCTGTTCCGTATTGTATGTTAAGAGTAGTTGATAGTTATTTTAGTTGTGAGAGCTTTATTATCCAATTATGTGTAGTTGATAGTTATTTTAGTTGTGAGAGCTTTATTATCCAATTATGTGTACTTAGGCATTCATTTTGTATTTATGTAATCGTAAAGGAAAAATTCTTAAAATGTCCTTTGATCAAGTTTTTTTTTAATGTTTTGCGGCCAGGTCATCTTAAAAAATGTCCCAACCCAACAGAGTAATCTCCGACCCTTAAATAAAATCGCCTGAACTATCATTTAATGGACATGAATTGTCCAAGTGTCCAAATACGGTCGATCGAACCTTATAAAAGTTCGATCGTACCTATTTAAAGTTCGTCCAAACCTAATTTCTATGCAGTTTTATGTTATTATGATGATGGGTAAATTAAAAGGTCAAAGTAGCTAAAGTGCATTGTAATGCAATCACTTATGTTTCATATGGTTATTATATTTTGGTAATTTTTTATCTTAATTAAGTTCGAATGAACCTATCTTAAGTTTGAATGAATCTATCATAAGTTCGACTGAACCTGTTTACAAATGAGTTCGATTAAACACGATCGAACAACCCTATTTAAAGTTTGAACGACCCTATTTAAAGTTCGAACGGTCCTATTTATGTTCGAACAACTCTATTTACGTTCAGATGATTGTATTTAAGTTTTGGACAACCCCATTTAAAGTGGAGACATTTTTAAAAGTAGGTTAATCATGGACAAAAGTGAACAAAAGAATATTTTGAGAATTTTCCTATAATACCTTCTATAGTTTGGGATAAGAAACATCTACATTTCAAAATGTTCTTTCTCCCCTAAGATTTAGCTTAATCTATATTTAGTTTAGTTTTTCATCATGGTTGCTGGTGCAGATAAAACACGTGTAAATACCGCAAATGGAAAAAGTAGATGGTGCAAATGAATAGTGTGTTAATAAATGGTAATATATACTCAAGCACAAGAGAAATTGCATTAAAGCAACACCATCAAAAACCTCATGTGTGGGAACTTGATCAAATTAGATAACACTTTCAGGTTCATTAAGCTTTTTGAGGATGACACTAGAGATTGATCAACTGATACAGATCTACACGTTTATACTGGCATAACTTTTCTTTTTCTTTTTTCGAACGGCTCTAGTGTATGGCTTATTAACTACAAATTATGGTCCATGTACATTTTCTCTTGAATAAATACCCGAAAGCATAAGCATACCATCTAAAACTTTTGATACACAAGACTAATTAGCAACAAAATAGATGACTCGATTTTTATTGCGAAATGATACCAAGTAATGAAACTCTGGTTTGAACCAAGCACCTCAACGTGCACTCCACTCTGTACGTTAATCTTGATGGGTTAAAGTCGGGTCATCGGTCAAACAGGTCAGTTGAAGTTGTCAAGCAGTTTAGGTCTCATGATCTCCCTTTCTACTCCGTAAAGCATGTAGAAATTTAGAAGACATGTAATCATGTTCAAGAAACTTTTTATGTATATTGAGATCTAATTGTTCCCCATATGGATTTACCTGCAAATGTTGTTATAACAACTATTGGTGTTTAGTCTGTGCAGTCGTATTTTGCTGGGCAGCGAGTGTAGTATGATGTAGTTTATGCTGAATTAAATCAACTAGTTGATGGTTTCTGTTAAGTTTAAAAAGGCAAACACAAGCGTGCGCACAGTAATGAGAATGCACATATTGAGAGCAAAGAAATCTTCAAGACTGATTTGATGTTCTAAGTGAATTACAACAAGATGCTTAACCAGGCCTACTTATACCGTTATCAGTTAACAATTACCTAACTCAACAACCTAATTACAGAAGTACAAATTATACACTTACACCACACTTTCTCATGTGAACAGAACAGTATGTGAACTTCCACATTCTGCTAATGACACTTCAATTATGAAGTATATCATTTTACCCTTTGTTTCTTTACACTCCCCCTCAAGTTGAGAATTGAAGTACAACTTGTGCCACAATTTATTATGCTCATAGAATATATTAGCTTACATGATAAATTAACTTCGTTTTGCTGAAGGATTACTTAAATCAAGTGACTTCCTATTGAATAAAGTGAGCATTTGTGAAGTCGAGAGGATTGTAGTAAGAGCCAAAGCCCTATAAAGATGTTTAAATTAAAGATTTAAGGGTGTTCAGAAATATTCAAATCCAAAACCGAATCCGAAATATCCGAAAATCCGAAATTTGGATATCCGAAATTTCAGATTTAGATCGAATAGTGATTTTGAGAATTTATAAATATTTGGATATTCGGATATCCGAAATATTAATGTGAAATTAAAAATAATAAATATTAATTAAAAATTTCAAATATTTCGGATAGTTTAATAAAAACTTCAGATATCCCAAAAAATTTCAACAAAAATTATTATACTTTTATAACATTTATTAAATAATACAATTTTTTTTCGAGATCGAAATTTGAACACCCCTAATTTGAACCTAGAACGCTGCACAATGCTTATGGTCTTATGGATCAGCTTGAATTCATGACAATCAATGACAATCTTCTAAAGCAACTCAGATTGCAGTGGTTCCTCATTTGAATCAGCAAGTTACGGGTCAAACCAGGGGACCGGTTGAACGAACTAAGGGTCGAACCGGATTTTCAATTTTTTTATATCTTTTCATAATTTTTTTCATTTCAAAATCAAAATTTCCTTTTTCCTTTAATACTGGAGAATTCAGTTTTTAGTTTTGTAATTGATGTATGAATATAGTTTTAATTTTTATGTTGTTTATGACGTTATAGTTTTCTTAATTCTGATTCAACCGAATGGCTCATTTCAACCAGCGAACCAGTAAGACGACTAATTTATGCCCCAGTCTGATTTTTTAAACATTGTATGTGGCCTTATCCAAAAGCATTGAAGTATTGGTAAGATTTTGTATTCAAAAGTTATCTTTTATATCATGTGTAGGGTTATTTTGAGAATCATTTTTTAGAACTCTAGGAATCAATATGAGTCACATGCAAGTCACATGTCATTTTCATTTTTTTAAGACGTTCATAACTTTTTTTCACGACATTATTTTTTCAAAAAAATTTCACCACTAATTTCAGTAATTTTTTTATATTTTCAACACCTAACATATTGATATACTTTTCTTAAAAAATTTGTCCACCCGTTATTTACATATGTATAAATATGATTATACACATGTGTATTACCAGATTTACACATGTGTGTGTAAATCCGGTATTACACATGTGCAAAACGAATTTCGTAAAAAAACAAGAATTTTTTTATTTTTTTATGAAAGAGGGAAACAAGGGAAACATTTTTGTGTTTTAATTTTTTTTATTTTTATGTTATTTTTCGTTTTATAATTTTTTATTATGTTTTTGTTAATTACAATTTTACCATTAAAAACTAGTGAGTCACATTGGTTCCTAGAGTTCTCACAAAAAAATGAGTTCTCATTTGAACCCTCCCCTTTATATCTTCATAAACCAGCAAGTTTATTTTATTTCGTTAAACCAAAACAAAGATATAATACTATACTTGCTGAAAGATACGTGTACAAGCTTTTGAAATTCTACCACTTAATTTTCATTACAGCCTTTATTACTCCACCAAGTTAGTGGCGATATGAACTCTTAATAATGAACTCTTACTACTACAAACTCATCTAACCATTGGTTTCATGTGGGATTTTACATATAATTGAGTGATTAAGATTATCCCGAAACTTATCTAACCAGATACAAATTTAAATGGTTCAATTAATTAATCGAAAAAGGTATGAAAAAAATGAGTTTATCCAATCCTTAGTTGGTTTATTGATCATGCTACAAAATACCCTTATAGAAAGTCACTCAAACTTTGATCAAATGCATGTGATGTATGCAACTCAAGCCATGTGCTCCCATATGGTGAAATTGGAGACAATGGATTGAAGCTAGTTATCGAGATACAACGTAAGCAATGACCAAATGTGAACAAGAAAATGATATGGAGTGAAATAATTAGATGCATGGTTGACTTGTATTAATTAAGATTGTTTATCTTGTTTTATATAAATATAATAATTTGTTATTAACTATATACTTAAACAAGAAAGCTATTGTCCCTTATAATCCCTGCTATATTCCTATTTAAATATGAAAATTAATTTACTTCCTGTATATGTTTTCCTATTTTGCAAACAATATATTTCAGCCAAATTAAATATAACCATTCATTAATGTTTTTGTTTGTTTGTAATAAGTTATAATTGATTTGGGATATTATATGTATGTTTATACATTTTACATTTTTTACATGATGTTTCTAAAACTGGTTTACAACATACATATTATTATATGTGTTAATGAGCAGGAACACACTTAAGTATTGGTACCAAGGTTAAATGACCCATAAGATTTTTTTTTTAGTATTATCAAGTATCTGATACTTGTTTTATACGTAATATACATTGGTCCAATGCATGATGCGTGTATGTTTGAAACTCGATAAGGGAAGATATTATTTCAGGGTCTAAGACTGCTAATGAGTTTAATCTTTCCAAAAGACTTGTGGCGTGATTTTCTTGAGCTAAATTCTTGAGAATTTGAAATGGTCTCAAAAACGATTATGACAAGCTAGGTTTTTTATCTCGACCAAAACCATCTTAGTTTAGGCTTTTATAACTGTTTATACAATTCTTGCAGTTACAATCGAAATTGTATATTATAAACAACTAAATATGCATGATCATGGGATCGATTAGATAAATGGGAAGTCATTAAAGCCTTTGCTGGCCATCAAGAAACCCGTTTTTAAAGGAGATCTCATCACATGCCCCAATCAACATAGTGATCTGTCATGTCCCCTTGTGTTAATTGTTCTATAAATACCCAATGAGACATGACCCACTTTCAACGATTAACCCCAAATGGCTGCTAAAACCTACGTGAGACAAAACTCTCATAACCGGTCTATCAGCTTGCCATGTGGACCGGTGTGCATGGAGGCCGAGTACAAGAAGCTCATGGGTCAGGATGACGAACCATCGAGCCCGACTTCAGATATCATGGAAGAAGATGTTATTGATCAGAGTCCACCATCGAGACGCGGTCTAGTCCTCGTGGTCACTTCAATGGTGTTGATCTTCATAGCTATAGCCATGAGTAGATATTTCAAAGATGGATTTTGGCTCATCACCAAAAAGAAAATAGAGATGCATCAATGAAGATTGTTAAGGGGTTTAATTACATTGACAGTCAGTAAAAACTCCAACCGTCGGGTATGATGATATATGGTCCTTTTGGGTATTGGGTTATTTTTCTTTGTTAATTTTCGTTTATAATTTTGTGGCTTGTGCTCATCATCTTCTCATAATGAAATAGAGTTGAATGCCATGGTTGATTTGCGTTTTTTAAGTGGCACCTTGGATATGAATGCCATGTGAAATCAAATAATAGTCTAATATGTAATTTACTGTTCTAGACTTATATTTTAAGATTATTTTAATGAAGGGTTAATTTTGTTTGTACCTCTATAATTAACAATAATATATTACATTTATTTACCTAATTAAAACGAATTAATATTAAACACCTTCATTTAGTGTACTTAAGATTTGGAATATAGCTAGGAGCACGGACGCCACCATGCTGCCGAAGGACGTTTAAGCCACGACGGCGTGTACGTGGCTGAAGGACGAGTGGTGTTTGTGACGACGGATGAGTGCCGATTTCAGTTTTGGTTTTTACAATTTCAAGAAAAATTATTAATATACTTTGCATATGTTTGTAATTATATAATTTCAATTCTTTTATAGTTTTACAAAACAAATATGTTAACTTATAAAAATAAAAATTAAGTTATATTTAACTATTTAATAGGTGGAGTGGCACTGAGACCCGCTTTTTCGAAAGATTTTGTTTTTGCTTAGAGTGCCCCAGCCCCCAAGTGAACAGCCTTGTAAATGACTGACGTGGCTCCATACCTAGGGAACTGCTGTTGAGAGTTGTTTTTCTATTTGATTTTATTTTATTTTTTTGGTTCTTTTTCGTAATTTTTCGGTTGGAGTTAGAATGTTTAAAGAAGAGTTTTATATTCCAGGTTTTCCGAGTTAGGTTCCAGTATTTCATATGGTTTATATAATGTTAGTAGTTAAGGCTTTGTTAAGAAGTTTCTTTCTTTGCACCTTTAAACCTTAAGGGAATTATGGCATTTGAGTTGAGTTACCAATAAGGTATCTTAAGAGCAATGTAGTGTAGAGAGATAATATATAGCAGTCTAGGGAGGGAATCATAGTCTATAAAGAGAATAGCTTAAGAATGAGATCAGAGTACGTAGGACTTGTTAGAATCATAAAAGCTGGTCTTATTGCAGGCCGATTGAGTAGATCGCTCGTCCCTGTCTAGTATTGCATGTTTTATATTTATACATATACTTATAAAACTTCATTAGTTTGTGTATATAAACTTATAAAGATATTAGAAACTAAATAGTTTATCATAACAGTATTATGGTTATGAAATGTAACGTTATAACGGTGATGATGGCGACAGTGATATGAAATGTAAAGCTTCTTTGTCCTGCATCCCCTCATTTCTTGCCCTCTAAATCATCCAACAAGTAGCAAGAATAATGGTCCGGACTACCTTCTTTCTCCTTGTAATCGCCATGAATGGATTTTTGGACATTAAATACATCATTGTAAATAAAAGCATAAGTACGCGGCATCCTCATCCATTGCCCGATGATAGACCATATGCATGTTACCACCAGAACAAAAGATAAATAAATGCTCATAACGCTCGGGAAGCGTCCATACATCACACAACCAAGGGAAGGTAGCTGTAATTCTTCATCTTAACTGTTTTCCGATGAGACACATAGAAACCCAATTATTTTGATAATTGAAATTGTCAATTTTCATTCTGATATTTGTGTAGTGGTTGTTAACGTAATTAAAATGTCATATATATATATATATATATATATATATATATATATAGATATATATATAGATATATATATATATATATATATATAATATAGATATATATATATATAGATATATATATATATATATATATATATATATATATATATATATATATATATATATATATATATATATATATATCTATATATATATATATATATATATCATGTATACAAAAACTATCTCACTAAAGAGTATTTAAATCAAATGTAATAGTTAAATAGTATTTGGAGCTCATATTGATGTAATGATGCCCATTAAGAACATGACATCCTATGGGTTTAAAGTCTTTTTTAACTATTTTATAATGATGTTAATTTAAAGGCTCACTTGTTTTCATGTCATATAACGTCCTCAAACTATTCAATATATTCCAGTCTTGTTTGTATGAAAGTCCTCCACATGAATTTTGATTGTCATACCATACCCAACAATCAAACGCCAAGAGTGGTGGGAGTTGATTTTGCTAGCATTCAATGTTTTATAAACGACAAAACATGCACTGCCATTATCATTATAAATTCATGTATAGATAGATAATAAACTAGGTAGTATTATGCCTCACGTTTTGCGACGGCGACGTAAAACCATGCTAAATAGCATCAATTTCACACCGTTGATAGCGACCACCAACACTAGAAAAGCTAACAAAACAAAAGAAAAGAATGAAAAGAAAATGTAGACGTAAAAACGTTCAACCATGCACGCCTTTTACGGTGTGTTAATTAATGTGCAAAAATTAGACCGAAACATAAATCATAACACGACCATTAAATGGAAAAAATAGAGCTAAAAACGTTGAACCACATATGCATGTTGCGATGTTAATTAGAAAATTTTAGACCGAAACATAAAAAAAAAAATATTTGAAATATATGAAAAGCATATGAGACCAAAGTTGAAATAGAAAACGTTAGGGTTAAATGTAAAAAATAAAAACTATTAGGGTTAAAAGTAAAAATAATAAATACAAAACAAAATTACAACCTATAAAGTATAAGGCACGACTAATGATTAGTAACCAAGTTGAAAATTAATAATATACTAGTATAAAGCCCCATCGCGTTACAACGGGAGGCGTAAAACCGTGCCAAGTAACACTGATGGCACACCACCGCTAGTGACCACCAACACAAAAAACCCAATAAAACGAAAAAAAATTCAAATGAAAAGTAGACATAAAAACAATTAACCACACACTTACGTAATCGGAGCATAAAACACATAAAAATAAGTAAATCGATCTGGGACCAGCGCATTATGATGTGACCATTAATTTAGGAAAAATAAACAAAAAAACGTTAAACCACACACGCATGTTGTGGCGTGTTAACTCGTAAGATTTAGATCGAAACGTATAACGGAAAATTTAGTTGAAAGTACAAAAAATATTGAGGCTAAATTGTAAAAAATGTAAAAGTATTAGGTTAAAATAAAAAGATTAAAGATTAAAACAAAGAAGAGAAAAAGGGGGTACAACCCATAAAGCAGATAATACAACTTACAATAAGGTACAATCTACAACGAGCTTTTTGATAAAGATAAAAAAGAAGTTAAGGATTAAAAAAATAGACAAAGGTGGGTACAATATATTAAGCATATTGTACAATCCATTAAGCATAACAAAGTTAGTAATTAGTAATATACTAGTATTCAAGTCCCACGTGTTGCGGTGGGGGCATAAAACCATTTTAAGTAGAATCAATGTCATACCGTTGCTAGGGACCACCAACGCTAGAAAAGCTCGTAAAACAAAAGAAATAAAACTGAACGAAAAATAGATGTAAAAACGTTAAACTATGCACGTGTGTTACGGCGTGTTAAACAGAATAAGAGCAGACTTGAGGCGTTTCAGAATGCTCATACCAGTAAAGATGTGACCTTTGATACGGAGATAGCAGAGCAATAATATGTAAGTTTTATATAAAGTAGAGTTTTGAAATATTAAATATGGGACCTTTGTGTGTGTGTGTGTATATATATATATATATATATATATATATATATATATATATATATATATATATATTAAATCACTTTTTGTTAACTAATATAGAATCAGCTCAAAGGACGGTTTGATGAGCTAAGTCAATCCCAAAACGAAGAAAATTGTTCATCAACGCCGAATGAGGTCGAAGTTTTTGAGTCGGTTTTGGGAGAACGTCGCGGACATATTAGAGGGATTGGGCGTAAACCGTCTTCATCTACAGGGTCGAGTTCGTTTGTCCATGAGCAGGAACAAATACCTCAAACACTTTCAGAGGTATTAAAGTTATATAAGTTGAACGGGTCAAAATGGGTCAAAATAGGTAAAAATAAACTTTAATTGCTTAAACTTGAAGGTGTTAAGTGTATCATTGTTGGTTTATCTTAAACGGGTCAAATGGGTAAATTTAAGTTGAATTATGTACATTTTGGTTGAAATGGGTCAAAATGATACAAACACACTTGATATAGTTAAAACCACATTAATTTGACTTAAAACGGGTCAAAATGGGTAAAAATAAACTTTAATTGTTTAAACTTGAAGGTGTTAAGTGTATCATTGTTGGTTTATCTTAAACGGGTCAAAATGGGTAAATTTAAGTTGAATTATGTACAATTTGGTTGACATGGGTCAAAATGATACAAACACACTTGATATACTTAAAGTTGGATGCGTAATCTTATAATTTACAGTTTGTCAAAATACAACAACTTATAATGTATGTTTTGTTTTGTAGGCTCAAATCGCAAATCTGTTTCAAAATGCGAACTTTATGTCTCAAATGACTCAACTTCTTGCCTCTCAAAAAGCTACACAACAAGCTGATGAAGATGATTCGGACGAGGAAGATGAATAGAATAACGGTTAAGTAGTTTAAGTTTGTGTTAACTACATTTACTGTTGAAGTTAAACAATGTATTAGCATACTTAATTAGTTAACAATTGTAGTGGACTTCTTAATATTATTTGTATGTGTATGTTATTTGTGTTATTGGGAAATCTGGGTTATTTTATACAGGTTTATTCGGTTATTAAAAATAGAAATTTAAAAATAAAAAAAAACAAAAACAAAAAATAGACTATTAGCGGCGACAAATGTCGCCGCTAATAGTCATTTTCCCGGAATTCTTAACAAACACAAATAGCGGCGACACAGTCGCCGTTAATTAGTTCATTAGCGGCGAATTATTAGCGGCGACTTATTAGCGGCGACCAGTCGCCGCTATTATCAATTGCGGCGACAAACGCTACCTATTAGTCTCCCTTCTTGTAGTGAATGTGTATAAATTAGAACGAAACGTAAAACACAACGTAACTGTTAAATAGAAAAAATATATATGTAAAAATGTTGAACCACATACGCATGTTGCAGTATGTTAACTCGAAAAGTTTAGACTGTGACCTAAAATGAAAATTTTATAAAAGAATAAAAGTAAATTAGACTAAAGTTGAAAGTGAAAAGAGGTGTTAGTGTTAAATGTAAAGGTTGAAAACTATAGGGTTAGAAGTAAAAATAAAATAAAATAAAATAAGATACAATCTACAAAACATAAAATACAAATCATAATGCATCACTAAGTTGGTAATTAGTATTATATATTATATAAATAAATATAATAGATATTTTTGTAAATTCTAAAAAGATAAAGTAGTTACAAATCATGAGAACGAGATTAGAACCTCTAGATGTTTGATATGTTTTAATTTTTGTTTTGCAAACGATTATTTCATCGGTTGCTAACTATTACATAAAACATTTATTAGTGTGTTTTTACATTTTAATGTACCCGTTAGATCTGCTTTTTTAAGAGGGCAACCTCGTGATAAGATGCATCTAATTTATTTAAATGGTCATGGTTTAAATCCTATAATTACATGCAAAAATAGTTGATAAGTGTAAATTAGTAACCGTTCTAAACAATTCTTTTTTCGTCTTTTACGATATATATATAAAATAAAGTGGTTACAAATCATGAGCATGAGATTAGAACCTGTGATAATGATGATGACATGTTAGGTGTGTGTCGCACAAAGAGAGAAATTTTGTTATAGTTTAATATGCTTTCCCGTTTTATACTCAAACTAAATTAGTATATATTTTGTAGTTTGTAACAAAAGACACTTAATACTCCATAAACTAGATAAATTTTGATGAAAAACATCCGAATAAGTGAGGTAGATAATATATATGATGATATATGATTGTATGAATTTTTCTATAAATAAGTTAAAAATTATTTTAACAACCCTCATATTTGTCATTATTTTGCTAGTAAACGATGATTATAGTTGATTTTTGTATGTTAAACAAGCTTAGTGATATTATACTGTGGGTTGAATAATCATTTTGCAAAATGACGAAGTATGTTATGTTTTGAATATTTCTTTTTTTAAAAAACTTGGGATGATTTTCATTAAACAATTAAGAACGGTCCACCCCCGGCATATTATATATATATATATATATATATATAGATATAGAGATAGAGAGAGAGAGAGAGAGAGAGAGAGAGAGAGAGAGAGAGAGAGAGAGAGAGAGAGAGAGAGAGAGAGATAGAGAGAGAGATAGATAGAGAGAGAGAGATAGATAGAGATAGATAGAGATATAGATAGAGATAGATAGAGAATAGATAGAGATTATAGAGATATATATATAGATATAGATATATATATATATATGTAGGTATATATATATGTATGTATATATATATATATATATATATATATATATATATATATATATGTATGATATATATATATATATATATATATATGTATGTATATATATATATAGGGGTATATATATATAGGGGTATATATATATATATAGGATATATATATGTATGTATATATATAGGTATATATATATATATAGATATATATATATATATATATATATATATATATATATATAGTATATATATATATATGTGTGTGTATATATATATTATGTGTATATATATATATGTGTATATATATATGTGTATATATATATGTTATATATATATATATATGTATATATATATGTGTATATATATAGGTGTATATATATATATATATGATATATGTATATATGTATATATGTATATATATATATATATATATATATATGTATATATATATATGTATATATATATGTATATATATATATATGTATATATATATATGTATATATATATATGTGTATATATATAGAGGAGGGATCCTAAGAAAACCATATTCTACCAATCACATAATTTCCTTATTTTATTTTTATTAAATTAGAATAGGTACATTAGTAAATTAACGTATATTTAATTATGATAGTTTATTATTTTCTAATCAAAATCTCATGTTTTTAGGTTGACTAAATCAAAAAATTCAAAATCATTTATTAACCCATGAACATGAATCTGGAACACTATTTTTTTCTTCATCTTCTTGAAATCACTTTCATATCTAAATTCATTGATTATCTTTTTCCTCTCTTGACATCTATTATCGTATCTTCATCATTATCATATAATCAATCGATCCATATCTTTGATCGACCAATATCTACGATCCATCCATAACCATAAACCAAAATAATCAAATCACTATGACTTCTACTCGCATTCAAATCACATGCTCATCCTTTTCTCTTAGCTTCTAGTTTCTTTGTTCTTCAATCAGATTATAAAAAGGCTGAAACTTGGTATAAAGAATATTGATTGAAGGTTCTTGGCGCGTCATAAGGTCAACCGGGATCTAGTTAAAGGTTTGAGATGTTAATGGCGAGATGAGGTTCGAAAAGATCGTTAAGAATCAGAATATTGATTGTTAAGAACATCCTACTCTTCTTTTACTTTTTTTTGGTTTGGTGTTTTGTAACTGAACTTACGTATATGTAACTTTAGTCTAAGTTATGTATATGTAACTAGGTCATCTATTTAGTCTTGATTTGGATTTGTAAATGTAGTTACTTAATTTAACGACTTGATTGTACCTTAGGTTACATATATGTAATTATGAGTTGTGTGTATCGTAAATGGTATTGTTATTCCTTTTGTTTTTTGTTCAATTCATGGTTACGTATATGTAACTTATATATCTACAGGTTCAAGCCATGGTCAACAGAAAAAAATGAGACATACATATACGTAAACATGGGTTATAATATCAACAAGAACATATACATAAATATGGACATAGATCAAGAATGGTTTATGTGAGAAAAAGGATGAAAAAGAAAGATATGAAGAAGATGATGAGTCATGTATTATTTGTTTATTATGTGTTTCTTTATTCTTTATCTTCATCAAGTTACATTTACGTATGTAGATTTACATCTATGCTTATATACAGGTTAACATACGTGCTTACATATACGTAAGCAGGTTTACATACATGCTTTCATATTTTGAATCAAGTTACCTATGTGTTTACATATACGTATGCAAATTTACATATGGTTGCACTGATTCACTATTTGATTATACTAAAAACCAATTCAAACGAAATTATTTGTTAATAAATATAAAATGATGAAGATTAAGTCAACTAAAAAATGTATTATATGAGAGAGGAAAGAGAAGAGTGAATATAGGGATTTTAATGGTGATTTTCAAATCTAACAATTTTTTTGTTTCATATTTGCCCTTATATCATTAAAATAATCTAATTTGATTTTAAAATATTTACTATAATGCCATTATGTATATCAACCATTGATCAAATAAATCAATGGTTTAAATTTGTTTTTTAGTTTTCTAGTAAATCATGCGTGCGTGTGTGTGTTTGTGTGTGTGTAATACTACTGTTCCTATCTAATACTATTAAAATCAAATACTAGATAATGATGAGTGTACAAGATAATAATTGGTCATAAAAATCGGCTAACTATATGCTCCTACAAGCTTAATGGTGCTTTCAAGGTAAAGCTTAATTGGACCGAATTGAATTAAAACGTGTGGTGGACAAATATTGGTTATAAAATCAGAAGTTGTGAGCAATAGATACATAACGAGCTCTAAGTCTAGCAAGTACCATGCCTTGTATGAAGTGGATATCAATCTAACGAAAAAATAAATTGAATGAGACATATAGCTAACAAAAAAGAAAGAAAAAGGACATGTCAATTTAGCCCAATAGTGCTACTGCTATTGTTTGATGTATTAGTAATTATGAGTTGTTTTTCCTTATTTTACTTCTATTTTGAATATGACCTTTACAAGTATGAATTGATTATTTTAAGAAGAAAGGGTCTCACATAGTTACATTTATTTACTTAACTAAAAGATTTTTTGAAATTTAATATTTTTCAAACTGAAGGTGTAAATAATTTGAATTTAATACTGTTTGAGTATGTTTAATTTAAAAGTACAAGTTTAAAGAAATAAATGTGACACCAATAACTTTATATTATATACTTTGTGTGCTTGCACATGTGTGCTTTCTATATTCTTAGACCGGCTTATTTATATGTCATGTTTCATATAAAATATATAAAGTTGTGCACTTACCTAAAAAAAATCTATTGTTTAAAATCTAATTCACGGTATACATTATAGATTAAGAAAATATTTGTGAATAATAATAAAAAATCTCTTATAAGTATATAAGTAGATTTCATAAAATAAATAAATAAAATAGAAAATACTTTTCATAGCTGTTTTTTTCTTTTTTTTAATGGTTAAAGGATCACTGGCGGACTATTGGCCCACTCGATTATTTTCATTACTCGAGTACGAAATCCAATACCAAGCTCAAGAGAAAACCCACCTTAGGTGAGACAACCCTCTGACCAATTTAAAACTTTATTTTGTCATAGGTGGGACTAGATTTTAAAACGTCGCCATGTTTTAATAAAATTAATTTGGGTATACCTCACATTTTATATCATTTACCTTTGTGTTTGAAAATAATCCTTTAATCTAAGAGGTTGAAGATTTAAGTATCACACAAGACGTAATATGTAATATGACTGGAACTATTTGATAGTCGTTTAATAATTTCATTAAAAACTACATTTAAATCGGTCAATGATAGAGTATTTTATATTCATTTAGTTAAAATGCACATCTTAATAGTTTACATGTCTTTAAATGGGTGATCGAGTTATAGTCTTATAGAAATATGTTGATTGATTCAGAGGTTACTTTCACTCCGTAAGACTTTTTAATGGCTCAAAACAAGATTATCAAATACCCCTTAATTTTATAAAAGAAATCATGTATTAAATATGTAATATGTTGCCTATACACAATATATGAATCTTTGTGCCACAAGAAGAGTTCACGAGCTTAAACACACCAGTTGTCCCACTTAACTCACCCGATGGCCGAGTCAACTCGCTCACCGTCACCCAACTCACCACCAACATCGTCCATCCAAACCACCGGATCATGGCATCGTGGGCTCTTCATCTCCACCACGATCACAGTCCTCATAGCTTTACTTACGGTCCACTTCGACGCCTTCGATGCAGCTCGATATCCGACCGATGAACTGGCTAAGAAACCCGTGTTCGATGCACCTCGGGCCAACCCGCAGGTGCTCCATGGGTCTGAAAAGATAGGGGAGAGTCAGTTGTCAGGACCCGAAGACATCGTGTATGACCCGAAGTTAGGGGTTGTTTACACGAGCTGTAGTGATGGGTGGGTTAAACGAGTCAGAGTGAATGACTCAGTGGTGGAGGACTGGGTTAACACAGGTGGTCGACCACTTGGACTCGCTCTTGGTTACTCCGGTGAAGTTTACGTTGCTGATGCTTTTAAGGTCAGTTTGTTTTTTCTACTTTCTACTTGTTATTTATGTATATTTTTTTTATATTTTGTTACTTAGAGAATTGGTAAAAGAAAAGGTCACATGCTTTTTTCTAGTTTTGATCAAAATAATATATTTATATCTTAAATGAGTTTGAATCTTGTAAAATGTAAAGTCTGGTTTTCGAGGTTGCTAATTAAACAATAGTACAATACAATACTTAAGTATTACAAAATTGGAGTTTAATATATTTTTGTAAATATAGATTATGATAATTTAAACCGTGATTTCCACAATCACCAACAGTAATTTAACTACGTATACTTTTAGCATTCACTTTCTTTTTTCAAGGGCAATTAAGTGATAAATAACTTTTTGAGTAGCTTATGACATGATGATGAAAAGAAAAAATTTCAAGGGCGCAATTAGAACATATAAAATTATTTTTCGTTGAAGTATGAGATTGGCTTAGCTAATGAAAGTGAAAGATATGATTATCATCGGTAAAAATGATAACATGAATTATTATTCACCACCAAAACATAGTTTAAATTATCAAAAATCTCCTTTTCAAATTATAGTAATGTCCCGACATCTTAGAAAAGAAGGTAAATTCTTAAAGTTTGTCCGCACCTACAAGCTCTTACGTACATTCTTATATTTCTACTTTAATACGTGGTAGCATCATATTTTACATCACTAATTTTTTTTTTGTTTTTTTCTCCTATTAAAAATTTACATTAATTACATATTTACTAATAGTATTATTTGATTCTTTTTAGTTTAAAAATATTTTTAATAATTTAAGAAAAATATCCAATTATTAATGTTATTTCTAAAGAAATAACTTTTATAAAATAAGAAAATATTTCAAGACATCAAACTTTTTTAAAAATACAATTGATTTTTTAAAAAGTAAAATTTTTATAAACCAAAAAGTAACAACTTTTCAAAAATTAAAATTGAAAACTATAATAAGGAAATTTTTTAAAGTAACAACTTTTTATAAGAGTTTGCTTTGAAACTAAATATTTGTTTGTGAAAAAAAAAAGAATTTTAAAAATAAAAGTTGTAAAAGTTGATATTTTTATTTTATTACTTAATTATACTCCTTAGTAATACATAAATCCAATAATATATTATCTTAAATTTCATTTTATAATTAATCAACTTCATTCTAAATAATAATTTTATTTATTAAACACGTGTAATACACGGACTACTAAAGCTAAACAATGAAATATGTGGGTTACAAAGCCCTTAGTACATATTGCAATAATGATGTGGATTAACTGGGTAATTCAAATGGCCAAGAAAAATAAGAAGAAAACTTAAGAGAATTAAGAAGGAAATAGAACTATTTCTTCTACATGTTTCATCAACCAAAGAAAATATAATTATAAAGAGTACCAAACTTACACTCAACAACTCTACTAATCCACTACTGACAAGAACGTGAGAGCATGGGCATCCTCCCTTTTATTTTACACATATAATTTAAAATCAAAAGTAAAAAAAAAATAGAATCGAAAACATATAAATTGCATGCATGAAGTGATAAGGATGATATGACAAACACACGTCAAAAGCTTTAAGAGGTTTATCAATTATTAAATGAGCAGAATACACGTTAATAAAAATAGGGTCCTAATAATTAGACACCCAAAAATTTAAATCGACACCCGCCTATACGCCGCGTATGGGTCCATACGCGGCGTATAGGTCCCTCCAATTATTGTCAATTAATGCCAAGAATTCCACGTCACATCAGTGACCCTATACGCCGCGTATGGACCCATACGCGGCGTATACCCTTTTCAGAGACAAAGCTGTAAAGTCAAATCAGTCAGGACTATACGCCGCGTATGGACCTATACGCGGCGTATAGCACTCTGTCGTATAGGGTGGTACGCAACACCACCGACACCTATACGCGGCGTATGGACCTGTACGCAGCGTATAGGTGTCGGTGTTGTTGCGTACCACCCTATACGACAGAGGGCTATACGCCGCGTATGGGTCCATACGCAGCGTATAGCTTCATCTGAAGCTTTGATTTGACTGATTTGACTAAAGGCTATACGTGGCGTATGGACCCATACGCTGCGTATATGCTTTATTTCGGATTGTGGTGACGCGACTGAAGATTCTTTCGATTATATATAAACGCAACGAATGCGTTCATATTTCATTCATATCGTTCATTTTTCGTTCATTTTTCGTTCATTTTTCGTTCATATTTCGTTGTGGAAGATGGAAACTGTTGATATTAACTGAAGAAATTAGCGTTGTGTGGTTCAACATTTTCTTCTGTCGGATAATTACTCGGTAAACATTTGATTCTTATTTCGTTAAGTATTTGCATACATATATACATATATTTGAATTGCATACTTAAAAAATCGTTTCAACTAACTCGGGTTCCATCGATGCTAGTCGGTTACGGTAAACTTAAATAAATTTTAAGCTTTTTTATCATAGCCGACTAGTATCGTGGAACCCGAGTTAGTTGAAATGATTATTAAGTAATCAAGACATTTATGTGTACGTAAGTATGTATATAAAAGAAATAAGAGTTATAGTTTTAGAGAAAAATTATTATTTTGAAGAAATAGTTGAACCACAAAACTCTATTTTCTTAAAAAAATCTCATTTGTGTTATAGGGCTGCCAGGGAACGTTTAGCACGGTTGAATTTGAAGTGATCCAAGATTATTCTTTCGTTATGTCGTTTTGGGATAGTAACTATTTGTTTGGTGAATATTCAAGCGTTTCGTACGTGTCAGAAAGTAATCAAGATGATTCGTACGTTCAATCTGGTTACGAATTGCCAGATTTAAACCAACCTTATGTTCCCGATGATGAGATTGAGTTTTGCCGAGAATCAAGTTATGACCCGCAATAAAGTAATATAAACTATCTCTCGAGTGCGATCTGAGATTTCGTTTCGACTATGTGGACGATTTCATCAGATGTCGATTGAGGAGTTTGCTGTTGTCTCGGGACTTTATCATGAGCCGGAGACCGTTACCCCTCTATTTACAGAGGGGATTACTGAGATGGAGGAGAACCGATTGAGAGATTGGTGGCCTCAAATTGCCGACGGTCCGTTTCAGAGGACTAAGGGCAGGGTCACTGGTATTAGAGATCCTCTTATCCGTTATTTGCATCGGATGATCGCCACATCCATCACGGCACGTGGCAAGAGTCGGGAGTGGTGTACCATTCCCGACTTATTTTTACCTTTATTGTTTGATTACGGGGACGAGGTGCAACCTGGCGAGATGTTTAGCTGAGTATTATGCTTCATATTATCATCGCCAGGAGCGAGGAGTCGTGTATGGCGGCGCGTACATTACGATGATTGCGCGTTGTCTTGGTTATTTTCCTGCCCATACTGCTGACGTATCCCCTCCGATCGAGCCGGAGAGATTAGATCGTCGTACATTATACGGCATGCGTATTATACGCCAGTTTCCGGGTGGCATACGGTTCTCTCTTCGACCCGGTGAGATCTGGCATCCTGCACCTGTTCAGCAGGTCGGCGATGACCATCCACAGCAGCAGCAGCAGCAGCATATTCCGCATGCCCAGCCGCCGCACGACCAGCCGCCTCCTCAGCCACAGTTCCCTAGACATATTTATAGAGATGTGAGGGTGCCTGCACGTATTGAGACATTTATGCAGGAGATTACCACGAGATTACGTGATCAGGGTCGTCGCCTCGATCGAGTTGAGGATCTTATGGATTGGCACGTTCAGCTTGAGATTGCACGAGCCCGTGCTGCTGGTATTGATCCTCCAGACTTGCCACTGCGTCGACATTACCCAGATTCACCGTAGTTTTATCTTGTATTGTACTTTTATTTTGTTATGTATTTAAAAATTTCGTTATTTAATGTACTTCGTTATTTAATGTTTGTTATGTTTTATATGTTTTATTTGTTAACGAATATTAAAAATTATCGATTAATATGTTAGAAAATATAACTTATACACAAATAGTCAACCAAATTTAACATACAAATTAAAGACGACAAAAATAACCCATACGCAATATACTCATTCACAAATACATAGAAATATTGCAAAAAAAATGGTTTGACCCAATACGCCGCGTATGGACCCATACGCGGCGTATAGCCTCCTGTGACACGCGTCTTGTCGGTGTCTTATCAGAATATACCCTATACGCCGCGTATGGGTCCATACGCGGCGTATAGGGAATATTTCGCAACCCTATACGCCGCGTATGGACCCATACGAGGCGTATAAGGTCAAAGGGGTGTTGATTTAAATTTTTGGGGTGTCCAAATAAAATCACCCTAAAAATAATAGAAAACTAGTTTTATAGTATAAAATCATGAGGGAATCGCGTAACAAGTTGCATCACCAAACAATCATGTTGATATCATTATACGTGGATAACATCAGACCTCGTGAAACTTAGTTAAAGAACAAAAACTTCTTGACCTCTATGACTTGTGACATAAATAAATATTCTTTTTTATTAAATATGACGATATTTAAATTTTTTATATAAATAATTGTAAGTTCTAAAAATTATTGAAAGGTCAAATTCATTTAAAACGAAAAAGTAGCAAGATGCTAGAGGAACATACAAGTTCAGAGAAGTTTAAAAAGAAAAATTACATTATGATTTCCGGTCTGAATTTCTCAATTTTTTTTATTTAACTTTCAACAAAATGAAAGTAGTGTTTTAATTTCCCCCATAGTATTAAACACGTCATTCACTTTATTATATTGTTGATAATTCATGTTTCGGACTCTCCATATGCACCATATGTTTGATTGTTCTTAATAGGATATGCGTATATTTCAATTGTTTCATTATGATAATTAGATGAGTATTATTATATAAATATAATAATCTTTATGTAAATAGATATAGTTACTTAATAAATGTTTATACTAGTATATAATATATATTAGAAAGATAAGATGGTAATTTTATTAAAAGTGTAAGACACATATAAAACATTTTAAGCATAAAGTACAAGTGTTTTATGTAATAGTTCCACTTTTACCCCATTTAATTAACTTCTTCTAATTATTGTATTATTTAATACACATTATTAAAACATATTATATAAAATGATATCATTTAATTCACTTTATTAAATTTTATTTCATTTATAATAATATAAATTGACATTTAAATTTATAGTTACTAATCATATTTTTATAACTTTATACTATTTAAATTAAATATTATTTTATTTAAATATTTATATCTATACTATATATAATGCATCTCTGGATAAAGACGTAATTTTGCCAAACATACAAGTTTTGAAGCAACACGTACAAAGAAGTGCAAGGCATTTAAGAGGTGTAAAATAGGGAATTGAATAAGATTTTAAGACACTTTAAGGATAATCTAATAAATTTATCCATTAACTTTTATATACCTTAATATTTTTGTCCTATTCGCTTTCATATATTTATAAATATTATTGATACATATTTAATAATATGATATTATTTAATCCATTTTATTAAATTTTATATTAGTTATGATACTATAAATTAAAATAAAAATTTATATTTACTACTTATATTTTTATAACTAAAAATACTATTTAAACTAAGTATTATTTTATTTAGATATTTAAGTATATAACTTATCTATATCTTTATATTTATAATAATTATAATACTAATATTTTCCTAGGGGCATATTATGAGTTTAATAATTTTAATATTTATCTTTATATTTTACAATAAAAGTGAAATAAGGAAAAATGATAATTTTACATATGGATTAAGAAACCCATATGAAAAGTCTTGCTTAAATTCCAAAAAACTAACTATTTTATTCCATTAATGCCCTTATAATAAAGTATAACATATGATACTTATAATACAAATGCTAAAGCATATAAACGTAGCCAAAAAAATTGCCATTTAATTTCAATGTGGTTCATTCATTACAATTAAGCACTAATCTCTCTTTCTCTTGTCGGTTGTTAACAGCTCAATAACAATAAGCATGACAATTTGTGGTGACAGTTTCTTCATTAACTTTTTTGTTCTATGTGAATCACCACCGAAAGCTGCGTCCAATGATCATAAAACTCTAACCTACATTCATAAAACGAACCCCCCTAAAATCTAGATAATAAGTGATTATCGATCACAAATATCACCCATGCTTTCAATAATCTTGTTGGGATAATTTAGTTGTCTTAAAGACTTTTGTAATATACATAATATTTTTCTTTCATTCAATTTTTCAATAATTATATTTTGTTTTTTTAATTTACGTCATAACGCACCGAGCAGTGCTGACTAAAATCGAATTTCCAAAAAATCGCGCAATAGTTGTACTGCCGCAACGCGCGGGAATTTTCCCTAGGTACTATACATATATAGTTATAGTAAAAAAATAAAGATATATAACTTTTGTTAGGGGAGGTACAAATGAGAACTTACTTTTTATGAAAACTCTAACAACCAATGTTAGCCACAAGTTTTCGATGGAAAAAAGGTGAATGACGAAAAAATTATAAATAAATTATAAAAACAAAAAAATAACATAAAAATAAATAAAAATAAAAAAAATGTTTCTCCATTTTCTCTCTTTCATAAAAATGATAAAAAAACTCGTTTTTTATGAAATTCGTTATACACATGTGTAATACCTAATTTACACATGTATAAAATTGTATTTACACATGTGTAAAACCAGATATACATATGTGTAATGACTAATTACACATATGTAAATAACGTGTAGATGTTTTTTTGTAAAAGTATATTAATATAGTACGCGTTGAAAGATATTTGTACTGAATTTTATGGTGAAATTTCTTAGAAAAAATAATGTCGTAAAAAAGTTATGATCATTTTTAAAAAAATGTGAAAATGACATATGATTTGATGTGATGTTAAATGTGTGACTTATATTAGTTCTTAGAGTTATCACAAAAAAGAATGGTTTTCAAGATAACCCTCCCCTATTTTGTTATATAACTATAAGTATAGAAAAAATAATTAAACATGTATATAGTAAATAACTAAATTTATTAAATAACAAAATAATCTTGCTCAAGCTTGTAACAATATTTTTGTGTCATACTTTAAAGGTGAGCTAACTTCTAGCTTTTTTAGCAATAGATTAGTGACTTGAAGTTAGTAATATTTATCAATGTCAAAGTTTGAACCCAAACCTCCAAGAGATACAAAGCCTCCCACCTCCTCCTTAAATCACTAGACTAAGAGATCATTGACTTCGAGCTATTATATAATTCGAGCATAAGCTTACTCCCCTAATTGATTAGGCAGTTACAAGTAAAATGAATGTTCATTTATAACGTCAAAATATGCCTTAAAAGCCGACATTTTAGAGCATATCTTATAAGTTTATAAATAAGCAAGAGATAATTTAGATAGTGATTAACAACAAGCAACTTTTGAATGCTAAGTATAAAATTCAGGATACCCTTCTTCCCTATCCTAATTATGTTGATTTTGTCAAATATCAATTTATTATGTTTTTTTATTTTGGATCATTTGTTATATGTATTTATCATTATCTTTTACGTTTTAAAACATTTCATGTTATTTTTGTTATTGTTTCTATAGATTATATAAGCTTGTTATCTATCATTGTGTTTTACAATTAGTAGAACACAATAATATATTTTCACCAATGTATTTTTCAAAACTTATAGTGCTAAAGATAACACAATATATATTGTTGTCATTGTTTTTTTATGGATTATATTAGGGTTAGGTTATACAAACACTCATTTATGTTATTGAGACACCATATTGTCTCTATCTCTCTTCATGTATCTATATGTATGTATAGAAATATATAGAGAGGATAAAAAAAATTGGGTGTATCAATAACATACCCCTTATATTAACATATTGTCATCTATCATAGTGTTTTTTAATTACAAGTACCAAATTACACAATAATATTATTTTATCAATTTATTTTTCAAAACTCATAATGTTCATGATAAGACAATAATGATCAAAAAGTACAATGAGACATTATGTTATTTTGTTGTTGTTTATAATGTATTAGATTAATTAGTTGAAAATTTACATATTAAAGATACACAATAATGTTATTTCACTATTATTTTTTTAAAATTCATCATTTCATAAAAACATAATAGTATTCAGAAAAACACAATAACTAAGAAAAAGACACAATAAACTGCACTAAAGACACAATGACGAGATATTAGCTTTAAAATATAAAAAAATATGTATTTTTATATAACAATATTTTACTCGTTGTAATTTTTATAATAATAATAATAATATTGTATATAAAAGTTATGAACGTTTAAAAAAATGAGAAAACTTACAAAAAGTTAACAAAAATGACTATTCCTAAAATACCAATCTAACAAATTTTTCCCTACAGTTTGATGTTAGCCATTGATTATAGAGATTGATGATTGATATTACTTCTTATACTTTTTAGTTTTAGAATACTTTGTATTTGAACATTTCCTCATTAATTAACATTTTTTAAATGTGTGTCCTTTAATACTTTTTATATGATTTTGAACAATTTGAATTGTATTTTTTTTTTCATAAATCTTTTAGCTTTGCTGATTTATCAGTTATAATATAAAACACAACCCGAGTGGGGATTGGATGTAGTAGTATATGATATTCTCATCCCAACAAAAAGTTATGGGTTTGAATATTGAGAGTGACAATTTATTCTAGATTATCAGGTAATTTTCATTGATGTGGTTTAGAAGTAATAGTTAATGAGTTTGTAAATCGTCAATCTAGAAAAATAAAACAAAACACAACTCTAGGTAACCTATTTTTAACTAAATAAGATTAAACTAATGCACTTAGCAGTTAGCCATATAAAAGGGGTGTTCAAAGTAGGATATGCGGATTTCAATATCTGAATTCGAATCCAAAATTTTGAATATTTAAAATTTTGGATTCTGATTCAGATATTCAAATGAATATCCGGATTTTAAAAATCTAAATTATTTAATAATTTATAAAAAAATTAAAATTATTTATTAGAAAAACTTTCGGACATCCGAATGTTTTTATAAAAATATTTTGGATAATTTAGGTATCCAAGTATCCTAAAATCTCCAAAAACACTATCCGACTCCAAAAAATTCAAATATCCAAAATTTGAATATCAAAAATATTCAGATGTTTTGGATTCCATTTTATATTCGGATATTTTTGTAAACCATTAAATTATACATCTATGATTGGTTAACTGTATATGTTCTAGAAGTAATATATGTTTTACTTAACGTTTTTGTATCAATTTAATACAATTTATTTAATGCACAAATTGAAAAGGAGTCCCAAGGGGACGGTGGAGGTGGTTAAGGCGGTCTCTCACAATTAAGAAGTAGATATTCGAGACTTGGTGGGGTGGGGGTGGGGGTGGGGGGAGGGGCTATTTAGATGGAGTGTAACATCTAGCCGGTCAAAAAAACAAAAAATGTTAATCAAAGTTTAAAAAATAACAATAAAAATAAAAATAAATTTGAAATTAAGCTTGTGATCCAATTTTTTTTTCTTAGGGAATACTTAAGATATCTAAAATTGGTGAAATAGAAGCATTGACAAACGAGGCTGAGGGTATGAAATTTGGAACACCAGATGGCATAGTGGTTGCAAAAAGTGGCGTATTATATTTCACCGATGCCTCTTGGAAATATGACTTGCATAATTTTGCATTAGACCTATTTGAAGGTCGGCCTTATGGTAGGCTCATGAGCTATGATCCATTCACCAGGCAGACTAAAGTGATTGCTCGTGATCTCTACTATGCAAATGGTGTTGAACTGTCCCCGGAGCAAGATTTTATTATTTTCTGCGAAACATCAATGTAATTTTCATGACTTATTTATAGAGGTGTAAGTTTCAACCTAATTTATCTGAGTATGGGTTGATTTGTGTAAGATCTTAGCTGTGAAGCATGGAAAGATCAAATTTTAACAACTTACGAAACAATACAAGTGAAACAAGGTGAGACTTGTCAAAAGTGTCTAATCATCTAAATTGATTTATTCAAAAACATTTTTTATATAACAATATTATCTTAATTAATACATCAATCATCTATTAAATTTGAAAACATTGAAAAGACATGTTGATGGGTCAACTCCAGTCCAATCAAACTATTTTGACATGTAATAATTGGATTAATCATGTTGACCCGAGTTCACTTTGATCCATAACCCGTTACTCAATCCACCTAGTTTGTCACCTCTATTCATTTCTTTTTGTCTGTAAAAACCTCGAAAACATTTAACATTTTGATGGCAAAAATTGCAGGATGAGATGTAGTAGATACTACATACAAGGGGAAAAAGAAGGTACGATAGATATGTTTATTGATCGATTGCCCGGTATGCCCGACAACATCCGTTACGATGGCGAGGGCCACTATTGGATTGCGATCGCCACGGTAAGTCAGATTTTATACAAATAAATATAAAACTTATATATCATATATTAGAATCATTTATCTACTAAGACTAAAGTTGTACATATAAAAGGGTCATGCGACTTGAGTAATTTATTGCATTAAGAATAGTTTTCTGACAACTTTATTAGCATACCACACATTTAACCTGTTAGCTTGTTAGCTAATGTTTTATTTGACACACTTCAGATAAACAACACAAACGTACATTTTTTTTCATGATAGGAGCATACGTACGAATGGGATCTTGCGCGTGAATACCCATATGTAAGGAAGTTTTTAGCGTTTTTGGAAAAGTACTTGAAAAGACCTTCAGTAGAGAAAAACGCAGGGACAGTTGTCGTGGATTTAAATGGGAATATGATCGCACGATACTACGATCCTGAATTAAAGTTTGTTACTACTGGGATAAAGATCAATGAGCATTTATATCTTGGAAGTTTGATCAAGCCCTTTATAATTCGCCTCAACCTAACTCAATATCCAGCTACTACACCCTCTTCCACAAAATGATCAACACGTGTTTTGTGATTTGATTCTCTATCGAGCTCTCGTGTGAGATTTGGAGTTTGTTGTATAACCATCAATGATAATTAGCTAAGACAATAACAGATCACTTCTCCTTTACTGGTTACACTTAGAAGTTCTACTTTTTTTGAACCAATACACCATATATGTTAAAAGTTGTTATAGTCAAAGCTGGGCCAACAGCTAGTTTGATGTGAACTCTATAAATAGATAATATGTATTAGTGTAATAATAACAAGAAATATCATAACTTTTCTTTTATAATATTGTTTATAAGTGTTCTCATTTCATATTCAGGAGGTTGAGCTATTTAAAATTCTAAGAAAAAACACGGGTATCATGTAAACTTTGTTAATGGAATTCTAGGAAATAAAACATTGGGTTGCACGATCAAGTACCAAGACTGAGTATCGTGCCTTAGTTCGTAGGACTACACAATTTTGTTGAGTTATGTGTGTGCAGTGTGCATCCTAAATTGTACTTATCTCTTTTGTTCCACATATTATATGATGACAATAATAACTCATCATATATAGTAGTCAATACAGTGTTTTTTTACCGTACAAAACATATCTAGATTGGTTCGCACTTTTTTAAAAATGTGGTTTTACGCCTCTCAAAGTTCAAGATGTGTCTACCAATGTTCATATTGTTGATCTTTTGACTAAAACGTTAACTTTTACTCAATTTGAGTTTTGACACCTTTGATCAGTCCAAGCTTAACAATGGTGTGCATGTTTAGCTAGAAGTGGGATGTTAAAGATGTTATAGTTATTTAGTAGTGTTTGTTATACTTCTATCACTCTATAACAGTTTGATTTATTGATGAAATAATAGCAAACAATACCATAAAGTCAGATTTCTAGAGGATCGGTTGAGTAGGTATCAGCTTCATTATCGTAACATAATTTAACCCATAATCACGTCTATATTCATTCTCACTCTAGTCTTTTCACAACCTGTAAACAGGACAAACAAAACAAAATGCCAAATGATCATAAGGAATAATACCTAATCCTTTGTTTGTTTCTCAAAAGACATGCGTATAATGATACAAAGACAATTGTTTTTTTAATAGACCTATTGCAAAGACATTGGTGACCATTAAGTAGTGTAGTATAACATATTGTGAAGCGAACAACGGAATCAGAATATTGTTTAAATGGTTTATCTTTTAAGTGACTGAACGTTAATTAAGTTTCATTATGAACAAATGATATGCATTTAATAATAAGTTTTGTGGTGTTTGAGTTTGTTGTTTAAGAAAAAAAAACTTAATTAGCTACGTGCATTCTTAGCCATCTATGATGATGTGGTGTTGTATGTCCCATATGCGGGTATCGGTGGTATGGTGTTCGTGGTGCACCGCACTTGGCTATGTGTGGTCAAGAATGAGCTTTTTTTTCTTTTTTCTATCGCACAAATGGTGATGACGTGGAAATAATGACAAAACTCACGTCGCATAATGTGAAGGAAACATGAGCTAACTATCCTCTTGTAGCGTGGGAAAAAAACTAGTTATCATATTAAACTAAGAGGATATATATGGGATTTGAAAGTTATTTTAATAGTTTAGAATAAGTAGAATCAAATTATTGTTTATGTGATTACCTTATACGAATTTAACTTTAAAATGTATATTATTGAAGTTTTTGGCAAACTAACCGGTAAAACTTAAATTTTAGAAAATGGTTCAAATAAAAAAGCCCTTAAAACCAAAAAGTGTATAAGTATATCAACCATCAATTTCTTAATCAATGATTAAGGTCAGTGTAGTGTAGGGAAAAAGTTTGTTAAAAGTGTATTTTAGGCATAATCATTTTTGTTGACTTTTTCAAATTTACTCATTGTTTTTAAAAGTTCCAACTTTTATATACGACACTATTTGTTATAAAAATTATACCAATAAAACGAGTGTTTTTTATCTTTAAAACGAGTATAGTATTATTATATAAAAAGATAACAAACCTTTTTATATTTTAAGCTCATATGAATTCTACTCGTTATTGTTTTTTTCTGAATACTATTATGTTTTTCTAAAATGATGAATTCTAAAAAAATATAATTATGGAATAACATTATTGTGTATATTTAATATGTAAAACAGAATAATAAATTAACAACTAATTAATCTAATTCTTAAAAAACAATGCCAAAATAACATAATGTCTCATTGTATTTTTTATCATCATTATGTTATCTGAACACTATGAGTTAGAAAAAATACATTTGTGAAATAACATCATTGGATACTTTTAAATGAAAAATACAATGATAAATAACATTTTTATATAATCGATGGAAACAATGACAAAAATAATACAAAACAGTCTAAAACGTATAATACAATTATGAATATATAACAAATTATGTAAATATATGACACAATGGGATGATATTTGACACAATAAACGTATAAGACACAATAAATTTACGCATCTGACACAATAACCAAAATGATATCCTTTTTAAAATAATATAAAAACACGTGTCAAGCTCATAATTTTTTTTTAAAATTTTTTAGATTAAATAAATTTTTTACTATAACGGTACCCATATTTTAGAAACTTGTTCAAATAACTAAACATATATTTTAATTTAAAAAAATCAGCCACCACACATATCGGTATGGAACTTTATGGTCAAAATGGAACACTCAAATTTATCATGATAACGATAAGGAATGCAAGATGTGATTCTTCATGTTGGATCATCTTTGTGAGCATTCAAATTTATTACGTCGTATCTTTTGAAGCTTCGTATAAAGGAGAAAAAATAGGAAGACAACTAATTATAAGGTGTCCTTTAGTAAAAAGAAAAAAAGAACACTAACTATAAGGTTCAAATGTATTATGCAATTACTATCACATTTGTCGTTGCTCGCTTATAGTTAAAAATCAAAATATTAATGTTTAAATCTATAGATCAGTGAGACGTATTTATCTTATAAAAATCTCAGAATTGTTGATAAAAATAACTATAAATGCTGAAGAAAGATATAGTTAATTATTTGACTATTTAATATAAAAATAACTAATTGAATATTCACCTTTGTACAAAAGTTAATCTTGTAATCAATGATCCATGATGTTTGTTAAACATATAATAGCAAATATAACAAACATTGACCGTGTATTCTTGTCATGTTAAATTCATTTGAAATATTTAAAGATTTCACACGACTTTGGACAAATTGAGATTGGTCTGCTACTTAACATTTAACATGCACACTCTTTCCATAGTGGGTTATTCTCCCAAATTAGGAATCACAAACAATGTTCCTTTCATCCTTAAAAATTAAAATCCTTGTTACGACATGCATCATAGTGGTCCTTCTACGCGTAAGTAAGACCTTTTAGATTCGGTATTGTTGGTCCTAGTTGTCAAGTTGCCATTGATCACAAGGTAAGAGAAAACTGGTGGTTGAGACTAAAAGATGAAAGAGACGCCGATGTCTTTTGATGTCAGTTGTACTTAAAACAAACCTCATACAAAAAAGACTTATTAATTAATTACATACTCTTTTATCGTTCACGATATGTTTACGATATAAGCACCATTTATCAACAACTAATACTTGTAACAAGTTCTTAATCCATTCATTCCAATTCGCTAACATGTTTGTTAATATATTGCTAGATTTAAAATATAGCTTTTTAAGGCATTACAAAATCCATTTCATTTCAATACTATTAAACTTACATAGGAAGTTTTTAGACCCTTACACCATGATAGAGGTTTTACTATTGGAGGTATTGGGTTCAAATCCAGACATGATATAATTTAAGAGTAAGAATAGATAGATTTGAGAGTTATACTAGTATTTTTTTTATTTCTATCATACTTGAAAAACTATGGTTTAAAAATAAAATATATTACAAATACGATCAATTTTGAGTCATACGAGGTGTACGACTGGAAGGGTAATACAAACAGTATCCGATCGTACAACCCCTATTATATTATACACATGACTGATAGAACATGGCTAAGGTAATGCAAGCAGGAGTGTCCATTACGACACATATTAACCGTTAGTGACGTTTAGATAAGTGACAATGATGTACTAATAAAATTTCATATACCTATTTAAATGTGTCTATTCAAACTGCGTATAATATATATTAATGTTGGGTAATTACACACAAAATTAATACCCTTACACACTCAATTATTGAAAACAAGATTAGAAAACATATAAAAACAAAACTTATCAACGATTAAAATATGTTACCATCCTAATGAATAATGGAATAAAGAACTCACTTTACACATAAAAACCACATACATTACTATTTCACACAAAACATCATCTTCATATAAAAACACATAAAATATGCCCCTTCAAATGAACCGCTAAAAGCCATACGATAATATGATATGATGATGACGATGATCTCTTTAACCTTTATGCGATTGATGTGCACTGGAACCACTGCTATCGACCGCAAGAACACGAATCTCCACCTCTTCATCACCCCTTTAACAACCCAATTCAAACCCTAAAAACCTTCACTTTCTCCTCATCAATGGCCGCTTGTTTGGGCCCTTTATCCGAAATGCATTCGATTCATACGGTTCTCGATGAAGAAAAACATGTGGGTCGACCCGAATCCACCGGTTCGAACCCTAATTCGGCCGCCTCCACCTCCGCATCGATCATGGTGATGCGAAATAAGGTGGAGAGGATCTTTCCGGTGTATGCGAGAGGTGGGTTGTCTCCAAGATCCGACCCGGTTGCATATTCGGGTTCGGTTGTGGGTGATTCGATTTGGGATGCTGTTAGATTAGAGGCCAAGGCTGAGGTAATTGCTAACTGCAGTTAACGTAGAGTTTTTGAGTTCTTGATAAAGTTTGATTTACAGGTTATTTGATAGTGGAAAGATGAATACTTTAATAAATTTAACATGTGGAAATTAAGATGGTGGTTTATTATTTGGAGCAATGATTGTACTTCTGTTTATATGATTGGATGATCTTTAGGTTGTATAGGTTAATTGATGCATGTAATTGTTGTTGGAAGATTGTTCCCAAAAAGGTAATTATGTGGTAGGTTCTTGAATTAGTCTAATTATTTGATATACTTTTGGTCCCTTAAGAGCCGTACTTTACAGTAAAAAGCTCGAAGATATATTTTTTTCAAAAAGGTTTTTTCTATGATTGAACACAATTTAACAAAATTGATTCTTTATCCAGTCTTTTCATATAAAGTTAAGTGAATTTGAGACAAAATCAAAAGTATGTTAATGTTAGATTTTAAAATGGTACTCTTTCTTAAGATATGTAGCATTTGTGATGTGGACTTTTTTGGGTTGAAGGACAAACATTTTTGTTCTCCATAAAGGTGGTACTTTTCTTTTTCTAAATAATGTGATTATGAGTTTAGTGGCCAATAATGAATGACGATTGGAGGATTGGTCAAAGTGGTTTGTGAAAATATATGTTAAGTGAATGCATTTTTGAGATGATCAGTTTTGGAATGTGATTTGTGTGAAAACATTACAAGTTAGTGGTATTTCTAAGGTTGGTTATTTGATGTAAAATTTCAGGCAGAGAATGAACCAATTTTAAGCAGCTTCTTATATGCCAGCATACTGTCACATGATTGTTTGGAGCGAGCGTTGGGATTTATTATTGCTAACCGGCTCCAAAATAATACTTTATTAGAAACCCAATTAATGGATATATTCTGTGATGTGTTGGTTCAAAACCGAGGCATCAAACGGGCATTACGCATGGATCTACAGGTGATGTCATTAGCATGTCTTCACTGTCAGTTTTATGCCATTTACTGATTTTTTGGGGCTGTGTTGATAGTTAAATTTAAAAAGGAGTATATCTTATTGTTCAATTAAGTGACTAACTTACTTCCCTCAGGCATTTAAAGAAAGAGATCCATCATGTTTGTCGTATTGCTCTGCTCTTCTACACTTAAAGGTATTTCAGTTAGAATTGAACTTTTCTCATGAGTATCTTTAGCAAATTTGTATGATTTAATTCACTTTCATGAAAACTATTACCAAATATGTTTTTTCTTTGCTTTGTCTTCTATAACCTTCTTTGATACTTTTGTAGGGTTACCATTCTTTACAAACACATCGAGTAGCGCATGCATTGTGGAATCAAGGACGCAAGGTGTTGGCTCTTGCACTACAAAGTCGAGTTAGCGAGGTAACACATGATTTTGCAATTTATCTTATTTACAGTACCTTTTTTAAATTTTATATATATTTAAGATGACTCTTCTTATTTACAAAGTTTAACTTTTATCCAGGTGTTTGGAGTTGATATACATCCAGGTATTGTTTCAAAAATGATTTCCTCAACGTAAATAGTAGATTTCTGTTGGATTTTACCGATAATTGTTTATCTTGTGGGTACACAGCTGCCAAAATTGGAGAGGGAATATTATTGGATCACGGAACGGGCTTGGTTATTGGAGAAACTGCTGTTATTGGAGATAGAGTTTCACTAATGCAAGTAAGTTCCAATTATAGCTAATTTGATCAATTAATCTGCATGGCCTGTAACGTAAGCCATCTCAATGTACTGAAGTTTGGGTTATATTTGGGAGCAATTTAAATGGTTTAAGGTCAAATATATGGTGTAAAGTGAGGTCTGAATTTTTCTAAACCACTAACATTGACGGCCCATTAATTTATGAATGAGTTGATTTGGGTTGTGTTCTATCTTAAATGCACCAAAGAGGAATGTTTCAAATGCGTTGAATTTCGCCCAAAGTCCTGTTCTTATTGCATACAACCTTCTGAATCATTTATGTTCAAAGATTTGGATTATTGTTGTATAATATTGCTTTTGTTATCAATATGAAAACATTACATACAATAAAAAAAGGGGCAAAATTTGTTTGCTGGTCAAGGCCACGTGGTTCTCCCACTTAGAACCTGGTTCGCCCACTTTCAACTTTAACCTGGTTCTGCCCATTTCACCTCTAGTTGGCATTTATGAGTGTAACTTTTTTTTTAATTTATAGGGTGTAACCTTGGGAGGAAGTGGGAAAGAAACAGGGGATCGACATCCAAAAGTTGGTGAGGGTGCCCTGATTGGAGCTAGTGTAACTGTACTTGGGAATATTAAAATTGGTGAAGGTGCAATGATAGCTTCGGGTTCCCTCGTTCTTAAGGATGTTCCTCAACATAGGTGAGACATGATATATACTGCAAACGAAATAATTTTGTTTCTTTCGTTGGGCCTATATCAAACATTAAAACCATGTAGTCTGATAATTCGTGTTTTTTATCTGAAGTATGGCTGCAGGAATACCAGCGAAGGTGATTGGTTATGTAAAAGAGCAAGTTCCATCTCTAACAATGAAACATGGTATGTTTATGTCAATTATTGACCAATTCTGCAACAATCTGTTTTATAAATAGTTGTCATTTTTTGTTTATAGTATAGAGTTGATCCTTTGTGTGTGCTTTTTGTGGCAGATGCGAGCAAAGACTTTTTTGAACATGTAGCCATAGGTGACGAGGGAAGATCCAATGACGAGTATGCTAATTAACCATTTAAGCTTCTTTAACCGCATATCCATAGATTTCCAAATGCCAACAAAGATACATGGGAAGACTACTCAACATAACCAATATATCCTCAAAACTATAGTGTATTATTGAAATAAATAAAAGTTATTCAATGTTACCCGATAGCTTACATCACTTTCCTATAGAGCATAACCTATGAATCCTTCTCCCAATTGCATCTCCACATACATGACACATGCAACGAATGAGACGTGCAGTTGTGCTTCTGTTTTAACTAAAGGTCCCGATGAATATGCACCAAGAACATCAACAAACTGCAGGCTTATTGATAAAGAGGGGATTTGAGTACTAAGGCTGCAAACAAGTATAACTTTTTGATCTCGAATCAAGACTGATTTAGCGAGTAAGATTACCCATAAAAGAGTCTAGATATTCGCTTTAATAAGATATTGGCTCGAATTATTATCCAGTTTATGAGCTATGAATGTATCTTGAATATATATGGGTCAAGCTTGAATAGAATTTGCTTTTTAGTTCTTATGGTTATTTTTGTGCCGCATAGAATCAAATCTTCCTCGATTTTGTGCTTAAAAAGCGAGACGCGCATCATATGATTTTTTTTTTTATATAACGTCTTTTTTTTAAATACGTCAATACTACATGTAACTGGTAAAACATAAATAATGAATGTATCTAAAGTATGTATAATGTTGGATGAAATATGATGCAGGTAGAAACAAAATTAAAATTTGCGCTGATCAAATACCAATACATTTTAAATAAGCATAATTATCAGTGGTCTCCACGGAAAAAAGACATTTGTAAATATTATAGTGACATGAGTCTGTAGTTACACTTTCTTTGAGGATAAAAATTACTCTCATGAGCAGAAAAGAAGAGAGAATACATAGACACACCCAGGGCCGGTCCCGAGGATTTTAATGCCCTGGACGAGCCGAAAAAAAAGGTCCATGGGCCCTAACGACTTAAATTATATAAACTATTTTTTTTTAAATGAAAAGAAATGTTTTAGCAATAAACATAACAATATCATAGTATTACAATGACATACCGTAATAGTTAACCAATAACTCGTAAATCTCTCCTACCATTCTTGATAGCAAATTAGTTTATAACATATTCGTAGTTTATAGTCTCTAATATTTTGCTTTCGATAGCTATTATCGCAAATCCGCTAAGTCTTTCTTGGGACACCGTGGATCGTAGGTAAGATTTTAAGTTTAAAATAGAACAAAATTTGTGGTATAAATTAGTTTGTGGACTTTAATTATAATCAAAATTTAAATATTTTAGTGGGCTATTAGTTGAGTAATTGGGTTAAAAAAATGGGCTCAAAAAATTTGGTTTAAAACATAATTGGGTTAAGTTTTTAATTGTATTATACCTTATAATTATTTTTTTTTATAATTATATATATAAAAATTTTGAAAAATTTTATGCCCCCTGAGCGAGTGGGCCCTGGACGGGGGTCCATTCCGCCCCTCCTCAGGGCCGGCAGTGGACACACCGGTTCTTTCTGTTTTCATTATGTTGGATGTGCATTGGCACGATGCGTTACGAGACTCGTATGTCATCGCTACAATGCGTTCCTATGTCATTGCTTGAAGTGCAACAGGATGTGCATAGGCATGATGTGCTTCGAGACACTTGTATGTCGTTGCTTGAAGTGCAATAACCATTACCGATCACCTAGGTGGCCTCATGTCTAGGCGCGTTTTTTACAACACAATAGTTTGTATCCACTTGAACTTCCATGAAAAGATTTGTCGAGCTACCACAAGTTTAAGATTTAACTAACATTGTATGCTCGAATTCAAGTTCAACTCGACGCAATTCAGCCATAGCAGCAACGTTCATACCATTTGTTAGATTTTCAATTCGTGAGCTGAAAGTATATGGTGAGATAATGATTGCAAGAATCACAAATTAATAATCATTGAAATGTGAACAGCGCTTTTACATATATACATGAAAAAGAAAGTAAAAACCACACAATTTAGGGCAACGCTTGAACAATATAATAATAATGAGTAGGTTGTAAATGGAAGAAAAGAAACGCTAAATGTATCAAACTTTTATACACCACTGAAACTATGATGAATTCAGGATACAAAACTTCAAGACTCCACATATGTTGTATATAATTTCCCCTCTGATAATGATGCTATAGCTTGTTAAAAAGTTAATTGTTACAAAAAGAATACAAGAATCATAGGTGACATCAGGCTTCCTATGTGAAGGAAAACCGTGAAAAAAGCGAGAGCCCAGTACTTGGTGACTCGCCGCCTCCTGGGGTTGGTGGAGCATCAGTAAAAGTGCGATAAGCGTTTTGACACTTTTGCAACTGCAATTACACGTCATAAGCTAAAATTAGGTATCAGGGTAGTTGCTTAAATGCTAGATGACAAATAATTTTTTTGCATCAAGTTATCTGTTCATAACAATTCAAAAGTGGTATAAGAAGACTTTGGGTTTGGACACCATGGATTAGTGGTGGCAAGATGGGTCATGGATGATTTGGTTAATGAGTCGAAACAAGTTCAGGTCAAAGTGGGTAAATATTACAGGATGAAATGGGTCAAGTTGAGTTGACGCAGCACAAATTTTTGACCATATTATAATAATTTTATAAATAATCGATGTGTTATATAAGATTATGTAAAACTATATTACACACAATAATAATCATATTAATCGAATAATAGAATAAAGTGTTCAAGAGGTTGTATGCGTTATAAAATAACTTTGGTAACAGTCAAGCTTGTTTGGCCGATTTCTATTTAGCTTTTACTTTTTATTTTACCTAATTGGCCAATTAGTGATCAATCATAACCCAAGCCAACCAATTTATCAGATATTACCGTCTGTACCGTGGATCAACAATGGGCAGAGATCAATAAGCAAATAGTCCTACACCATTTACTTAGAGGTGACAACTTTGACCCATTTATCTAAAATATGGGCCAGTTAAGCTTCTTTTAACATATTCAACGGTCTAATATCCTAATGGATATGTCTTAAAACTTTGTTAAAAATAAAACAGGCCAAGTGGATTTAACGGGTCGAAAGGAGCCCAAAGTGTATTCAAAGTGGATTATTAGTAACGTTTATGAAATTACAGTCAATAATTAACTGATTAATAAACTACTAAACAATGAGAAAAAAGTAATGATGTGCAAACCCAACCTCACCCATGCTGCCACCTCTACGTTTACTTCTATATTCTGTTGTCTATTCTGTGGAGTGCAGATCAACTCATAAATCAAATAGGCAAAATCAAATCTTAACTACTAATCGTATGATAAAATGGGAAGATTAACATCCTAGATGGCTTGAACAAATAGAATCTTGACAACTTATCAAATGGTCTGTTGATTTTTCAGTAGACGATTTACTCACCTCATCAGGACTGAACTGAAGGAGCATTGCAATAACAGGTAGTAGAGCACCCACTTCACCTATTCACATACAAGTTCAGTAGGATAAATTTTTTGCAGTGTTTTAGGTATATTGATAGGATCTTATGACATTGTAACTAAATTTAATCTTTTACTAAGGTTCCACACTATGTAAAATACCTGTCTCAAGAAGCTTTACTATGACATTTTTAAGATACGTCATATCCACTCCTTCCCTCTTTTTTGATCTTTCCATATTTCGAAGCTCTTCTTTCAACATAGCTTCCTATGGGTTGATACAAAACAATTGATACTGAAAGTTAGAACTTATGAATGGTCAATTAGGTGTGTTTTAGCTCAGACATGTCAGAGAACTTTCTTAACTAAAAAGGGAATGGGTCAAACCGGTGCATACAGCTTCCTAACTTGTTTTTATTCAAGATTCAGATTATTGTTGTAATAATATTGTTTCTAAAATCACAAGTGGCACATTAACTACAGTGATATTGAATGAAAAAGTGATTGTGGATCAACTCCCAAGCCATTTAAACGCGAACTCATTTTGACCCACCTGCTGGCTGTGAAGACGATTTTCACGTTCAAGCTCTTCAAGTTCTTCCTGGAACAAAGTGCATAAGAATCTACTACAGAAAAAAAGATATAACTGAAAAACATAAATCCACTAAAACTTACTTGAAGTGCAAGAATATGCCGTTGTGACTGAGCTAGCTCTTCCTCCCTTTGAGCTTGTTGCCTAGCCAAAATCTGAATTTTAAACGTCATAAATCATGATGTATTTGGAGTGAAAAACAGGCAAGTATTTTCATAAAGTATAGAAACAGAACAAGCATCTAAAATTTTGGAATACTCATGGATAGAGAAGAATTGTGCGTACCAATATCTGTTGTTCTGCAACAGAGGTGTTTGAGTTTGATGTACCCATATTTTGGCTATTGTCATTGTTATTTGCCTGAAAATAAAAGACAACTAACAGTATGGCAAAATGAAAAATAACAAAATGAAAATAAAACGCATGATGGGTAAGAGAGGAACAATTGAGATACCAATGGTTTTGATGATAATGAACGAAGAAGATTTTTATTGTTGTCTGTAAGCCTTGTAATCTCCATGTCCTTCTCTTCAATTAACTTATCAGCAAGATCACGAAATGAATCATGCTCTTCCTATAATAAAATAGAAAAAAATTTAACAAGAGTGCAAATTCATTTAGTCTCAACATACAAATTTATCAAATAGCACCTTTAATTTTCTATATTGTGTTTGGAGATCCTGTACTTCTTTTTGAAGAGTTTCACTAGGCAATGATTTTTGTTCTTCAAGTTCGGATTTAAGTGCCTGAAATCTCACTGTGGAATGGTTAATTTAGCCATCTTAACAAATTTAAGGTAAAGTTCGTATTCTAAGAACTTGTAAAATTAAAATGATTTTAGTTTACACTGCCAAGTTTCTTCCACGTTTTGAAGATTCTTTTCCCAAGATTCTTTCTCAGATTGATGACTAGAAAGTGCAGAAGAGAGCTTCATTTCCATGTTCTTCACTTGTTGCTCAACAAGGCTAAGAGCTTCATCTCTAAGGAAAGAAATATATAAACTCAGCCATGAAGCAAAGATCAGATATCAAAATAGAAGATGAGGCTAGAAATGATCAGCAAAAACTGAAAACATGAAAACAATAATCTTAAAAGGAAAGTAGCAAGCTACCTAGCACTGAGTTCTTTGTCATGACGACTTAAAGCATTCTCAAGATCTTGTAGGACTTTGTCTTTTTCAGCAGTCATTATCAGTATTTCATTTTCAGCCTCCTAAAAGAATGATTTGGTATATGTGAGTAAATATAAGTGCCCCCCATCATGAAGAAAGCCAAAATATGCACTGAAAAACATATAAACCTTTAGTGCTTCTTCAAGAGCTTTAAGTTGTTCATTATCTTTAGCAGAAGCTAGCTCAGCTTCCTTTCTCTGAAGAAGTGCATGAGCACGAGACTTATAGGAAGCGAATTCACTTTCTAGACGCTTGATCTGCATATTAAGAGTATGATCTCAAAATGCATCAAATATAAACAAGATTTGTTGGATCTATATCTCCTAAGGCACAATGTCCAATAATGTTGCTATTGATATGTGATCCTAAAGGGTCACACGCTAAGCAAATTATCAAAAATATGTTTAAACATACATAACCCTATCAAGATGAATTAACAACTGTTATTTGTAACAATTACTAAAGTGTATGTTTTTGTTCATGATAATTTACACATATGTAAATACACAATCCTCCTACACTTGTTTATTATGTGGAAATAAAACATCCTAACTATTATTATCTATTTTATGTAAGTGTATGTGAAATGGATAATGAAATCATTTTAGTTAGAAATTAGAATAGAACCATAAAATTCATGAAACTTAATAGCTAAGATGTAACCATAATATCTATGGTTCCTAAATAGATTAGTTACAAGTATAGTTTACTTGTATAATTTAATCAAAGTCATCACCTCCTTACCTCTTGGGACTTATCTAATCTAGTGATGCACAAGGTACATGAGATGATGATGTTAGGTATTGGTTGATAATATCCTACAATTCATTATATTATGTATGTATAATGACCATGCTTTACACCATTAATTGAAAGAAAAACCCTTTTTTCCCAGATAAGGAATGGGGGTACCCACCATTTGATAAATATTATGATGATGTGTGACGACATACATATAGGATGTATGGCCTTGTATATAAAATGATTATCATGCCCATTTAGATATGGATCTCGGCCAAATAAGAAAATAAGAAGCAAAGCTTATGTCTAACTTTTAAAACACAAAAATTAGTTTTGTGATGCTCAATTTTGAGTACTAAAACAAGATGCAATCTCACTTAAGTGGGTGTTAGTTCGTTGCATGTTCTTAGTGTAATCTTGTGTTTATTCCACATATATTTTACTCTATTTTAAAGGAGTTTTAAAAAGGTGTTATTGGGTATATGTTCATCATATCTTGACTAGAAGAAGGGTTATTGGGTATATGTAATCTTGTGGACTATCCTGTGGTTTCATCTTCTTGCAATTGGATACATGGTGAGAACTTTGATAAAATGTTTTTGAAGGTTACATGTTCTATTCTTCCGTTGCCAAAAATGTTTCTAAAATGAACTCATAAATTCCCAACAAGATGTATGCACAGAAACATAAATACAATGAGTACCTCCTCTTTAGCAGCCATTAGTTCAGCGTCCTTTGTGTTTGACAGTTGACTTTGCAAAGATATTTCTAGATCCATTTGACCTGTGGGTTTCCATTATTAGGTCCATAAAAAAATGTATTGAAATAGAAAGTAAAACAAAGAGGTGATATATATACTTTTCATTTTGGCAGCTTCAACTTCAGCACGTATACACTTATCCTCAGCAATCTCCAGCTTTCTGCTCAGTGCCTGGGAAGCAGCTTCCCATTTTTCCTTTTCGTTCTCCTAAAAAGTTATTAAGAAAATGCACTATGTAACCTACATATGCTACCAATAACATAAAATGATAAAATTTGTGAAGTATAGACTATCCAGTTCATACATGCTCATTTTTCAGGTGAATTATTTCTCCTTTAATAGTTTCCATGGCAGCTTTGAGTCTAGCTGCTTCACCAGTAGATGCTGCATCCATCTCTGCTAGTTTTGACTCTTTTTCTGCAACAAGTTTCTAATAGAAGAGAATGGCGCATGTCAGCTTTAAAGATTAACATATTTATGTAAATATCTATAAATTCTTATTTACCTGCAAAGAAGATATTGTTTCTGTTGCTTTGGTTCTATCTGCTGATGAGTCCGCAAGTTGAGCTTCCAAATTTGCTATTTGCTGAAAAGTACAACAGAGGTGTTAGATTAGCAAAATTGTGGTCAAGATATATTGGATAAAACTTAAACTCGTATTCACCACCATCAATCTACAAACAATTTACCTGTTGATGTTTTGAAGAAAGTTCAGCCAATGAGGCTAGTCTCTTTTCTTCTGCAGCTTGCAATAGCCCTCGCATGTTGTCTAGCATCTGCCAATATCAAGTTGATTAGACCACTCTACCATTAAAACCTTATTTTTCCTAATAATTGTGTCACAGTTGAATATTCCAGCAGGATAACTAACTTAATCAGTTCACTAATAAAAAAAGACAATTAATTTGAAAAAACAACAAAATATTGTGTAGTCACAACTCACAAGTAATCTTTTACTATTAAAAGTAAAACTAGTTTAACTTTAAACAGTCCAATACCTGTTCTTTTTCCATTAGTGACTGTTGCAATGTCTCGATAGCATTCTCTTTGGGCTCCAAAGAACGGCGCAGCTCTTCAATAGTGTCCCGAAGTCTAAGTGACAGTGAGATAATAGATGTCAAAAAAGGAAAAAGATGAGACAAATACAATTAATGATGCCTGCAAAAGACTGAATTTCAAATATAGTTAGAAATTGTAATCGTGGCCTTTCAACACAAGAGAACATATTACAACATTAGCAAATTTCTACAAATTTGGCATAGTTAGTATGCGATTCCAGAAAATATCGATAACCATTAATTAATACATGGATAAAATGTAAGAACTTCTTTATTTTTTGAAACATGAAATCACAAATTGTAAACTTCAAGCACCTATTGTTTGCGCTTCTTAATTGTTGCCTCTCTGTATCAATTGCTTTCAGTGCCTCATTAGCATGTTGGCGTGTGCGATCGAGTTCTTGCTGCAATCCTGACAACTGTGAAGAAGTTTGCTCTAACTTTTCATTGACTTCACTATACTTAGCCTCAAGGTCATCTTTCTCCTGGAAACGATTATGTCCACAAACCAATCAGAATTAATACTCAAACTGAATAGCTTACATACTCTCAATTGAGAAAAAAATATAATATATATATAGACATACATATAATATAACTGTCATCTTGTTACTTCAAGTCTTAGCTGCCTGAAAACATTAAACTTTCTCACATAGAAAAAGGAAACTTTATTCTTGCTTTTTGCAGAATCCTGCATCCTGATCTTGTTTACAAGATCTTCTTTATAATAATGGATTAATGGGTAGCAGACTTGCAGTCACATTAAATGAGAATATGTTCGTCTTACGTTGCATTATATAAACTTAAAAAAGGCGAAGAAAAATGGTAATTGGGTATCACTTAGGTAAACAATAACTACAGCCTATCGACTCTTATGAGTATCTAACAAAGTAACAAATAACAAATATGATCTTTCTAACCAGTAACCACTGATATCAGTGAGAGAGAAAATATAATGTTCTAACAAAATACGCAGCTGACAGTTGACATAAAGCTATAGTATTATGTTTTTAACCAAATATATGAGTGTCGGAAAAAGTGTGCGTGTGTGTACACATCTGAATGGTAATGTAAGGCATATTGAATGGCTATAAAGGGCCCACAAATATAACTACCTTTTGAACCTCTTGAATTCGTTGTTTTGCTCTCTTGTGAAGCCTGTTCAACTTGGAATCAAGCTCAGAGTTTTTCTCATCACGCTCTTTAATTTGTTGTTCTAGATTCTTCTGAGCTGTGTCCATAAACCATAGTATGCACTTATAGTAAGATTTAAAAACGAATCATAACCAGCAACATAAAGCATAGTAATACTTATAGAAAAAACAATAATAATCAAATGATAATGGAAAATTTATCCAACCTTCGGCTAGTTTAGCAGCAAGCTCTTGGGCCTTAGCGTCGGCCTCTGTATATTCTTCACGAAGATGCTCAAGGGCTGCCTCTGCAGCACCTCGTGTTTGCTTTTCTATTGCAAGTTCTTTATTCAAAGACTCTATTTTTTCATGCAACACTTGTGGATCTTCACAAGTTCCATTTTGGTCAATTGCTTTTGTTTGTTGGATTGAATAAGCTGAATCTGTGTGTACATTCTTCAATTCTTCGAAATGAGACTTCAAGTATTCATTCTGAAACTTGAGCTCTACCACCATTTGCATAAGCTGATCTTGAGTATCATTAGATGAATTATTATCTTCATTTGTATTTGAATGTCCACTACTTTGAGGACTCATGTTCAATTTTTCATTTTGTTGTACTGCATCTCCAACATGATTTTCTAGTTTCCCTTCAATATCACCTCCCCCTTCTGACATTATCTTGTAGCTTCTAAAAAAACGTGATATATTCTTAAGTTGTGGCCGCTGTATCTACTCTACCAACATCATCATATATCTGAACACTAGAATGACATATGATTCCTGTGTAAAACAGGACCATCCTTAGTCAACGTCTCAATAAATTTCAGTTCACGTCATATGTGAGCAACTTCAAGGAAAAAAAAACATAAACAGAAAAAACTAGGTGTGGCAGTAGCTTACTTAGATATTTACTACAGTGCAAATTGTTCCTCATGATATCCAGGTTCCTAAAAATACTAAGGGTGTGATTGTTGTTTGATGTTTGGAATGGAGACATGACGATGGAAGTGTATAATGGTAAAAAACTATGAAACAAAGATTTAAGAAAACCCATTTAAGGAGAAAGATCAGAAAACCCTTGTCCATAGTGATTTTAGTATCAAACCACCTGTTACCCAAATCGATCATCCCGTGATTCTTTTGTAGAAATTCAGTTTTAATTGTTCACCACATTTTGTGGCGTCACATATGCGCAAAAATCCTAGCTTAGCAGACAATAAAATAATTCAAGTGAGATTAAGAAAGATTTTTTTTCATGGGCTTTCAACTAACAGGTACTTCCATTGTGCTAATTTACAGTGTTTGGTGAGAATTCTACTTCCTAAAAAGAAAATGATATAAAATACAGCATAAAGCCATAAGTGCAATTGCTTCCAATTAATAAGAACACCCAATGCCAGGTTGCAAAGGCAGTGTTTGCAATGGAAATTAACAGCCAGTAATCCAGTATAGGAGCATATTAATCCAACTAAAATTCCACATCATAAAATTTGAGTTTCCAAACATATACCGATATCAAGCAAACACCAATTCCATTTACAGTCATGGTTTGCAATTAGTATATACTTCAACTCATATAAGTTCAATCCAATTCATCACTCCCAAACCCTACCCTAACTCAATTAAAACAATCAAGAATCTGAACCCTAGCAATGTCTCACTTATGACATCAAATGCAGCAGTTAGCATCAGCGACTAAATAATCACTCCAAACAAAACAGATCACGACAACACTCAAACAGAACACAGACTAAACATACACACAGTATAAACACACCAGATTGAAATTAACTGAAATCAAATCTGCAACTACTGAAACAAGATGACAATGTGAACAACTGGAGATCGTATGGTACATACAAACTACTCACGGTAAGCAATTTTGCATAAGAAAATAGGCACTGAGAAGCATTTGAGGAATTGAGGGAATCAAACCTTGTTCTCTTGGATTCACGAGATCAGCACCAACAGATAGTTCTCAATTCGAATTGGATGATTGATTGATCAATCAGGAATCAAGATCTATCGTTCGTGATTGATTAATCGAATACCTAATGGATCTAATTCTAAACACCACCACCACCCCCTCTATGAATCAATCGAATTGTAATTATCAGCGAAATTGTGATTGAAGAAAGGGGTGGAGATTCGGAGAGCGTGAACTCTGTGAATCTTATGTTCTCACAATTCGCATTTGTGAAGAATGGAAAGCTTCAGTGGCATCAGGTTTTCGTTTTACGTATGCTCCTGAGTCACCGAGTTGGACTCGGAAGTCGGAAGATAAGTAGATGTTGGTATTGGACACTTTGCACCTTCAACTTACGATATTGTTCATTTCGTGCTTAAAATACGGGGTAACATCTAAAGGTGTACAAAAAAAACTATTTGAACAAAAAAAAAACGAACCGTTTTAAAAAAATTTGGTTTGAGCTAAATCGGTTTCTAACCCTACTCGAATCGGCAGTTTGTATATAGATTTGTAACCCGGCACCAAAAACAATTTTAAAAAAACGGTTAAACCGGTATAATAAAAAAACGATGCAAACCGGTTTGGCAAAAAAAGTTGTTTATACATTTACAAAAAACGGTCCGGTTTAATAACCGAACCGGTTTGTTACTAGCATCCCTAATATTGGCAACAAAACACCCAAGGGTAACATTTTGACCATTTGAAGATTTTGTAAGGAAATCTTAGTGAGAGTTTAACATTTTTTTATTGTTTTTAATGTTCGGATGCGTGATAAGAGAGTGTATAAGATGGTTTTTAGTGTTCGGATACATGAAAAAAGAGTGCATACGATGTGAGAAAGACATCAAGTTGCTAACTAATACATTTAATTGACTTAAGTTGTTAATAATTGATAATTTAATATATGCTTTTGACAATCACCATCATTATGATAATTAATACATCTTTAGGGTCATTCCTACAGTCGTATTTTTACTACATCAATTTTATTAGTAAGAAAATATGCATTAAACATGCAAGATTTATACTCATAATCATTTGGTTGAGGAACACACATTTTACCACCAATCTATCTCCTTATGGACACTCCTATAGTCATATGATGCCCACAAGGATTTAGCGCGTTATTCATCAGCACAACATTGTGACAGGTGGTATTAAGACGAGTTTAGCCTTTTAAAAGTATGTGTTCTCTCATTTTTAATACGACAATAGTTCGATGGCATGGATAGCATTGATCTATGAGGATGTTCATGTCTATGGATTTGTGATGGTATACCAGATCATTCTTTACGGGTGTCACATGGATTGGCGGGATACACTACGGTGCCACAGAGCATAGCCCTATGTTTGTGAGTTACACCGATGCGTAAGATCATTACATCAACACGCGACATCATTGACATGATGAACGGGTTGAGTCAAAAATAGCTAGCTACCCCGGAATATAATAGACCATGTCAAAAAAAAGCATTAATCGTTGCACGACAAAACCAAAATCGCTAAAAAAGTTACGAGCTAACCAGGTAATTCTATTATTTTCATAAATTGCGATTTAGTATAATTGAAATCCAATCTCTTGCTACAATCAATCGAACTCAAACAGATTTACACCATTGACGAAACCTAAAAACCCTATTGACTCCCACCTCATCAAATCCATGAGTGCAATGTTCGGATTTGAAAATCATTTGACACAAAAGATGCATATGCACTAAATCTCCTGCGAAAGGGGGTAAATAAAGCACGAAGAACGACGTACAATAACGATTTCAACTCACAGTATCAACAACACAGATCGCGCCTTAAATGACCACCGGAGTAACAACGCCGCCGTGGCAACCGGCCGCCGCCTGTTGACGTTCCCATGGCGGCGATATACGCTAAGCGTAATTCTTTTGTTGGTCGCTTCAAGCCTCTTCTATCACAGGTTCTTCTTCCTATCTTTTATTTTGATGTATTATGTTTCTTCTGTTGAGCATTTCGTCGAACACTTGGGTTGCAACGTATTTGTGACTTTCAATTGCAGTTTCTTTACCATAAATTCGCTGGAGTTGGGAATAAACCTCGACATCGAATTGAAAAAGATTCGGCTTCTGAACCAGGTATATAAAGCAATGAAATTGATATGTTTTTACTGAAATTTCTTAAGCAATTTGCTATTTTTAATGTTATATTACAAAACTAGATGCTTATTGAGTTGTGAAAAGAGCCACGCTTCATCTTCTTTGAACGTTTAATCTGTTAGTTCTTTGCAAAATTTCTACGGGTTTTATGCAACTTTAGCATTTGCATTTTGATGTTTTTAAAATTATGATTTGAATAATAATATGCATATTGGAAAGATAGGATATCTGAAGTTAAAGTGTAGATTTTTTTTTTCTTCTGGGAAGTGAAATGGTATAAGGAAAACAGTTTTTCCAAGCATGTAGTAATTGTGTTGTTGGGTATGTTATTGGTGAAAGTGAGTTCATGGATATGGTGATTGATGATAATTGACAGGTAAAATCGATATTTCTAAATGGCGAAGGATGGATTCCAGATCACTGGGGATAACCCGACTGATGGTGCCTTCTTCTCCCTATACTCTTCTGAAGATTCTCAGAAGCAATGGTGATTTCTCTTTTAAACCACCTTTACTTTTGTATCGAGCATTTTGTCACCTTTTGTTTGTAGCAAATCAGGACCTGCTATGATCTTTTCCTCTTTATGTTTTTATTATCTTGATATGTAGTACCATTTATGTTCATAAGTTCTTTTCTTTTTGAAAGCAATTGTTCAACCATTCATGTAATATAACACGAGCTTTGATTACGATATTATTGCCATATCCTACATTTCATGCAGTTAGCTTATATTGAATGTCACAAGCTTTCCGTTTGATGTCTTTTTCGTAATAATTCTAACTAGCTTCATCATTTTGGAGTTTGTTTCCTTTTTATGATGTTTTCTATCACACAATATATTCTTTATTTGGCCTTTATATACATTTTCAGTTTTGGTCTTTAGACTAGATATTAATTACAACGGTCCGTTATTTGACATTCTTACCTAGCCAGCAGTTATTAGGAAAAAAGTATTTATATACCTGTTTAGTTGCACTACATTAGCTATTTTAAGTTTCGGACATACTAAGTACTTAAATAGTACTTTCATGCTTTCAAAGTTCTTTGTTAACTATGACCTTGCGAGATCTATGATTCTTTGCACCTCATATGTTTCAAACTGGAAAAATACTTTCATTTAGAGATAGAGGGACCTTCTCATAAGTTTCTGACAGGGCAAACCCCGGTGCACAAGGCTCCCCCATGCATCAGGTCTGGACTTGGCCTGTTGTACGCATTCTTACATTGCATTTCTGTAGGATACTGTTTCCACGACTCAAAACCTTGACCTTTAGGTTACTTGCCAACAACCTTACCTGGGCTCCAAGGCTCGCCCCTCACAAGTTTCTAACTATTGAATATTTGGATTTCATGTGCATCGCGACATCAATCCTTCCATAGATTTACCCTCCACTAATCTCCTGCTTGTTGACTTCTCATGTTTACGTCATTATTTATAGGATTTGAAGCCTATTTGGTTGGTGGTTGTGTGAGGGATTTACTTTTAAATAGAAAGCCAAAAGATTTTGATGTTATCACTACAGCTGATCTTAATCAGGTCGTGCCTTCTTAAAACAACTTCATTGTGTGCTATTCACATGGCTGTTTAATTCATGTGTGTGATGTTGATGCTTGAAGTATATGCTGGTTTTGCAGATTAAAAAGCAGTTTCATCGTTGTATAATTGTTGGACGCAGATTTCCTATATGTAGGGTGCATATAAAGGGATCAGTTATTGAGGTATGCTGTTGTATTCACTTTCTTTCTGGTTCTTTTTCTGGTATGTATACTATCTCAGATAATATAAACCTTTTGTATGTTGTATACCAGGTATCCAGTTTCAAGACTTTGGCAAAACATTCGGAAGAAAAAGAAAAATTTCTCCTATCTCAAATGCCTCGAGGCTGTGACAAATTTGATCTCAATCTCTGGAAAAACTCCATGCATCGGGACTTCACTGTTAACAGGTATTTTTTGCAGCTTTGTGTGTGTCTGGTGAACTATTGAAGTTCCATTCTATCTCTAGTCAGCATCATTGTTGCTAATAGTCATGGTGAAGACTTATTTTGTAGAAAGGTGGCTATGGTGAAGAATTTCTTGTTTATAACCTATTAACCTCTTAGTTCCAGTTTTTTTTGTTTATTGTTCTTGTTTTGCTGTGATTATGTGAAAGCAGCTTGTTCTTTGACCCTCTTAATTACAAGATATATGATTACAGCAGTGGGATGAAAGACTTACTAGATCTAAAGGTTAGACATAATCTTCTGCATTATCGTTACCTTTCGTTACTTTCTTAATAATTAGAATGGGATTTCAACTTTTTACCAAATAATAGGTTGATTTGAACTATGCTATATTTCTAATGGGTCAAACAGGTCAAGCTAATAGATTTAAGTATTCAACTCAAAAGGATGCTGCGAAACATGTCAAATACTTTGAAAGTCCTGTGAAGTGTATTCACATGTATCATCTAAATCGGTTTGGTAAAAAACCTTGATTACTATTGTAGTAATATTTTTTCTAATCATATTCAACACATTAACTATTTATGAGATTTTAAAAGTGATTTTGGAGTTTTGACCCACCATAGTAAAAGTTATCCATTTTAGCTTGAAACTGTCTTGACCTATCCATTTGCATGGAGTTCCCCCCACTCACCCAAAACCAACACCAACACACAGTAAAATCAAAGAAAATCAGACTATCATTCTTTTTGTTTATGTGAAACGAATTAAATTAGTGTATTGTTCTGCTATGTGGTTTCAGCTAAGAACATTAGTACCTGCTCATGTGTCATTCACAGAGGACTGTGGTTAGTTCACCATTTTTTGATTGAAATTTGTTTAGCATGAAACTGTTTGCCATCACCAGTTTAGGGTTCCAACTTTGAGTTTCCATCTTAGTAAACTAACCATAGATTTTGATTATGCTCTTCTATTCAGCAAGAATTCTCCGGGGACTGAGGATTGCTGCTCGTCTTGGGTTATCCTTTTCAAAGGATATAGAGACTGCAATTCATAAACATGCTTCATCTATTTTGAATTTAAGCACGGTACTGTTTTTTCAATATCATTTGGAGTGTCGTGTGATACATAAGCTGATGATGTGATTTGAGCTTGTGATAAATTATATCTTATTGTTTATGCTTCTTACAGATTTGTTATTTCCATCGTTTCTGTTGTCATCTAACTGTATAAGCTTTGTTTATTCAGGTCAGGTTAATGATGGAGATGGATTATATGCTTTCATTTGGGGCTGCAGAATCTTCACTTCGTCTACTTCATAGATTTCACATTCTCGAAATTTTGCTACCATTTCAGGTAATTTACAAATAAGGCTTCTGAGCATTATTGTTCTAAAAGAATATAGTTACGATAAGCTAAAATTCAGCAGGTGCAATCTCTCTATCCCCTAGGGTAGAGGTAAGGTTTGCCCTCATCCCACTCTACTTGGACCCTACAATGGCTCTGCTATGAGTGGGACATTAAGGGATACGTTTGTTTGTTTGTTGTAAACTGAACATTTAAAATGTTTGATTGTAGGCGGCATACATTTCCAGACAAACTACTGGGTCTGAGCAATGTACCATGATGTTGATGGTATGCTCGGTAGCTTTTATCTCAATATTCGAACATAACATTACGTCTATGAGTCTTATCTTTACTATTTAAAAGGTTTGATTCTTGTTCTTTTCTTCTTTAGCTTGTATTTCGTAATTGACAGATGCAATTTGTTTTTTCAGAAATTGTTCTCCCATATGGATAAGCTTGTTAGTTGTGATCAGCCATCTGCATGTAGCCTATGGTTAGTTGTTTCCATCATTAATTATTATAGTCACAATTCAAAAGTTGACCAAGTGTTTGTTGTTTACTGCCAGGATTGGACTTTTGGCTTTCCATCAGGCACTACTAAGTAGACCACAACATCCTTTTGTTGTTTTGACTTTCGGTTGTGTACTATATCATCAGAGTTGGCTGGATGGCCTCAAGTTTGCAAGGAAATATAGTAAAAAACTAGTCAGCTTTGACCCTGAAACTTTAGATCCATATGAGTTCATTTCCGATGATGAGGTTGCTAAAAAAGTAAATAAGTTAGCAATGCGGGTGATAGATTCTATTGATATTTTTGTGGATTCAGATAGCCTGCACAAAACAATGTCTGAATTCCCTGGTTTTCGATGCCCTGGTTTGGTAAGTAAATCTATTTGATTTCAACTCTGTGTTATTTAGTACGCATAGTTTGAGTAAAATGTTTTATTTCGCGAACATCTATAGCATTTATTATTTGTATTTATGCTAGCATATTTCTTGTTCCTCTAATTTGAAATTATCACTTAACAATACTGGCAATGCAAGTTAACGATGATCTCTTCTTTTTTTTTCCTATAATTCTTTTTCAGGTTTTCATACCCAAGAGTTCTGCTCACAGTACTGCACAACTCTTTCACGTTCTTGCACATAAGGTAGAAGCTTACAATAAAGGAAGAAGCTCATTTGAGATGAATCATCAGTTGCTTGGGAAAGGGGATACTTCAGAGACTACATTTGCCCTAGGAAAGATCATTATGAACACTATGGGCTGTAGTGTTAATCAAGACAGTAGCAACCAGCTCAGCCCACCTGAAAATGTACATTTTACACCATCTGATTTATGGTTACAAAAACAGAATTCAAAATCAAGCAGCAGTCAGAAGCGAAATGTAGATACGGAGGGAAAAATTGAAGATATTGAAGTACTCATTTCTTCCTGTCCTAAAATTGAGGTACAAATTGAAGTATTATATTTTTTTCATATGTATTTTATATTGGAATGGAGTTAAATGTAAGTTCCAATCTTTTCTCAAATCTCTGAATAATGTAACTTTAGTTTCACATTTAAAGTCAAGTCATTCTGGCTCTTAAAATTCAAATAATACTTTTGACTAGACGCACAGTTTTGTAAAATTGTTGACTTTCTACGAATTATCAATAGCATTGTCAATAACTAGCAATGATGACGATCTACAGCTAACTGATTTTCTCTTTAAAACTTTTCAAAGAAGTAACTATTTTTTTGGAGTGGATGAATGTCTTTTTTCTTAAATGAGGGATTGACATTGTTAAAATTTTGCAGGTCCCCGCAACAGAGAAGCCAGAAGAGATCCGTGCATCTCAATCACCAACAGAGAAATCAAGTAATAGTAAGAAGCGAAAACTAAATAAAAAATCAAGCAACAGTAAGAAGCAAAATGTGGCTACAGAGAAACAGATCAAAGATATTGCAGCGACAGTAAGAACCAAATCTTTAGCTTTTTATGATAATTATTGTGTGAATTACGATTTCTGAGTTATATCTTTTTAGTGATAATCTGATCTTTTGAATAAAATGACCGAGGAGGTTTATGCATCAATGATACACTATGGGTGACTTAGTGACCCGTTTCCTTTCAAGCTAGTTTTAAATTTTATGAGTGTAGCATGCTAGTGATGAAACTTAACTAAAGCAATAAATATTTTTAGTAACCTAATCTTTCCTTACGACATGTAATTTGGCTCATATTTTGACAAAGTTATTCGTCTCGGGTCGTTTAATTTTGTTAGAGATAATGGTTAGGTCTATTTAAGTTTACTTTTATATTTTGTATCCTTATCTTAGATATCTAGATATGTTGTTTTGTCTTTAAATTGAGTCATTAACCTTAAAATGGAAAACAGAGATGTTTCCCAATTTACATATTTAAGTTGCCCTTCAGTAAAAGACAAAATAAGGGGACCTTGTTGAGCAATGCCAATGTGTTCAAGCTTTAGTTAATGATACCCGAAAAGGGGTACCATTAACATGAGAACATTTCAAAAGACGAACATTACAATTTGGAATGCTTTTGAAAGGAAAGTATAACGGGTTTATGATGCAAGATTCTATTACAACATTAACTTCTACCTATATATTTTACTTCGTAATGAAATTCGATAAACTTCCAATTATTTTTTTGTTATCTAAATATTCCTTTTAGCTTCAAATTTAAATTTAAGTCAATCCAACATGTATAAGTCAAACAGTACAGGAATTTACAGCCACACAGGAACAGAATATATTATGGAGTTTTTTTAAAAAGTTTTTTATGCTTACCATGAACAACTTGCAGGATCACACCATAGAAGAACCAGAAGGGACGCGTGAATCTAATTCACCAATACAGGAATTTACGGCCACACAGGTACCTTGTTTACGCAATGGAAACCATAACAGCAATGAGAAGCTTGCATCTCAATCAGAAGCTCAAAACCCTGACGAAAAATCAACGTAGTTGCAGAAATGCAAGTAGACCAGTCAACTGCCAAAGAACAAAATGTGAATAGAGAGCACAAAAGGGAACAAGTGTTGCCATTATCTTCTCTTTTCAAGTAAACGACGACACAAATCTGTTAAAGTATTAGTTAGTTCTCCTTCTCCTTTTAATATAATCAAGTTATCTAAAATTATCATATTCCATTTTTAGTCTCTTAGTGTTATTCAAAATATTATCTAGAGTTTATAGTCTGTGATTTAGCAAATGGTAGTATTGTTTTGTGTCTCCCATTTTTCCCCTTTGGGAAGGTTTTTTTGGTAGGCACTCTTACATCAAAGACTTTTTTTAGTTGGGAAAGAGTTATAGATAGTTTTTGTATCATGTTATCTTACTAGTTTGGTAGTTAACTTAGTTTAAGTTTTTTGTGTCATGGAAATTAATAAATATTTGAGTGAGCGTGGTCTTCTATGATTGTTTTGACTCAATCATGTGTGTAGATTCATTTTATTCACAGGTATGAACGTGGATTCATTGTTGAATAAATTATAGTTCAAAAGATAATGTATTTGCCGATAAATAACACACAGTATAGTTCGTAATGATTTTACAGATAGTGTATTCATCAATGAATACATATATACAACTACGCATATGTATACGGCCTTGTTTGATACAAAACCGATACCAAGTATAACTATGAGGAACGCATAAAGTCTAATACGTAATGCTAACCAAATATACCATGACAAAGAAAGAAAGGGGTTATCTAGTTATATAGTGGAATCCGGAAGACTGGAATCTATATCTTTGATACGAAATCAATTTAAGTAGATCATGTAAATACTTTTAACCGTCTTTTATTCTCTCTCTTACCATATGATTATTTTCAATGTGTTATAGTTTATAAGTTCTTATGTGATGTTTATGGTTTCTATTATATTTGGTTTTGTTTTGAACGTTACATAATCACTAAACATTTACCGGTATACCGGTTTCATCAACACTGGTACCTTAAACATGTTGATTTTGCTAGCAAGAACATCAATTATTGAGCCGTATCAAGTTATACACTAGAATTTAGGGTTGAGTACCGGCCGGCCATAAAAACCAATGAACCAACCCAAACCAAGACCGACCCAAAACATATAAAACCTGTCACGGTCCTCAGTATTCGTTTTTTGCTTTATTCGGTTTTGGTCTATGGCAGGTTCAGGTCCTGTCTAGCTGACCTGTGATCACCCTAAAAGTAAACATCTTCGCGCGCAACATGAAAAACCTGATGAACCCTGACCTAACATACAAAATTGGTTCGGTCTTTGATCCTCATTTCTCATCTTATCTGGTTTCGGTCGGTTTCGGTCCTGATTGTCCTGGTCTATCTGGATCTTGGTTCATGAGCACCCTTAATGTTTCCATCAAAATTTAAAACCGTTATTTTTATCACAACGGCCGTTAAAGTGGGGTTAAATTGCAAATCTTAAATATGTAGAATACAACTTGGCGATACACAAGACAGAGAACATGAAGCCCACTGGAAATTGGGTGGTCTTCTGACATTATATTCAATTGAGGTACTGTCATTTGTCAGTCGATTAATTTTTGGAACCACCATGCGATATTTTATTATTATTATTATTACTTTTAAAGTTTATTTAATATCTTAGTAAGAATATACAAGACAGATCAATGACCAAATGACCCACTTATAGAACATATGAATTGTCAGTCTTATATGAAAATGTTAATATACCAAATTTTATGTTTAATGCCATGAAATCTATGAATTTATCGACTTATCGAGTATCCAAATTTTGATTGGAGTATATGTAGCTTTCATGAAAATATACATTTTTATAAGACTATGTTTATATAATATACAATCCTAGTTCACTTCATCCGTCACATATTCATGATTTTTTTGTCATTTCTTCTTTGTCTTAAGTTTATTTACATATAACAAACTTTAAGGGATGAAAATATGTTTTTAGATGATGTATTATAATAATAAATATAAGCTAAACTAATTTGTCTTACTGAGTTAATAAAATTTGATTATTATTATTATAATATATTGTTGAAAGTGAAGAGCGTTATCATGTGCCCAAAATTCAAGAGAGGAGCTGGTTCGTAAAAAACAAGTTACCTTCGTCAAAAAGAGCCAAAGTGGGCAAGAGCGCATCCTCTATCTCTTCATCCAAAAAGTGCAACATCTATCCAATTATTATATTACTCTATATATACTTTCAAATGAAATAATTTAATATTTTATTTATTTTAAACAATAACGTAACTAATGTGTTAAATTTTTAAACAATGTTGGAAAGAAAACAATATAGAAATACCACGTCACTAGTATAACATAAAATTAGATGCAATTAAGATGAAGTTACATATAAAACATTAAGAACTTTTAAAAAACCGAAGATAGATTAAAAAACTAAGAATATTTTTAAAAAAATCCAAGATAGTTAGAGGAACTAAGACATTTAATCCAAGCCCAAGATAATTTACTCTGATGTTTTTTCGTATTGATAATTGATAATTTGTTTTTTAATATTGTTCTGTGAAATTAATAATTGTTTTGTAACTATAAAAAACCATTCAGGTTTTAATATTGTTTATTTTGTGAAACGTTTTACTTGTTTAAGTTGAATTATATATATCTACATGAGACAATTGTAAAAGTTGGTTATTAGTTTTTATAGATGTTAATTATGTGACTTAAGTATAACATATATGAAATTTGGTTACAATTTAATAATTAATTTTAAAATTACCTAACATTGAAGTCAATAATAATTATTGAAAATTTTAAGAGGTGAAAACACTTGGTTACTGTTTGAAATCTTCTTTTATTTTTGTTCAAAATGAACAAAAAATACAAGGATATTTTCTTATTATCTATCTATATAAAAGAGGAAAGTTAGCTACAATATGGTTTTATTAAGTTTTATTTTGACCACAAAACTTATAGTTTTTTTACTTACACATCACTCTTTCAAAACCCTTTTATACACAAATAACCCTTTCAAATTACTTTGTTATTTTTTTGATGATTGAAATAATTTACATTGAATATTTTTAGTGCTCCCATATTTTTTATTTAATTAGTCTTAAATATCTTTTGTGTTATTATATAACTTTAAAATACAATATTTTTAAATTTAAAATATCTCATTGTAGAGTGTTCGTTTTTATTTTTATTTCAACAAGTTTTTAAATAATTCCGAATACAAACAAATGCTTATTTTTATCTATGTTTTGATATAAATTTTATTAATATCGAACAAGTCAAATATTATATTTATTTCATTTATTTCGTCTATATTTCCATTTAAATATTGTTAAAAATCAGTTCGGCCTCGCCGCGTAGCGCGAGTGATACACACTAGTTTATTTATAAAGTTTGCCCTTATGAACACGTGAAAGAAGTATTAATTAATGGGCTAAATTTTCATTAATCAATCTTTATTAACACTAATGGTTTACCAATATTTTTCATTCACTAGGTTAACTTTTACTCTATTTGGAAGTAGATTTATTTGTTTACATTTTGTCAAACTAAAATTATTTAACATATTATTAAGTTATAGAAATTCCGTTAACAAGTGAAAATTATTAGTCATAATAGATACTCTCATGGTTAAAAAATATATTGATCAATCAAAGTCGTTCATTCAAATTCCTGTAAATCGCAGGTGTAGTAATTTTAAAAGTATAGTGAGAAGATATTATAGGGTATGTATTTGTCGATAAAAATATTATATATTATTTTACTAATATATTTTTAAATTTTAAAATAACGAACATTTTTTTAGAAGGAAATGAATATTTTTTGCAATCTCTACAATCATGATCATCATTAATTACTCAATTCTTTATTATTTAACACATTCGCAGAAAGCGTGCATGCCACGTGGCCAAAACCTCAAAGGTGACCGTTGCTGTACAATGACCCTTAAAAAGCGCTTTCCTTTTTCTCCACACCAAAAACCACTCATTCCAACCAAACGTACAACTTCCAATGCACAACCCACCACAATCACGCATCAAAACCCTCAACTTAGCAAATTTCCATCTGGAAAAAGCAATCTTCATGGATCCTATTACGCGCACGAATATTGTAATAAGATTGATTATCTTAAATCCAACGGACAGATTTTATAGCCGTTGATTTCAAATATAATCACCACCTTCATACACACACACACATCTTCATCTTCTCTTTGATGCTTCTTACAGTATCTGTAAATTGTTAATGGATGTTTTCTTAAGTTAATTTGCTCATAGTTTGCATCTTAAGGTTTGTTGATTCGTGGGATTCTTGATATTCAACATATTTCATCTCAAAGATCGATCTTTGACTCTTTAAAGATTTGTTATTTGATCACCAATGGAGGTTTCAATGGAAAAGAATCGATCTTTATTGAAATCCACAAGTACCCACCAAGGTATTTTTTAAGATCCAGATTTCTGGCAGCTAAAATAATATGTTTGAATCTTGAAATCTCAAATTTGAATCTTGTGATGTGGGTTTGTGTTTGAATTTGAATTTGTTTGTTGTGTGTTTGTAGGTGAAAGTGGTGTTATGGGTGTAAAGAAGTTTGGCGGTGAAGTTGGGCATTACAGGAGAGCTTTGAGTGTGATTAATCAGAACTTCGATAACCGTGGCGGTGGCGGTGGCGGTGGTGGTGTTAAGCGCGCCGGAGATCAACATCATCCTTGTGTTGTTAGCAAGAGAGCTTTATCACAGTAGGTTTATTTGTTATATTTTTAATTGATTTAGTTATTAATAGTAATGCATTCATGTTTTGTTGAAATTTGAATCTATTAAGATCACATTCAAAGGTTAATTTGATCTATCTAATTCTGTGTAAAAAACTTTATCCCTAATGAGGCTAGCTGCAAATTGTATATGTATGTATGTATGTATGTATGTATGTATGTATGTATGTATGTATGTATGTATGTATGTATACACACTCACACACACACATATACACTCATGGATCTGTTATAAATTTTGTGCTGACAATTGGATTTGATTTTGTTTGTGATTAAAAAGGAAGCTTGCTGCAGAAATTGCCAACAAGAAGCAGTGTTATCAACAGGTACCACTAATTTCAGACTCCCAATTACGTTGACTGTTGTTCAAATTGCTAAAGATTTTGACTTGTGATTTGATATATTTACTAGGAGATTAAGAAGACAAATGAATCAGATGAGGGTTTTGGTGTATGGGAAGATGAAGATGAAGATGAAGATGAAAATCAACCTGTGCCAATGTTCTTGGAAACATCAGATGCAATGGTGGATCAAAGGGATCATGAAATGGTATATATGCGTTGTGTCTATCAATGTGTTTGATTGAATTGTGTTTTGGGATCATTAGATTGACTTTTTGTAAATTTTGATAGGAGGAGGTTGAGATGGAGGATATTTTTGAGGAATCTGTTGTAGATATCGACTTTTGCGACAATGGAAACCATCTTGCGGTGGTCGAGTATGTTGAAGATCTTTATGCTAATTATAGAAAGATGGAGGTATATGGCTCATTTGATCTTAAAAGGTCAAACTATTGAAATTAAAACACAATTCATTACTTGACTTTTTTTATGCTAGCAATTGAATGTTTTAATTTCTTTAGAATAATTTTGGATTAAATGCTGAATTTCAAGATTGGGATTTTTAATATGGAAATGTTTCGTGCTTTCTTTGCAATTAGAACAAAAAATTTGGGAACTTTGTGCCCTTTAATCCATTATATTACAGAAGGTTAAACTAGGTGAATTGGTTGACTTTCTTGCTGCTAAAAAAGGAAAGTTCCATTTCACCATTTTGATATTATATAAACAATGAAATGTAGAGTTCACTGATTCTAGCTATTATATTATGACATGATAATTTTAGATATTTAACCCTCTCAGTGTCTTGATGCTAAAAAAGGAAGGTTGATTAATTCCATTTGTTTTTCAGTCAAAAATAATCTCTTAATTCAAGTTGTTTGTAGAATTCTAACTTTGGTTTCACTGGACTAAAATGACAAAACTATGTACAAAAAGTCAAATTACCCGTGTTACTTTGACTTTTTATGATGCAACGATAACGTATACTTCCTTTTATTGGACTGTTGTAAGAAAATTAAATGAGACTAATGCTGGTTCTTTGCAGAATTTTAGCTTGGTCTCGCCGGATTATATGACACAACAATGTGACCTCAACGAGAAAATGAGAGCTATACTAATTGACTGGCTTATTGAGGTAACTTTTCTATCAACTGGTATTGAAATATGGAATTGTAACTTTCAAATATTAAGAAATTATAAGATTATCTGTATTTACCACTAATAAATGAAAATTTAACAGGTGCATCACAAGTTTGACCTCCAACCAGAGACGCTGTTTTTGACAGTCAACCTCATTGACAGATTTTTGGCTAAACAATCTGTAATTAGAAAGAACTTGCAATTAGTAGGTTTGGTTGCCATGCTTTTGGCTTGTAAATATGAAGAAGTTTCAGTCCCCATTATCGACGATTTGATCTTTATCTCAGACAAAGCTTACTCCAGAAGTCAAATTCTTGAAATGGTACTAAAAAAGTCAACAACTTTATCATAAATCTTGATCTTGTTTGCACATACAAACCTGACCTCATTAACACATTTCAGGAAAAACTAATGCTGACCACACTAGAATTTAACATGTCATTGCCAACCGCGTATGTTTTCATGAAAAGATTCCTCAAAGCGGCTCAATCAGAGGCGAAACTAGACCAAATATCATTTTTCTTTATCGAGCTTTGCCTTGTTGAATACGAGATGCTAAAATTCCCACCATCTTTACTTGCTGCTGCATCGGTCTACACGGCTCAGTGCAGTCTTTATGGGCTCAAACAGTGGTCCAAGACATGTCAATGGCATACTAACTACTCTGAAGATCAGCTTCTGTAAGTAATTAACCTTTTAGCTGACTACTATGATTCATGTGTATGTTTCTGATATGTTGACTTCTAACTTTGTTCGGTTTGACTTTCTATTTAGGGAATGTTCAAGAATGATTGTGGGATACCACCAAAAGGCATCAACAGGGAGATTGACTGGTGTTTATAGGAAGTACAATACATCAAAGTTCGGTTATGCAGCAAAATGTGAGCCTGCAAAGTTTCTTGTCGAGGAGACCGACATCTTTTTTCAAGAATAACAATGTTACATAATCTGTTTCTGATTGAACTAAAGTAGTATGTTGGTCTGGTAAATGGGCTAACCTTTTATATGATTTTTAGCAACTTCCCTTGTTGCATTTATGTGGGGAGAGGGAGGGTTCTTGTGTGTTGACTTCTTCTGGATGAGTCAGTTTGACCTTGTAATTCATTGTTTTAACCATGAACATATGAATATTCTTGTGACAATATTCAAATGATTATACAAAAGTTATAAAGGGTGTGTGCTTCTTTTTGTATGAATGTTCCATGTTGAACATAGTTGTGTTTAGTATTTTCTGTATCAGTCTCGAACATCAGATACAAAACGATTACAGTTAAAGTATTTATCAAGACCTTCCGATTAAAGGCATTGACACAGTCAGTAGCTGAACGTAGGTAACATTTTAAAGAAGATGGAATGTGTTCGAGTTGATTACCTAAGAAGACCATCTACTTGAGTCGAACACAAAAACGAAGATAGAAATGAAATAGTGAGTGGAATTCACAAGCCAACTTTTAAACCACAAAAGAACAGACTTGATAAATGTCCTCACTAACTTGTATAATGTAACAAATTCTAAAAATCTCTCACCTTACACCAAGAAAACATAAAACTTTGATAGGAAAGAAAGATATGGTACTTTATGTTCATTATGAATTTATGAAATTATGATCAAGTGTCTTTATTGAGACATACGTTTTTAGGAGATTATAGGCAATCTCTACCAAAATGGGTCCACGCATTGAAAACATACGGCGAAAAATATTGACGAAAGTATGTAACGCTAACTTGAGTATTAATTTTGCGCCCTCCCACCATGGCGATTACATGTAAGTGTGTTTAAATCCTCTTTGTAACCAAGTTGAACCTTTGCTTTTTAGTTCACTCTCATTACATGAGATTTATCAAAACATCCTTTCATTTAACAGTACAATTATAAAAAGTAATTAAGTATATAAAATTATTTGATACTACAAGAATTGATATAACTAAATTCAAACAAGAAAAGGTCAATAATGTAGTCTTTCTTTTTTTTTTATTTTATCATTTCAGCCATATGTAACATCTTATTTATTTACTATTTTGTCACTCAATCTTAACCATTGAAATAATATTATCAGCAACCTAATCACGTTTTACGTTTAGCAAAAACAAAGAATCACCTTTAATTTTATCTGATTCCTATATATATTAGTAGATTTCTATAAAACTACTAAGTATTTAGTTAGTATTAGAAACCATTTTTTTCACCATTTAGTATATTTACACAAAAGCGTGAATATATATATTAACTGGTAAATAGATTATAATATTCCACATATACATGTATTTATTAATAAATACATATATTCGTTAATAAATAAGATTATTTTTTACGGATTCTCGTTTAAACTTAGGGGTTGTTTGGCAATTTCTGAATGATTAAGTGTTGAACCAATAAGAGCTCTGAATCATTAAGTGCTGAATCATTAAGAGACCTGAACCATTAAGAGCCAGTATATAGCTTAACTATTCAAAGACAAATGTCTGACCAATTCAGATAAGAGGTCTTAACCGTTCAGCATTAGACCTCTTAACCATTCAGAATTAGTATAATGTTTAACCATTTAGAGGCAAATGTCTGAACCATTCAGACATTTACTCGCGAAACAAACAGTCCAAACCATTAATACTAAACAATTCAGACATCTAAACCATTAAAAAGCTAATTCAAATGCTACCAAACAGTTCGTTACATATATATATATTTTATTGACCCAAAAAGTTTGTCCTTTTCGTATCGTTTAAAACTTGGTTGTTAAGAGGATTTGTTTAATCATATATGCATTTTCATTGTAATGCAATGAGCCCACGCTTTTTGAAGATAGCATTTGTAACCACCGAATTGATAACATAACTATTTAGAGCATGTTCTTCTCATCACATTTTTTATATTCGTCGTCATGTTTGTGCAGAATCATCTAGAATAACAAAACCGGATCGATCATATAAAAATATATGTAACTATGGGTTATATAATTACTTTTTTATGATGGTATTCATATGTTACAATCTCTTTACTAACTTATAGGTCTTGAACTTTTGATTGCAAAACACTTATCCGATCTCCTCTTTTTAGTATGGTAATTTAACTTCGACAATCATGAAATAAATATTTTAAACTTTGACACCTTCATTACATAGCTAATTTCTATTTTAAATAAAGAACCATATTAGCATACATACTTATTGTTTTAGATGTAATACACAAAATGGTTTCTTATATTCCTAGATGGTTGGAAGGAGTTAAGTCACTTGTATCCTAATCGAAATCAACTTATTAAAAAACTCGAACGAAGTCACTTCAAACGAGCAATAATCGAGCTTGAGCCTACATCATAACTCATTTAGTAAATAAGTTGTAGCTCTTTAACAGTAACAAATCTAAATCGTTTAATCTTTTTAAAACATTTAATCTTTTTTAAAAAGATTTTGGTTTCTACATAGGCGTGTAAACTATATGTAAGCATCATATCTATAACGATTGTCACATGTGTAAGTTTAATAAAGAAAAATAATAATTTATATTTACATTCTTTTTTAAGTTTCAACATACATGAATAAATATTACATTTCCCGACATTTATAGTGTTTTTATTGTTCTAGTAAAAACTCGTGTTTTACACAAAACCATCTCATTCAGCCTCCTACTTATACAAATATAACTATATAATATAACACAAAAAGTATATAATTTCATAATAAAGCACCAAACTAAAGTTTTTACAAGTGATGTTAATTGTTAAAGCACTAATAAATAATAATCAACAGTTGATAGCGACAATATCTAAAATACACAAGTATTATAAACACCAAATGACTATAAATAATAAGAAAATAATTTACTGTGCCCTGAATCAGTTCCTCCTTCCCCAAGTTTTCTTCTTCAAAGCATTTCGATTCTTCAATCTTCACGTCTACAAAATCACTTCATCCATCAATCCAACAATCAATCAACTCTTCAATTCAACATCCCCAACGATCATCTTCCTTATTATCTCTCAATTGCGTGTTAAAACCCACAAATTAGGGAACAATATGGGCGGCGGAAGCGGTGACGGTGGTGTTAGCGACGGTGTTGAATCGAACAAGGTGGAAGGCGGTGACGCCGTTACGATTAACGTACGGTGTTCTAACGGCACGAAGTTCGCCGTTCAGGCCAGCCTTGAGTCGTCTGTTGAGTCGTTTAAGTCTGTGCTTGAACGGAACTGTGATATCCCTGCGGGGCAGCAGCGGTTGATTTATAAAGGAAGGATTCTTAAGGATGATCATACGCTTAAGAGCTACGGTAGGTTGATTGTTTGTGTTTCATTTGATTTTTTAATTGTTTGTGTTTTCGGTGGTTTTGATGGAAATGGTAGGTTTCGTGTGTTTGGGACTATTGCGGAATGGATTTCCTTTTGTGTGATCATAAAGCGATGAAGTCCTGCAGCTGTCATGTTTTTTAGTTTTCTATTGTGTATATGGTTATTGATTGCATGAATGTGATTAATTTGCGAAAGTTCACGCTTTTAGATGTCTAGATGTGGAGTTTTTTTTTATATATGATCATTGTTGGCGTTAACTTCACTGCAAAATTCTTATCAAGTTTGCTTAAAGTTTTGAGAGAAAAGACGGAAGCTTAAGATGTTGTGCTGTTTTTTCTGTCAGCTGGGGGAGTATTAGGTCTGATTGTTTTTTGTCTTGGGGTATTGAGATGTTTTATCGCGAAATTTCTTGGCTGATGCGATAAGTTCACATGACAAATATATCTGATAACATGTATATGGATAAGTGGTGTTGTGTATCTAGTAAGTATTAGGATAGCTGTTAGTGATTATCCATATATGTATTGTAGTGTAATTTCTTCTTGCTCTGATGTTTTGAGCATCATGAGGCATTGAGATGCTAGCTGTAGCCTTCGATATCATATGAAGAACTGGAAACCGTTAAGTGGCTTGCATACATAGAACTGAAACATTAAATTTGCACAGGAAGAGTGAAGTTTAAACGTAATTGAGGGTAAAATAATAACAACAATAGTTGCGTGTTATGTGGAAAACATTGTTTTGATAGAAGCAGGAAGCTATATAGAAACGAAGTCATGTGTAGTCAACTTACCTAGGAGACTATTTTTGTGACTTGAGTTAGCCTCATGCATCCGGAGATGCTTCCCTTAAACACATGAGTTATACCCCAACATTAAAGTATAAGTTTAATTAGTTATTAGTCTCCAATGGAACAGAGAAAGCACCAAGTAATTCACCGTCTTGATGAACTAAGCTTTCATGTTCTTTATGCCAACTTATTTAATGTTTATGCCTGATGCTTCTATTTCATATATTTGGTAGTAGCATAATTTCTACTCCACGGTATTAGTACATTGTAAAAATCTGTCATGCTATTTTATTTATGTGATTTATAGGTATGGAGGCAGAGCACACTGTTCACTTAGTACGTGGTTTTGTTCCTGCTGCATCTACCCCAGCAGGTGGGGCCCCTACCAGAGCTACTACTACACCACCTGCTGCAGCAGGGGAAACTGGCTCGGTTGAAGGTGGGACCATAGGTGGAACGGGTCTTGGTGGTTCACTGTTTCCTGGACTTGGTCTAGGTGGTTTGGGAGGTAATGGTGGCATGTTTGGTGCTGGACTTCCAGGATTGGAACAAATGCAACAACAGTTGACTCAAAACCCTAATATGATGCGAGAAATCATGGATCTGCCTCTTGTTCAGAATCTATTGAACAATCCAGATGTTATGCGCAACATGATGATGAATAATCCTCAAATGCGTGAAATCATTGATAGGAATCCAGAACTGGGTCATATGCTTAATGATCCCGCAATTCTTCGTCAAACAATGGAGGCTGCAAGAAATCCTGAACTCATGCGTGAAATGATGCGTAACACTGATAGAGCAATGAGTAATATTGAATCTTCTCCTGAAGGATTTAATATGCTTAGGAGAATGTATGAAAATGTTCAGGAGCCATTTCTGAATGCAACCACAATGGGTGGTGGTGGTGATACAACCAATGATGTGAATTCAAATCCGTTTGCAGCTCTTTTGGGTGGTGGTCAGGGGGGGCCACCCCGTAATCAGGCGGCTAACCCTACTAGTACTACCACTGGTGCTGACACAACTACTGGTTCTCCTGCACCAAATACCAATCCACTTCCTAATCCTTGGGCTGCTGGTGGTGGTAAGCCTCCAAACCTTTTTTTGACTTCTATAAAGTTGCTGACCATTATTGTGATATATGTATATAGGTTATATATGTTGCCAAACTTAATGTGAGTTTGCAGGTGGAGCCAACCAAACAAATGCTGCTGCAACAAACCCTGGTGGGGCTGCTAGGTCACCACCAGTTGGTGGTTTAGGTGGACTTGGTGTTCCAGGCCTTGAGGGACTGCTTGGTGGCACTACTCCTGATCCTAATTCAATGAGCCAACTTATGCAAAATCCAGCTATTTCTCAGATGATGCAAAGTCTCCTTTCAAACCCACAATATATGAATCAGGTGATCCTTTTGCTTTTTTCATTTTGATTTTTTTGTTTGTTAGGATGTGCACTTACTAAACAATTGTATTGTTTAGATACTTGGTCTCAATCCACAAATGCGAACCATGCTTGAAGCAAACCCTCAATTGAGAGAGATGATGCAAAATCCGGACTTCATTCGTCAATTAACTTCTCCAGAGACCATGCAGGTAGATCAGTAAACAGCTCTGAAAACATTTATAAGTTACTAAAATGGTAAAGAATATAACTATTAAATATCTTTTGAATGATATTTTTCTGGTTATAACCTAAGAGGATATATTAATAAGATTACCTATGCTCGGGACATAGAATATAGAAAAGAGATGCTTGTATGGAAAATCCTTGAGAAGAAATAGAGGGAGTAATTAATTTTATAAGTCAAGTGCAAAAAGGAAAATCTAATGAAGGTGCTGTATATGATGTATAGTAAGTTGTAAATCATTTATAAAAAGGTACATAGTTATATACCATGTAGGATGGATGAAAGTGTTACATTTAAGACTGGATTATCACATGCTAATCTATGCATGTGTTATGGAATTAGTATGAGTACTTGGTCATGCGACATGATAAGGTCTGGTTACTAGGATGTTAATCATTGTATCATACAATGATCTTTAATTACATATATATCAAGATGCTGGCATATAATGGCTTGTAAAAGTCAATTTAATATTTTTAAGACGATAATAATAAATGAGGTGAAAAGAGTTGCAATCAAAGTAGGTGCACATACGACAATTCATTTGAAAAGTAACTTGTTCATATTTTTTACATCGTTTTCCTCCACTCTCCATCTGTTTTATGGAGGCATCTCGTAACTTGATCAAGTCAAATCACATGTCCGTTGTTCTCCACTCATCATCAGTCCCGTCTCTTCATGGATCGGAGGATTTCAGATTATAGGGTGTCTATTCCAACTTAAAGCATCAAAGGGATGAGGATTCGTTAATCATCTTCTTCATGATGTTGATTTCCACTCGAGTTTCTTACGCATCAGACTGTTGGGGCTTCTTCAACTCGTCATGTTGATTTCCATCTGAGTTTCTTGTTTAAATTTTTATGAACTCCATTATAATCTGTGTTGTACTTTTTACAATCAGGGAAGATTATATTACACACAGACACAGTCACACGCACACACGTATTAACTTTGTTACTCTTACGAGTCAAGTCATGAGTCAACAACGATGCCTATGCATATGAAGTTTTTGACTTCAAGTTTTCATTTATATGATCTGATTTCCTTCTACCTGTACGTCTTGCGTAGAACCATGCAAATGGCGTGTATCTCAATTCTCAAATTCAAGCCACGCCACTCAAGCTTTTAGTATTTCATTTTCTGTTATTTAAGTTCACTCATCTTCTTAACCTTATCATGTTTACTCCTATTACAGCAAATGATGGCACTACAGCAGTCTCTTTTCTCTGGACTTGGCCAACAACAACCCTCCCGGTAAATCACGTAAATTTATTGTTCACATTAAACTTTTTGTTTTGATTTGGTTGGTCGGTAATGCTTAGTTATAAACTTAGATTTAGTGTAAAATGCAACCGATTTATGATGTGGATACAGTTTCATCTACACATAGGATAAAGTAAAGCAATGAATAAAATGCCATATGTTAAACTACATGGAATATTTAGAAGATTGCATAAAGTTGACTACAGTCTTTGCGTATATAACTTTTCTTTGAAGTTCACAAATGTTCCTTTTTTTCCCTCTTTTTTGGTGTGTGTTTATGGAATGTTTCCACCTTATATTGGGTTAATATATGCTAATTAGTTGGTCATGTGATTCATTTGTTTGACATGAAATTGGCATATCTGCTATGCAGGGATGCAGGTCAAACTGGCGGAGGAACAGGTATCTTAGTCCATAATTTCATGCCTTTTAATTTTCTTAATTTATAGTTAATAATTAGAATGCCTGATGAATATTGTGTAATTATTATTACCAGTCAAATTGGTGAGCTTGAATCTGTATTTCTTCATAAAGGGAAATAATGCATTTTTGGACATTCTATTATTCTATAAAAGAAGCCTTGCATGTATTTCTAACTTCTGAAACCTAGTACAACCGTTCTTCACTCATGTTTGTTTGTTGTCGCAATAGCAGGTGCTCAGAATAACTCGAATCTTAACATGAATCTGGATATGCTTATGAACATGTTTAGCGGCCTTGGAACTGGGGGCTTCTCAACACCAAATACTTCAAATGGTATCTAACATACCTGCTAGAGGTGGCAAATACGGGCGGGTCAGATGGGTTGGTTATGGATCGAAACATGTAGCTTTTTATACAAGTTGAAACAATTTTGGCTGACTTGAAACACTTTTTTTTACCAGAATTATAAAAAAGAACTTGTAAATAATTAGGTTGTTTGATGATTACAAAACTTATTTACCTCTAATAATAATCTAGCTTCTGTTCTACTTTCTTCAAACATTTTTTTCTAATTTATCTATTCGACTCTTTAAAAATATAAAATAGACCAGATTGCCACCTCAAATATCCATGTCTGGACATTTGTTCATTTATCCGTAAAGCTCACAATGTTTCTGTTTTCTTTTTAAATAAATTATAGTGCCACCAGAAGAACTGTATGCTACGCAACTCGCACAGCTTCAAGAAATGGGATTTTTTGATACCAGAGAGAATCTTCAAGCGCTGACCGCTACCCGAGGTAACGTTCATGCTGCTGTTGAGCGGCTATTGGGAAATCTTGGTCAATAAGAATTTGTAACCGTTACATATATATAATATGATATATTACATATATACCGTATCAGTAAAAACATGTGGAATTGGTCTGTTTGGATCTGAGCCAAATATGTTGAATTCAGTGCATGAATGTTTTTTCTGTATGATTTTCGTAATTACTTCACTGTTTACCTTAAGATGTTCATGTGGTTAACCTAACCTGACTTCTTGTGATTTTAATACCTGAAACAGCATTAGTGGTTGTAGGAGAAAAAAAGCCAAAACAATAAATAATAATATAATGTGATGGTTAAAAATTTTACTTGTGTTTTCTGGGATCCAACTCCTATTTATTTGTAATTTTGTTTATGGTCAGAGTCTGCCATATATTGTAAAAACTTTGTTGTCACCAAAATTGATTACGCCATAATACAACCCGAAAAGAACCAGGCATTAGAAAAAACTTGATTAAAAATACAATTAATATTTAGAATAATAATTTTAGACATGTTGCAACCTAACACAAATTCTTGGTTCGGGCTTAACTGTATAATATGAACAGGTTTTGTTAAGTTTGGGTGAATACACCGAAAACATATTAGGTTGAACTGGCCGCTTCCGTGTCAATCCTAATACAAATCGGATCCTAGTTCATGTGTGTGATATGATGTTGAGTGTGTTCAGTCTGTCTTAAATTTAACCAACTCAAAACGCCCTAACCAATTCAATAAATGTTGAGCTAGCTTCTTTGGTTCACATGAACATATGCGAGTTTGGTTAACTAGAAGGGGTGATTACGTATCATCACCAGTACAGGAGCTCCGGTTGCTAACTAAAACACGTTAGGCTCATCATTATAAGGGGAAGTTAGCGAGGGGGAGTTGGATTTCGGTATAAGAACAAGTATTTAGCAAAGGGAGAGGTATTGAGTAAGTAGAGAGAATGTTGAATGCCTCCTCACATGAGATTATGAGAGGGGCATGTATGCTAACATACACCTTTGACTCTATTGAACCAGAGTGCTAATCGTCCGTAGTTTGGAGCGCACATGTCCTTGCCGTTGGCCAACTTTCAGTAGTACAAGTATCTGCACCGAGGCATAGTGCTTGTTGTTTTGTTGTAACTAAGGTTTGGGCCGTGACAAGGTGTCTGGTCTTGGAATAAAGGTTTGGTCCGGAGCTTGCGCTCAGGAGTGCAGAGTTTAGGTGCGTCGCTTGTGCTCCATAATAAAGGGTCTGATCTGAAGATTGTGCCTTGTGCTTTAGAAATCCTGGAGTTCTCTATATCCACAATGATACTAGTTCAAGTATAAATGAAGCAGCAATCTTGCTCTTATTATCTTTATAGGCGAAAAGCATACAAACGGTTTATCGTAGTTCTAAATGTAGAAAACGATACAATAACAAAAAAAGGATAATCAAACAACAAACATAACATATTATTAAGGCGATACTGAAACTAGCAACTCTTCAACTCCTCCAGGTCAAGAATGTGTTTTTGATGAAGGTTTAGCGTTTAGGAGACGCAAAAAGAGTCCAATAAAGATGAAAGTCAAGCTTGCACGTAACAAGAGATCCAACCAGATTAACAAGAGACAACGTCATATAACCTTGAACAAACAACAATCACCGGTTCACCAACAACAGGATGATTCGAAGGCTTAATGTTATTTGTGACACCAACAATAGAGATGGAGCCTTTGTGTTTTTCGCATTCAAAAGTGACTTTAGCAGTAGTGATGGTTTGAAGCCCATTTAGCCCAGTAGTGATCGAGGTTCCTTCGGTTGTCCCAACAAGTTTTCAGTTATAGTCTGCTTTAAGAGTTAAGGGATCTTGAAAGACAAACAAGGTCCCAAACGGAGTCGTGGTCTGGCTAACTGGTGACAAACAAGATATTGAATAAGTGAAAGGTGAAATATTTAAGTATGTAATACTACCGGATCTATACAAGTGAAACATGTTTATCATAATAAGGGAGAGTTAGTGAAGGCTAGGGGATTTAAATTCCAACATGAGAATAAGTATTTAGTATTAAGGAATGACTCGTAATTAATAAAGGTAAGGTATTGAATGAGCAGAGACGATTTGGAACGCACCCTTTTGCATATAAGAGCGGCACATATAGCAACAAGCACTTTAGACTCTATTGAACAGTTGTTTTAGTGTGGAGGGCAACACCGAGGCACGTTGTGCTTGTTGTATTGTCATGAATAAGTGTTCTAGCGTTTGTGCTCCGACAAGAGGTCCCGTTGTGGAGGAAAGTTTTGGTGTCTAGCTTGTGCTCCAGAATAAAGGGTCTGATTCGGAGCTTGTGCGCGCTTTAGAATAAAAGGTGTAGTCTAGAGCACAAGTTGGTCCAAACTTTTGATTTCTTTGAATTTAACATTTTATTAGTTTCAAGTTGAAAAGTCAAACAAGTCTATTTTCACTTCTGATGTATAACACCATCTAATGTATTTTCTTTCAATCCCTTTCCATACATACCATAATCAAGTGGATTTGTATTCTCTTTGTTTAATTTTCATGTAAGTCTGACCCAATGGTCTTATTCTTGACTTCTTTTTGTGACTTGTTTGACCAGAAAAGTCAACTCAACCTAACTAAATCTGTAATGACTAGGTCCCAACTGAGTTCATGTTTTGTAGTTTCCTGTATTGTTCTTTTCATACCATATAGTAAATAATATCATATTTTCATTTCACTCATAGGACCCGAAAACCAAAAAGTCATAAACAACAGTCTCGGTACAAAGAGTATGAAATCGTGGAGATCTCTTTACCGGCTATGATACTAGTTCGAGTAGAAATGAAGCCGCGATCTTGCTCTTATTATCTTTATAGGCAAAAAGCATACAAAGCATTCATTTTAGTTCTAACAATAGAAAATGAAACAATAACGGGAAAAAGCATAATCAAACATCAAACATAACATATTATTAAGGCGATACTGAAACTAGCTAGTCTTCAATTCCACCAACAACAAAGTCAAGAATATGTTCTTGATGAATGTTTAGCGTTTTGTAGACGCATAAGGAGGCCAATAAAGATGAAACTCAATCTTGTAAGTAACAGTTAATCCAACCAGATTAACAGGAGACGACGTCACATAACCTTGAACAAACAGAAAATCACCGGTGCCACCAACAACAGGATGATTAGAAGGCTTAATATTATTTGTGACACCAACAATAGAGATTGAGCCTTTGTGTTTTTTCACATTCAAGGTGACTTTAGCCGTAGTGCTGCTTTGAAGCCCGTCTAGCCCAGAAGTGATCGAGGTTCCTTCGGCCATCCCAACAAGTTTTGAATTATAGTTTGGTTTAAGAGTTAAGGGATCTTGAAAAACAAACAAAGACCCAAATGGAGTCGTGGTCTGGCTTATAGGCGGACCAGCGACTCCAGGTACAACGAAGTAACCGGTTTTGTTTATGGTTTCGTGTTGGTAGAGTGCAAAGTGGAGTGATTTGAGTCCATGATGATGGTGGTGGTGGTGGTGGTGGTTGTTTGTGGCCACAAGTGGAATGAGAACAAAGAGAAGAGTGGTGAAGAAATGCATAAAGGAAGCCATTGCTAATGCATATGTGAAGGCAAAACTATTAGAAGATTAAAAAATATATAATGGAGGACTAAGACTATAAAAAAAGACAACCTTTGTGTTTATTGTCAAAGGTAATAAGACTAAGTTGTTGGGGTGTCATCCTCCTACTTGTGACTTTTGAAACTTTTTAAACATAAAAATAATAAAGTATTTATATCGATATTATAGTGCAAATACCTTCAAAACCCAGGTGAAGTATAAAACTACAAGAGTATATATTAATACTTGTATTTTTTTGCTTTAAATGTGATGCATAGGACGGTTATGAACGCCGTAAATATGGGTCCAAACATATGAAGAAGAAAAAGAAGACTAGGACCATGAGAAAAAAAGAAATGGAAAACTTGAGTATAAGTCAATGGCAATTTAGAATATGTTGTTGGTGAATCTTTCTCGTATCTCTTGTTAAGTTGTCCGTTCAAACACGAAAAAAATAACGCTTCTTCATTGTACCTCTTGTTTTTTTCCATAAGAAATTGTTACAAGTAAATTCACAAGACCAATCATTACCTTGATAACAACAAAAATTGGTAAATCATAGATTACGCTAGACATATGACGTTCAAGAGGTTATGACAGGCTACTAATGGAATCGGAATTCGAAACTCAGACCTATGCTACTGAGAACACTAGTGGATGCATTAATCAAAATTTTATTCCTTCGCATATCTATACTAATAAAGTAAAATAATTTTTGACACATCTTATCTTCTCACAACTATATTGTCACATATCATCACCATAGCAAATTCTCCTTTAATGATGATAATGATATTGTATATCCTTTCCAAATTATTTAAAAAAAATTAATATATAAAAAACACGTTTCTACTTATTAAAAATGTAATTTTTTGAAAAACAAAACTTTAATTATGAAAATTTTATCATATCTTATTTCAAAAAGTTACTTTCTAATTTATATATATTGATTATCAACAACAAATTAATCTAATATTTTTATTTGATCGTATAGCATACGGGTTTCCAAACTAGTTTTAATAAAATAACATCTAGTTAAAACTTAACTAATAAAATTAGAGTTTAGATGCCAATAAAGCAGCTTGTCCAATTTAGAAAACTATTGGTCATGTTAATTTTAGTAATTTTTCCTTTATTTAAAATATCCACATTAGTCTTGTACTCCCTCCTATATATACATTAGAGTGAAATATATCTGCCTTCTAAAAACCTTAAAATGAATTTTTCAACCACCGGTCAAACGAACTCTAATTAAACTAACTCTAATGGTATTGGAACAAGCTCGTCGAACTTTATAATCTTAGCATTTTTATGTTTTTAGGTTGTAGGCTTAAATTTTTTATGTTTCCTGCTCGTTGTGTTTTTTTCTATTTGTCCTTGCGTCTTTTTATTCATCATTATTTTGTATTGTTCGTCATTATGTCTTATTGCTTGTAATTGCTTATCATTGTGTCTTTCTTGTGCGTAATTGTGTCTTTTTACCTTTTATAAAATAGGAAAATTGGATTTCTCTAATCTAAACTATTGACTATTGATCAATATTAATCCCAACTAACAATTTGATTAGTATCAGTCCCAACTTTCGATTTGTTACCGATAACAATCTCAGTCTAACTGTCCGTTAACTCCGTTAGTTTTTTTGTAATATGATAGGTGACATTGCTCGTGACATGATATATGACATGCCGTATTGCATAATTAAAATCAAAATATAAATATATCACTCAGTTTTTGTGTCTCTTTGTCTCCAAACTACTCAACCCGCGACAAAAGCGTTACGTTGAATAACTTCAGAAAATGATCTTTTATAAAAAAAGAACTTATTATATATATTTATATTTTCAATCATAAATATGTATACATTACGTCATGAGTCACGTCACGTGATACGTCATAGAAAAACAAACAAAGTTGACGAACGATTAGACTGAGATTGTTATTAGTAACAAAATCAAAAGTTGAAATTAATACTTGTCAAATTATTAGGTAAAATTAATATTTGCTAATAGTCAATAGTTTAAATTATTTAGATTCATTTTTTTTAACTAGAAGCTTTTCTTCTATAACTTTATCCTAAAATGAGAAGGGGTCTAGAGTATAATTTACATAAACCATTAATTTACAAACAACACGCCAATTATTTTATGTTCGTTAGTTCTAAATATCATATCAGGTTCTTTATTAGTCTATACCCCATGGCTCAAGTTACTCTTATTTAAGGTTTACTTCTTATATATATTAAGGGTTACACCTCCCTAATATCTTCCCGGTTATTTTTACAATGTTTGAAACACTTTGGCGTGTTCCATAATACTAAAACATAAAAAAGCTAGAATTGCTATGTGGAAATTTGTAGCACTCAATTTATTGTCATTAGTTGGTCAAAAATAAAATGGTTGGATTGTTCATATTGTGTTAGAATTACTTTTATTGAGAAATCAACACATTACTTTCAAACTTTGAATTTATAAAACTCTTCTATTTCAACTTTTTTAAGTAATGATACTTTTTTGAAGTTGCTTCTATTTCAACTTCTAAGTAATGATACTTTTTTGAAGTTGCTTTGGCCACTGTAGGTGGTGGTTTGTGTGTTAATACTCATGATGTATTGATGTGATCATTATATACTTCTAGAATATATAAGAGTATATTCATTTAATTAAAATAAATTATCACAGTTTGGTCAGCTTTACATTCACTGATCGCAATCATAGCCTTCATCTTAGACACCCACTGGAGAGTGACAATAGCACCACCCTTGCCATCCAGGGATGGAGGATTGCACCCCTTGAAGATGCGATACGAACACCCTTTAGCTAGTTTCCCATCAATCACATCCTCCTCATCTTTCCATCTTTCCCCGAGCCTTCCCCAGTACCCTCACTATCTTTCTTGTTAGCCTTGTTCTTTGCCTCCAACGTCCACTCCTTAGTTACCTCCTTCAGAGCTTCAGTCATGATCGAAGGCATGATGTCATGAAGAATCTTGTGGACCTCTTCGGTGATCGCCTACCTAACGACTGCTCCAAAGTAATCCTCCCTTTAGAATGATGAGAGTTTCCCTCACTAGAAGTGCGAACAGAGTTCACATGCACCTCTTCAGTCATCTGCTTTTGGTTCCTGGTGACTGGTGGTCTACCCCTAACACCACCACGAGCACCTCCTCGAGTAGCTTTTTTCCAGCCATAACTTTCTATAAGATATGAAAAACCAACGTTATCATTCAGGTAATAATTCAGATCATGTCAAGTAATGTAAGTTTCTAATGACAGTGGTCAATTATAATTAACTACTTACTTTACTTTACATGTTCTAAATGTTTCCTATCCTGAGTTACATCAGTTCTCAATCTCACCATGAGCACTATAACCTCTATAAACCTTCCTGGCATGGAGCTATTGGCACTGGAATCCCTTAATCGATCCCATTCTCAGTTCGATTTCAGACATCAAGGTGTCTAAATCTCTTAAACTATGGCTCTGATACCAACTTGTAATGCCCTATTCTCAGGCAACCTCACAGTTGGATTTGAAAATCAGAAACTACATGTTCTCGAACATGAAATCACGTTAATATAAGCAGCGGAATATAATTCGTTGTTATCAATCAAACGTTTACATCGCAAAAGATACTTCAACTATTTGATTTTTTTAATCTATGCCAGGATGCTAGTCTTGACCATATGCAAGGTAGCTTCCAATCCATGCCAAGCTCACATCACAAATTTTGTAGCATACCTGTCGATCTAATATGCACACAAAGTCAACGACCCTGAGTGAGCTCTAGGTTTACTTTAACAAGCACTTTAACCAAATCTTTATCATGATAATAAACCTTTCAATACTTTAACAATACATAAACTTTAACTTTACGCTTATGTTAGGGTAAGATTTCTTTAACTACTATAATACATGTTCTATACCTATACTTTAGCTTTTACTTTATCATTTCTTTATCAGTTACTTTATCTGCACTTTAACTTTATTCTTTTACTTTATCTTTGAGCTCAGCACAAATGCTTAGCTCATTTATCAGGTGAGAATGCACAAGGCATAACTCCTTTATCATGTGAGTATACACTGGGTATAACTCCTTTATCAGGTGAGCATACATGAAGTATCGCTCCTTTATCAAGTGAGAGTGCAACGAATGCAGGTCTCCTTTATCAGCGCTTGCAAGACTTCTTTAGCATACTTTAACGTTTTCACAGCTGTGCTTTAGCGGGTAACTGTTCTTGAATTATTATTCAAGTTCTTTAACGTTTCACATGTGACTTTACTATCTTTCTTTAATCTTTAACATTAATATTACTTATACTTTATCTTCTTAACTATAAGTTCCTTGTTAAAACTATCTTTATCGCACGCTATACGGAGATATCTATACATGCATATATCTAGGGTTTCGCGCGAGAACATCACGACAAGAACACTATAACTCGCGCGAGAACTCACTCATCGTGCGACAACTTGTCGTGCAAGTTATCCCCATCGCGCGAGAACTATGGAAGATAACCGTCTGCCGCGAGAACTAGACCATTCGCGCGAGAACTTGCTCTCCGCGCAATAACTTTTTTGCTGAACGAAACTTCATTCCCAAGTCATCGATTCTATAACTATTTTAATGCCCAAAAACATCCATAACAATCTATACCATTATACTTTATCATAACATTCATTAAGGTATGCATATTAGCCCCAAATCATCGAAAACATATAAAAAGAGGGGTCTAGAACTCACCTTTTGATATTTTGCACAAGAACAACACCGAACCGAGAGTCTTTCGATAAGAAACTTAAACACCACTTAGCACCAATTTTCTCTCTTCTCAAGCACAATAAGATTTTCGCATGAAGTGGAGAAGATTGGGTGCTTGGGTCTATTTATAGTGTCTGCCCCACTGTACGCAGCTGTTCTCGCGCGAGAACCTCCAGTCGCGCAAGAACTTTCTTCCACGCGGGAACTTTGATTTTCTTTGAAGATTCGGGGTGTTACACATTAGAAAAGAGTGAATTAGGTTATAACGTGCCGCACAAAGATTAATCAGGGTTAAAATGATACTCTTTCGGTGTACATCAAAACATGTTTGTGTGACCTATCACGTCGTGATATAGTAAAGCATATATTTAGTTTTTTTAATACTTAAGAATATTCTTTATAACAGTGCATATTAACAAGATTTTAACGAGACATGCTTAGTTGCTTACCAAACACATAAGAAACATCAGGTACATATACAACACAACCTATTTCAGAAGCATAATAAACTTTTTCCACTTGAAACTAGACATAGAGTCTTACTCAATCCAATGCCACGTGACCAAAGAATTAATCATCTCTTAGATTCTTCCATATATTTCAAATCTTTTTAAACTTTTGTCCAAGTATTTACTTTAACTCAATTAGATTTATATATATGTAGACTTTGTTCCAAGAATACATGTGGTTTTTCCTATGTCCTTTATTTAAAATCGTCTTACTTAGCTAATTATAATGTGTAGTGTCATTTCCATTAAACATATATGCGTCTACCTATTACACCAAGGTCATTGTGCTCTCACTAAATTTTCTATGAACGCATGATTTGAAGTTGGAATTCACTTGTGGGTAAGTTTCATATCCTAGAGGTTGTTTTAGTCCAAAAATGTCCTAGATAAGATGGAACACATGATTTTGCATCAAGATATATAGTGGGTTCTAAGAGATCTTTAACTAACCCTTAATTATTGGACATGAGAAATGCACATCTCTGATGGAGATTGTGTCTCTACTGGTACTTCAACACCCAAATCGACATGGGCAGAATTATGGTCCAACCATGGACCATGGATCGATCACGCAGTGTGTCATTTCCATGGTTTGTTCATGTAAAGATGCAATGACTTGGCATGTCATATCATATTGTTTTCTATACTAAAAGGATCACGAAACACCTAGAAACTGGCAAACAATATGATAGGACATGCCAAGACACCAAGACAAATTTGTACGTCTCCCTCAAAGTCCTTAACTTTTATCCTACGTCTCTAAGAACTCCTATCACCAATCATGTCCTCGTAAAGATGCAAGTTTTACAAATCTCGTTTAATTTCCTTTTTTACCATATCAACTTTTGTGCTCCCCCTCCCCCTCCACTATGAGGGTCTACACGTTTCTCACGGGTGTTGTTGTTTGTCTCCTCTACATATGCCCAACCCATCTTAGTCTCTCTTCCCTTATCATATCCAAAATGTGTCACCCTTGAGTTATCCTGAAAAACTTTATTGCTTATCCAGTCCGATCTTGTATGTCCACACATGCACCTTAGCATCATCATCTATACTACCATAAACTTACATGCATGTCTTCTTGATGGTCTTGAACCAGTTCCGTATATCATAGTTGGGCAAACTACACCCCTATAGAACTTCCCATTTAGTCGTATAGGAACCTTTGTCACGCAGAACTCCTGATGTTGCACCCCACTAGTACCAACCTACCTGAACGTGGTGAGTTACATTGATGTCAATGTCCACGTCATTTTAGGCGAATGACCCATATTCATAAGCTTGATTGCCTACAAGGCAACTTGGCTTCAACAGTAATTTGTTGCCCTCCTCATCATTAGCACCACTAGAGTTACAACAAAAGTACTTAGTTCAGACCGACTTTTAAGTCTTTGCACTCTCAGTAAACTCGTCACTATACAAAATTAAGGCCTCGAACTATCATGTGTGTGCATATAAAGATAAGATAAATAAAGAAAGTGTTTCTGTATTATATAATATACGTCCTTAAAAAATAAAAATCAAATGGGTGATGCAAGTAATGAACTAAGGGGACCTCCATTTTCTTATATCTACAAGTCCCTGTTGTTGTTATCAACACATGCATCAATGATCAGACATGTAGTTGATCAATATAATGAAGGTATCACACAATCATAATGTCCAAACTAATACTAAATTCAAAAAATGAAGGCAAATGACATTAAGGAGACTTCCGTTCCCCTTTCTAACCGAAAGTCTCCTTATATTCAAACTAACATGTAGTTGATCAATATAATGAAGGTATTGCACAATCATAATGTCCAAACTAATACTACATTCAAACTAACATCCCACATCGCTTCCTTCTCTATCAGACGCGTTTTAAAACAGTAAGGGACGAACGCTTGAGGGTGTGCCGTCCCCAAAAGCGGACAATATATGGTATAGTTCTTGGCTGGTACAACTTAAGTTTCTGTAGTCATAATTAATGTAGTAATTACTTGCAAAAAAAGCATTCAAAAACACCAAAACCAATATATACAAACAACCTGGCTCTTTCAACTAAGCATGTATTGACCCATTGGCCATTACACGACACTGAAAGCATAACTTGCCTCCGATGCAAGAATATCTTCAAGTAGAAAAAAATAAAGGTAGCAAAATCACAGATCAAGTAGATAGGATAACAAGTTCTTTTTAGTATGATGAAATGGGCCAGTTGAGTTGTGTTACCCTGCAAACACCTTTTGTCTATTTTAAAAACTCTATATATTGTGTTGAATGTGATTGCAAAACTCACATAATTACAATATCAATTCAAATCTTCAAATAAAATGATTTAGGATTTTATATTAAAAAACACACTTTAAAGGACATTCAATGCGAGCCGGTCTCCTTTTCAGCTAAATTCTTTTTATTTGACCCGTTTCAGTCCTTAACTCTTTATACCAATTGTTAACAAATACAACTCAACATTGCAGCATTTTGCTTGTTCATGAGCTAGTCTTTCTAATTTATTACACCTTTTGCACCAAATAATGTTCTTGAAATTTATGTTTCATTATCAACTAAGTACAAAGGTTCTCATACATACAAATATTAAACCATTTGGCTCATGCATAAAAAGTAGGGCAGAGTGCTTCGAAATGTATCCAACTTAACATCTATTATGATTATATGTAATGGGTGTCTGTAGTTATTGTATGTATTTGATGCAAAAGGTGTAAAAGATGGATATATTTCCATGTAATTTCCCAAAAAAGTACCAAGCTGCTCATGATCACAACAGATTTAATACTTTTGAATCACTAAGCTGAAAATTTCAAAGTGTTCATACTAACTCAGTAACATACAGCAGATTAAATATGATTTTGAAGTTTATATTAAGAAAAAACGCACTTTCAAGGACCTTCAACCCATTTAGCTGATCCCCTTTTCAGCTAAATTCTTTCTAATTTAGCCTGTTTAGGTCCTCAACTCACTATACCGATAGTCAACGAATAAAATACAAACTTTACGCCAAAAGCTACTCAAGATAGGTCTAAGACACAAGCAATAATAACTCAAGCAACATGATTCATTCTTTGTAGAGGAAAAAACTTACGTGTTTGATCCCCTTTGAAACACAAGAGATAAATAATAACGGAACAAAAATGAACCTAAGGCAAGCCCAAACGCCTAATTTGGTTTAAGATAGATGCAAACTCTGTTTACCTAGTTCAGTAAAATAGCATCATATTGCTGGTGCATTAGCTAGTCTTTCTAATTTAATACTTGTTTGAAAGAATAAACTACAAAGGAAGGCTGAAATATAGAAGCAAATATCTTCAAAATAAATACTTGAAACAGTGTCAAATTTAACAAAGAAACGTGCAGACCCAGTCACATTGCATTGGATAAAGATTAATTATAAAAAAGAAATCACTTAATCCACCAAAAATCACCTTGTAAGAAATTCAGACCTACCGCCACATATAACAGACATGTCTTAATAAGGATGTACACAATCATTATATATCTTAAACTAAAAATCCACCAATGGGCACGATACAACATTCTTGAAACTTCTGTTTTGTTATCTAGTAACCACAATGATTCTCATCAAGCCAAATATCAAGCCAATCGACGCATACATAAAAAGTAGAGCAGAGTGCTTGAAAACGTATCCAACTTGACATCTATTGCTATTATATGTATTCGGCGCAAAAGGTGTAAAAGATGGATATATTGCCATGTAATTTGCCCTAAAAATTACAGGCAGCACATAATCACAACAAATACACCAGTACACCTTAACAAACCAAAACTTATAATTTATCATGAATTTGGTTCCTTTTTGCTATTACTTTTCTTTCCTTGCTGACTATTGAGACTCTGAGATTATCAATCCTAACACATTGTTTATGGTCCCTTATGCTATCATTTCATTGCTAACTATTGAGACTGTGATATCATCAGTCCTAACACATTGTTAATAATATTTCAACTTTTACATAGACCACTTTAAAGGGCTTTATGGATTAAAACACTATGGTCCACTTTTGACCTATTTGATCCATTTCCTTTCGGCTAATCTTTTATTACTAGTAAGAGATAAAACAGAACCAGATTTGAGTCATTCTTAAGCATAAGGGTCACAGTCCCCAGTTCCCACATCTTGACCTTAGTAAATACAGGTATGAGTTTCAGTCCATAGCCGTTATTCACTTTGCATGTTTCAAGTGGATAACGGAAGGTGTATGACACTATGAACAAACGACTTTGTGATCATTGTAGTATTCTAACGAGTGATATCAGGGCATTGACTAAAAGGGGTAACTTAATTCAGTTGGATTTTGTTTCAACCTGATAAACGAAGAACTAAGCTGAAACCAATATTTTCAAATTGTTCATAATAACACAGTAGCATACATATTAATCATTAGCATTAGCTACAAGAACACATATCAGTGGGTCAAGATGCAATGTCAATCTCAATACAAAGAACTTAAGATTCAAATGAAATGTTCTTGGATTATATTACACGATTCAACCTGAACCCAAATCAATCAACATGTATGTGTTGTACTCATACTTAATCAATAGTCACTTGAGCACATATATCTGCTTTTCTTTATAAAGATCCTTGATTGGGCCAACTAATTTTCATTATCAATTCAGGAAACAGAAAACAATGGATGATATTGTTCATAGGCCATTGGAATGTACATAGTATTCAGTTTCTAGTACTTAGCATTAAGGTTCAGAGTTTAATTACTGCATAAAAATTGAGATTATTTCTCTATTTTAAGTGTACAATGTATAACTTTTGAATGAAATAACCCAGGCACGAGTTCTGCATCTACTAGTGTGTTGTAGAACTATAAGATAAAACAGACAACCCAAATCCAAATTCATGATTATCCACAACACTTCAAATAACTTGATAAAACTACATGTGAAATCAATGTTTCAATACATGTAAAAAGGGCAACATTTCCAGATTCTTGATGGATGCAGCAAAAAGGTTTGAGAAAAACAGATAAAAGTAATAGTAATAATAAAAATGCAAAGATAAATAGAAAAGTAACTGAAAGTCAAGAGCAAAAACTTGGTATATACCGTAAAATGCAAGTCTCAACAACACATATTGAAACAGGTTTTAAGAAAGTGACAAATCACACATCTTGAAAATAAAACCATTATTAAAAAGTAGGAATAAGAGTATAAGAAAAAAGTACACAAGTAAAATGACAAGAAAAAATACAATAAACATAGCCAAACAAAGATAAATTAGGAAGAAATAATTAGAAAGAAAAACACTATAAACAATTAAGTGTATGTAAACCCATTAATTAAAAAGTCAAAAAAGGAAAAAAAAATAAAGTCATCAACAAAAAAAGAGCGAATAGTACAAAAATAATCTCTCTACAAAGAAAAAAGGTTCAAGCCTCATTGTTATAATGTAAAAATTAAGACGGGTAAAGTGGTAAACAAATCAAATGATCAAATAGCACAAAAAGATGTACCAAAAACAATTGCCACAAAATTAATAAACCAAATCAAGACCTTTATCAAAAACGAAACCCACACAACAACCTACATTCACCCGATCAACCGCAAAGTACAAGTCTCAAAATACAATGTAGTTGGAATCGAGCTGTTAGGTGCTCAAAATGATTACCCGTTCTTGAATAACACAAAAGCAAAAGCAAAAAAAACAAAAAAAAACCCTTATTGTTATAAAATATAAAATAATACAAAAGTGAACATATCAAATGACAAAAATAGCACAAAGTTATGTATTAAAAACAAAAATCAAGTCTCTTATAAAGAATGAAATCCCCACAACAACCTATATACAAGCTTCAATGTACAACACGGTTGGAATCGAGCTTTTAGGTGGAAAAAGGATTACCCTTTTTCGAATAAGACAAGATCTAAAAATAAATAAAATTGATTGTTATAAAGTAAAAAAAAGAGAGCTTTAAACAAAACAAATGAAAAATAGCACAAAAATTACAAAAAAAAATAAAATAAAATCAAGACCTTTATTAAGAAGGAAATCCCGACAACAACCTACATGCACTCGACCAACTTCGAAGAACAAGCCTCAAAGTACAACATGGTTTCAATCAAGCTTTAAGGTGTTAAAAGGACCGTAAGCCTCAAAGTACAACATGGTTTCAATCAAGCTTTAAGGTGTTAAAAGGACCGTCCATTCTCAAAGAAGAGCGAAAAAATCATTGTTATAAAGTAAAGACTATTATAAAAGTAAACAAATCAAATAATAAAAATAACACAAAATTATGTACCAAAAAGAAATCCCCAAAACAACCTACATACACCCGATCAACCGCGAAGTACAAGCCTCAAAGTAAACACGGTAGGACTCGAGCTTTTAGGTGCTCAAAGGGATTGCCCATTCTTGAAATAAGACAAAACAAACAAAGAAAATCATTATTATAAAGTAGAAAAGTAGACAAAAGTAATCAAATCAAAATACAAAAATAGCACTATATAAAGTACCAAAAACAATCACCACAAAATTAGATACCAAAAACAATCGCCACATAATTATAAAAAACTAATGAAGAACTTTATCAAGAACGGACTCCCCGCAACAACCTACATGCACTCGATCAACCGTGGAATACAAGTCTCAAAGTACAACATGGTTAGAATCAAACTTTTAGGTGTTAAAAAGGATTTTCCATTCTTGAATAAGACAAAAGCAAAAAAAAATCATTTTTATAAAGTAAAGTATAAGATAAAAGTAAACCAATAAAATGATAAAAATAGCACAAAATTATGTACCCAAAACAATCATCATGAAATTAAAAAAACTATTAAAAACCTTTATCAATAATGAAATCCCCACAACCTACATACACTCGATCAACCATATACAGGGCTCAAAGTACAACACGGTTGGACTCGAGCTTTTAGGTGTTAAGAAGGATTGCACATTCTTGAATAAGACAAAACACAAAAAAAAAGTCATTGTTATAAAGTAAAAAAAATGACAAAAGTAAACAAATCAAATGAAAAAAATAACACAATTATGTACCAAAAGCAATCACCACAAAATTACCAAAAAAAATCAGGACCTTTATCATGAAAGAAATCCGTGCAACAACCTACATACACCTGATCAACTGTAAAGCACACGTCTTAAAGTACAACACAGTTGAAATCGAGCTTTTAGGTGTTAAAAGGGATTGCCATTCTCGAATACGAAAGTTAAAAAAAATAAGAAGAACATCAAGAAAGTTAAAAAATAAGAACATCATTGTTATGAAGTATATAATAAGACAAACATAAAAAGCCAAATGACAAAAATAGCACAAAACTATGTACCAAATCAATTGTCACAAGATTACAAAAAAGAATCAGTTCGGGTTCGCGAGTCGAAACAACAGCAATGAAAACAATTGAGAACATACGTAACACCATTAATTAGAAGTCAAATTCAAACAACGTATGGACATCAAGAGCAAGAAACTTGGTTAAGTGGTAAAAAAACATAAATCTCAATTAGTCTTTCACATATTTGAAAGATACAGATTCAATTTCTAGTGTATACACAAAAAGAAAAAAACTGGTTATCAGGGTTAATCTATGAGTTACAAGTATATGTTCTGGGTTTAGGGTTTAGAATCATCACTAGATCCACTTCAAACAACAAGGATTCAAAAGGGATTCCCAAAACCGTTGTAATCTAGCCACAAATAAACCCATTGATTGAAGATTTAACGGTTAACGGTTTCAGATTTAAAACATCTCAATGGAGAAATTTACCGGCACATTAATGATAAATCAATCTAGGGCAACCACAATTAGACCACGAAAACATCAATATCTCACCAAGAAATTCGATCATCGTTAAATTCCACATATGGGTGTGAATATAACAACAGAAAACTTTACATATGTCAGTTTGTATTGTGCATTTGAAACGAAATAGAGAAACAAGTTGTCATACCTTGTGTTTTTTGATGATTCTGGACTACATCATGATGATTGGAAAACCCTAACCCCTTACGCTCAAACCCTTTGCACCAGTGATCTTAGATCTACAAATATTGAATGAATAATCAAACAAGGGTTTCAAGTGATTTAATATTTTGAATCAGATCGATGAAGGCGGTGTGAGTTGTGGGTGAACATTGGAGTTAATTTTGGTGATTAGGGTTTTTATTGAACAAGAACGAACGTTGAAGAAGACCGTTACAACATGAGCGAAGGTTATCGTGTGGGTTTTTTATTAGGGTTTAATTTATTTTTTTAACTTGTTTCATAATTTTTTTATTAATTTATAATTGTTATAATATCACAATAGTTAACAGAAGATTAGTGTTATAACCTTAAGAACTTAAAGAGAAATTGTAAGAGTAAGAAGAAGAGAAATGTATAACTTATAAAAGTATATACAAAAGGTGCATTTTCTCATCTACATTGAGGTGGTATTTATACTACAAAAGATCAATCATTTTGGTTGACAATGTAAACTATTTTGGTAGATAACTAGCATAGTAAACTTATCTACAAGTTTGACATAGAGTTCATCCACTTGTTATGGTAATAATTCATAATACTCCCCATTGGATGACACTTTTCAAACTTCAAGAGTTTAAGTACTGACTCGTTAAAAACCTTGCTAAAGAAAACCCCAGTGGGAAAAAACCTTAGCCAAAGAAAAAAGAGTGCAGCTTATAACTCCCCCTTAAATTGTCTTTTGTAGATCATCACATTGCGTGTACGTGCCGCATGCGAATATCATAAACATGTTTCTGAAAGTTGTTTTAAGAAGTGCCTTTGTGAAAAGGTCAGCTGAATTGTTGTTAGATTGAACGTATCTCATTTCAACCTTTTTATCTTTAATAAGATCTTGAGTGTATAAAAAGAATTTTGGTGGTATATGTTTTGTTCTGTCACTTTTGATATACCCTTCTTTCATTTGTGAGACACAAGCTGCATTATCTTCATAGATTGGTGTTGTATTTTCATCTTTCTCCAATCCACAAGAAGTTGATATAAGTTATGTCATAGAGCTTAACCATACACATTCTCTTGAAGCTTCATGTAGTGCAATGACTTCAGCATAATTTGAGGAAGCCGCAACGAGTGTTTGTTTCTGAGAACGCCATGAAATCGAAAAATATGTTTAATCCTGTTCCAGTGCCTTTAGTAGGAGCTGAACTAAATCTTGCTAACAAATTAACTGCAAAAGAAATGTCAGGTCTCGTACAGTTAGTAAGATACATAAGAGCTTCAATTGTACTGAGATATGGTATCTCTGGACCAATGACCTCTTCATTATCTTCACAAGGACGGAATGGATCATTATCAACATTGAGTGATCTAACAACCATCGGTGTGCTTAAAGGATTTGCTTTGTCCATATTGAAACGCTTTAAGAGTTTCTCAGTATAAGTTGACTGATGTACAAGTATTCCATTATGCATATGCTCAATCTGCAAACCAAGACAATATTTGGTTTTCCAAGGTCTTTCATTTCAAATTCTTTCTTTAAAAGAGCAATTGCTTCATTTATTTTCTTTTGCGTCCCAATTATATTTAGATCATCAACATACACAACTATGATCATATATCCTGATGTTGTTTTCTTAATGAAGACGCATGGACAAATAAGATTACTTGTGTATCCTTTACTTGCCAAATAATCACTCAAACGATTGTACCACATCATTCCAAATTGTTTGAGTCCATACAAGGCTCTTTTTAATTTGATGTAATATATTTCCTTAGGCTTTGAGCTTAATGCTTCGGGGAATTTAAAACCTTCAGGAATTTTCATATAGATGTCACTATCTAGTGATCCATACAAGTAAGATGTGACAGCATCCATAAGACGCATCTCTAAATTTCTAGAGATTATTAAGTATCTAAAGGTTATTGCATCTATAACAGGGGAGTATGTTTCCTCATAATCAATCCCTGGCCTTTGTGAAAAACCCTGAGCTACAAGTCTAGCTTTATACCTTGTAACTTCATTTTTCTCATTTCAATTTCGTACAAAAACCCATTTATACCCTACAGGCTTTACGGCCATCGGAGTAATTACAATAGGTCCAAAGACCTTTCGTTTGTTAAGTGAATCTAATTCAGCTTGCATAGCTCCTTTCCATTTATCCCAATCATGTCTATTTTTACAATCACTAACTGACTGTGGTTCAGGATCATCATCTCCACTCATGATGTCACTTGCTACGGAATAAGAAAATATTTCATTAATACTTTTCATTTCATCTTGATTCCATAAGATATCTGTGTGATCATAGTTAATTGACATTTCTTTGTTATTTTCATCCAAATCCTCCTCATGAGAGGTTTTGGTATGTAGCGTTTCATCAAGATCATTAACTCTATGGTCAACTTCCTTTTCATGAGTTTTTTTCTTTTTCGATGATTTTTATCCTTGGAACCGATTGGTCTTCCTCGTTTCAAACGTTTTTGAGATTCATGAGCCATTGTGTTATCTATTTGCTCATTTGGAATCTCAACTCGAGCTGGAGTATTAGCAACTGGTATATGAGATTTAGTAACTCTATTTGTATCTGTAAATGAATCAGGTAATTGATTCGTAATTTCTTGCAGGTGTATTATCTTTTCAACTTCTGTCTCACGTTGTTTAGTTACTGGATCAAGATGCAATAATGAAGGAACATACCATGAGACATCATTTTCTTGTTTTTTTTCTTTTCTCCCCCTAATGACTGACTCGTTAAAGTGACAATCAGCAAAACGTGCTGTAAATACATCACCCGTGAAAGGTTCAAGATATCTTATGATGGAAGCTGATTCATATCCAAGATATATTCCCAACCTTCTTTGAGGACCCATTTTTGTGCGTGGTGGTGGTGCAATAGGGACATACACAGCACACCCAAAAATTCTAAGGTGGGAAATGTTTGGCTCATTGCCAGTAACAAGTTGTAACGGAGAGTATTTAAGATTTGCACTTGGTCTCATACGAATTAGTGATCCAGCATGAAGAATTGCATGACCCCAAATAGACACGGGGAGTTTTGTCCTCGTTATTAGTGGTCTAGCTATAGTTGTAGACGTTTGATTAACGATTCAGCTAAACCATTTTGTGTGTGTACATGAGCAACATGGTGTTCAACAATAATTCCCACAGACATGCAATAATCATTAGAAACATGTGATGTGAATTCACCAGCATTATCAAGTCTCACTCTTTTAATAGTATAATCAGGAAAATGTGCTCATAATTTGATAATTTGTGCAAGAAATTTTGTAAATGCTACATTACGAGTTGATAACAAAGAGACATGAGACCATTTACTTGATGCTCTATCAAAACCATAAAGTATCTAAATGGTCCACATGGTGAATGAATTGACTCACATATATCTCTTTGAATTTTTTCAAGAAACAAAGATGATTCCTTTTTAATTTTCATAGGCGAATGCCTTGTGATTAATTTTTCAAGAGAACAAGATGTACACAAAGGAATTTTATTTGATTGTGGGATCTTTTGATATTTCAATAGATGCCCATGAGTGTTTTCAATTATTCTTTTCATCATTGTAGATCCTTAATGACCTAATCTGTCATGCCATAAGTTAAGTGTTTCAGGATCAAAAAATTTTTCTTTTACTGCCATATATGACTGAGGCACATTAATGTGTGTATATGTAAACCAGACCGAAGCATTGGCAGTTTTTCTAATATCTGATCTTTTCTTATGATATGCAAATATTTTTCACTATCAACAGTCCTTGACTGAGTATCATATCCGTTATGATATATTTCTTTGATACTCAATAGATTTCTTGTTGATTTTGAGTAAAATAAAACATTTTCTGTTACAAGCTTTATACCATTTGGTAATGCTAAATTAGCTTTTCCCACTCTTTCTATCAGGTTTGTAGGGTCTGATAATGTATTAACGATTTCTTTTGTTGGTTTAAGTTCATAAAAATATTTTTTAGATCTAAGTATAGTGTGTGTGGCTCCACTATCCGCTATACATATATCTGCTTCATTTGTTTGATCTTGTGCTCCAGTGATGTTCATTTTAATCTTGAAAGTATAAAGAAAAATAATAAGTGAATAACGACGACATTGTTATATTTTAACAAGAACTTTATTTAATCGAAAGAAAACATTACATGAAAAAAGTACATAATTAAAAATAGAAAAACACTTAATTGTTGCATATAACAATTATGGTCAAGCAACATGTGTTTGAGAGATCTATGTCAAAGTCTACAGTGTTCAACTCAACGTTGAGATCATTAAAATTATCAAACATGGTTAACTTCCTTCTTTTTTCTTTTAAGAGATGCTTGGTATAGTTCACACAAATGTGGAGCTTTGCGACAAGCCTTCGACCAGTGGTTTGTGCTACCACATCTAAAACAGGAAGTGCCATTGTTTTCGAACCTACCAGCTTCATTCCCTTTGTACTGGTTGGAATTGTTATTTTGTGGGGCGTGGTAATGGACTGTTCTTTGATTTCTACCACGGCCATATCCACGGCCACGACCACGTCCACGGTTATAAAAGTTACCTCGGTAATTATTATTATTATTACCCTTAAAAGAATGGTTGCGACCATTAGAGTAACTTTTATCAAAAGAACCACGACCACGACCTCGTCCCCACTTTCTTCCAGAGTTTTTAGTAGCAACATTTATTTTTGGAATTGTTAACGATCCCGTGGGACGAGCTTGATGATTTTTCATCAAAAGCTCATTATTTTTTTCTGCTACGAGGAGAAACGAATTCCAATCAGAATATCTTTTAAACTTTTGCAACCTATATTTTTGTTGCAAGTTTATATTTGATGCATGAAATATGGAGAAAGTTTTCTCCAACATAAAGTTACAATTTGTCCGCAGAACCTGAGGGTCGAGCATATTCTGAACAAAACAGATGTGTATTCGTTTACCTTTTTAAAATCTTGAAACCTGAGATTGTTTCATTCATCTCTAGCAGTGGGAAGTAGAACTTCCCTTTGGTGATCAAATCTGCTTTTCAAATCTTTTCATAAGACATACGGATCTTCACAATTTGAATATTCAAATTGTAACATTTCATCAATATGTTTATGCAAAAAGACATCGGCTTTCGCCTTGTCTTGCTCTGAGCAAACATTCCCCTCTTGTATTGTTTCTAAGACACCCATGGATTTAAGATGTCTTTTTACATGGGCCGTCCACGACATATAGTTTTCCCCGTTGATATTGAGAGCAGGGAATTCGATTTTTGCAATGTTCGACATTTTGTTTTCTAAACAAGAATTAAGCAAATAGTAAGATAATTATTAGAATCCATATATATCAATAAACATTGCGATACAATAAAGCGGTAGAGCTATAAACAAATACAAAAATAAGAAAAGTTTAAATTCTTCGGGTGGTAGTTCAGCAATGGGGATAAGAATTAAAATAAGCATTATGATTGCCAGTATTAAAAGCGGGTGCATTATCTTTGAAAGATTGTCTTGGATAAACTTGAGAAAAGAGATAATCTGTTTATTGTAACGAAAATAGATTGATAGTGGTCAATTTATAGTTTAAAATTATAACTGTTTGTAACGGCTATGTGATTGTTTACAACGGCTATATAACCGTTTATAACGGCTATATAACCGTCGTGTGTGTATATATCGACAGTAATTTTAAATAAAATAGATAAGTATAAGGTTATGTTATAAAACATTGAATTTAGTTTATAAAAACAAAAGAGAATAAGAACGACAAATTAGGATAAGAATAAGACGTTAGTACGAATAAATGTTAGTCAACATAATCAAAATGTTAGTTGTATAAAGTTAGTTTACATAAAAGAAAATGTTAGTTGTATAAAGTTATATTCATAAGTAAATGTTAGTTGACATAAGATAAAATGTTAGTTGCATAATCAAAAGTTAGATGCATAAATAAAATTTAGTTTGTTAGTAGTCTCATGGTTATCAAGATGTCCATAATAATATCTCCTTTATGTTTACTTTATTTACCTTAGTTATCTTCTCAATTTAAGATATTATATATTATTACTTAATGATGCTCTTACCTTGATTAATGGATGACTTTGTGCTTTAATGATCTTCTTGATTAGAGTTTAAGAGCTCTCGTGCTGATAACGTGTTATAATATCACAATAGTTAACACAAGATTAGTGTTATAACCTTAAGAACTTAAAGAGAATTGTAAGAGCAAGAAAAAGAGAAATGTATAACTTATGAAAGTGTATACAAGAGGTGTATATTCTCCTCTACATTGAGGTGGTATTTATACTACAAAAATCAATCATTTTGGTTGACAAGGTAAACTATTTTGGTAGATAACTAGTATAATAAACTTATCTACAAATTTGACAAAGAGTTCATCCACTTGCTATGGTAATAAGTTATAATAATAATGGCTTTTTACGGCAGATCTCTTATGTTCACATGTATTTTGTAGTCTTTTTAGTCTTATATGTTTTCACCTTACATTTCATTATTGCTATAATACTGCCAAATTTACGGAAGACAAAATTAATTAAGACGTCATTATCAAATCAAAGAATTAAATATATGATTATCGAAAACGACTCCACCTTATTAATTTCTTAAATTTTTTTTCATAATACAAGAGTATCATTTCATTTACATTTTAATCTTAGACTAGGAATCTTCCCCACACGCATCGCGTGGGGAACTCCGTAACGTAACCAAATATTAACACGCGAGTACAAAAGCATATTGTAACGACTATCACTTCTATACAAACAAAAATAAAATCCAAAACAAAACAAAAGATTAAAGATAACAAAAAGGATCCTGAAAAATAATGAATCTGGGAAAGAAAGTCGACATCACACTTTTATAATATGTTGGTCATTGCATATCGTCACACGTAGGCATAAAAAAGGTTACATTACACACACACAGCGTCAGAGTAAAAAAATTTGTTTGGAAACAACGGGCAGCGGTCGAGCATTCACTCCATAACCACTCCACCAATTTTTGTGTTACTAATTCATCATTTCTTATGTTAATCTAAACCGAATTGTTGTTTTTCAAAAAATAAATAACCAATTGACTGTCACATGACTGTTCTTAATTACCCTTCAGAACACTAGTGTAACTTAAGGTTTCTTTATTAATATATAGTATTATAATATATATAAGATAATAATATTCACATGATCACAGTTCTTAATTAATAATTACCCTCCCAAAACACTATAGCTTAAGGTTTGTTTTTTTAATACATTATAATATATAAGATAATAATATTCATTGATATACAATAACATTTTTAAATAAATTGAAGAGACAGGATATCCATACAGGAGAATTGAAGTTAAATTTACTTTCCAACAAAACACCATTTCTTATTTCTTAAATATACCTTTTTTAAGAGTTTTTAAACTTTTTGTAAACTTTCTTTAATGCCTGTACTCTTTTTTGGACCATTATGCAGAAAGCTTGCAGCCACATTATACGCCTTATGGCTAGAGGTGTTCAAAAAAACCGGTTCGGGAAACAAAACCGAAACCGGTTTGGGGCCCAAACCGGTTTGGCACAAACCGGTTTCGAACCGAACCCACCCGGCGGTTTAGGTTCGGTTTGTAGGTTGTGTATTTCAAACCGGTTTCTAAGCCGGTTCGGTTTCAAACCGGTTTTCAAACCGGTACCTAAACCGGTTTTCAAACAATTATTTAAAATTTTATGGCATTTAAATTGTTTCTATGTTTTATATATATTATATATTTCACTTTGATTTTAAATTGAGGACTTTGTTTTTAAAACAATTATGTATTGTTTCTAATTTTATATGTTTTAATTTTTACATATAAAAATATGTAAATGCATCTTATAGATTTATTTAATATATACAATTAACATGTAACATTCATCTTATAAGTTTATTTAAATTTTACAATTAATTTATTTTTAATTTAGAACGCTTTAAAAAAGAAAAAAAAGAAAAAAAAAGGAAAACCAAACCGGTTTGGGCCCAAATCGGTTTTCAAAGCGGCCCAAACCGGTTTTCAAACCGGCCCAAACCGGTTTTATAGGTTTGGGTTTTTCTAAGCCCAAACCGGTTTAGAACCCGAACCGGTTTGAGGCCAAACCGGCTTTGACCACGGTTGACCAAACCGGTTCCGGTTTGGACCCCAAACCGGTTTTAGACAAAACCCGGTTTGTACACCACTACTTATGGCCCCTATCATCTTCTTCCTTGTTTATATGAACAACAAAATAAGGAAAAATTAAACATTGGTGGGTAAAAAGTAAACATGCCAAAGATCTTGTGGTCAAAAAGTAAACAAATTAAAGATTGCTGTAGTAGTTGAGTTGTATCTTAATATAAGTAATAATAATAAATAAATATAAATTTTTATATCATATACAACAAACTAGGTATTTATGTTCGTTTTAAAAGAATTTTAGACTGAACGTGTTTAGATAAACTAAACAAATAATATCTTGAAAATAATTTTCTTTTACTTTACTTTTACTTCCACACATCACGAAACATCACACAAAAATATACAAAATATATATAAAGAATGAATAGTAAACCTTTATTTTAGAAAATCAGTTAGTTTTCCCTAAAAGTTCAAGATTATATAAATACTTTAAATTTAAATATGGAAATTAAGATAGAGATAAAGATTCAAATGTGAGTGCTTTTTAAGTAGTTCTCTTAAAATCTTTATAAATCCTTCACATATTGTATCAAAACAAGTACAACTAAAATTTGGGCTGTCAATCTTTGCATTTTACTATAAAAGTTCAAGGTTTGTCACAGTGAAAATAACTATAACAAGAGTTGATTAAATTAAAATCTTAAAGTAGCAAAGAAAGCTAACAGCATACAAACCTATCATCTTCACCAATTATTCATAAGATGCATTTTGGGTACCCATTTTATTGGTAGGTAGGTGGGTGTCACACTAACATCTACTCTCTAGATTCAATTTTAATTCAAAGTTTACAAATACTCATAATTCTTCTGAAACTCCAAGATCAAGCTTGCTTCTTCTTCTTCTCCAAATACTTATAGCTCTTCTGAAACTTCAAGATCCCCCAAACCACTTGCCACAGCCCCATCTCGGGCCACAACGCTTTCGGCGAATACAACAAACAGTCAGTAGTTTGCCACAACAGGAAGTTGCTCAACCGCGTCTCACCAGAGCTCCTGACCAATATATCAGGATCAGGAGCCACGCGCATATACATATGCGTATCAAGATCCGCCACTTTAACCCCAACCTCATGATCTCCATTACTATAATCTCCATCAACACTCCCATTTCCATTCATCATAACTCGCTTCACACCACTCTTTTCTTGACAAGATTCATAAATGGCGCGAGGGATTTCGTGTGAAGAAGTATACCCAACACACACTAAAAGATAAGTGTTTGTGTTATGTGCAGTGGCTTCCATTGCTTTCTTTGCAGCAACTCTAACTGGCTCGTATAATCTTTCAAGATCGCCAATAAACAAGACTCTAACACCATATTTGTTAACGATATCTAATTCTTTCAAGAACCCTTCAATCTTTTCGTGCATCAAGTCCATTACGTATTGAACTTCATTGGGTCGTCTATTGAAGTTATCAAGACTGAATGCATAAACGGTCACATACTTAACACCTATTTCGTAGCAGTATTTTAGTACCGACATGAGTGCTAAGAACCCGGCTTTGTGGCCACCGCCCTCTGTGAGCTTCCACTTCTTCGCGAACCTTCGGTTTCCATCCATGATGAATGCTATGTGTTGTGGAATCGGGCCCGTTGAAATGACACGAAAAAGGAGCTTTCTTGCAGTTAAATTTAAGGATACTAAGAACTTGTTCATGATGTTTCCTGATCTTTCTTCTTCCATTTCTTTCCTGAAATTGATCAATTAATAATCAATCACCTATGATACAACAAAAATACTCAAAGATTAAAGTATCCAGCTTGAAAAGTTGATTGGGGCATTTCATCGAACACCTATGCTACAACAATAATATTCAGAGATACAACGATCTAAAACTCAAATCATATCACTTTCAACACGAATTCAGAATACCCAAATCAAAAAGATATATTTTTCAACAAAATCTTCAAGACTTACATTGAATTATGTGTTGTAATGATTGGATTCACTTCCATTTGAGCTTAATAAAGAAGACTGTTAATAATGATGGATCAAAGTGTAAGCACAGATGGCAAATGCATGAAGCAGAAATTCATGCTTATAATCGATTGGAAAATTGAGCGAGTGGAGGAGATTCTGTTGAGGGATTTGTGGCTTTTGTCCAAGAACATCGCTTTATAGCAATGGAAACCAATCGAAAGTACTGTGATTGATTGATAGCTATTGCAAGACAAAAGTGAATTCAAATAAAGTATTATATGTGTGTTATAAGCATTTAACAACCACAAATAATTTATAGCAACGGTATGTTAAACAACTTTCATATCAGAATACTAAAACACATAATTATACAACTATTTGTAAACACTAAATCTCAAATAACTAAAGTAACAATAATGGTTTGGGGCCATGTCATGTTTGTGGAATAAAACTTGAACCGTACAATTCAGACACTTTTTTTATTTAAAATTGACATTACACTGAGCGTGTTCACCTGTGTATATTTTAACATGAATACGCGTATTTTATTTCGAATAAATACCTATTGATATTTTTGTCATGCTCATATACAACAAACATAAACAATAGTGAAAATCAGCACCGATGGACGATGGCACTATACAGTGATAAGAATATTAGATGGCTGCTAACAAGTTCTTAATGAACATCTTGATAGTTAAGTAGTGTATCTTACGATCAAAATATTAGAGGTTCAAATCTCGCAAGTTATCAATATATATATATATATATATATATATATATATATATATATATATATATATATATATATATATATATATACATACACATATATATATATAGATATATATATATATATACACACACACACACATTAGGGTAACTTTAAAAGTCGGTGACATGTTACTTTCTGCACAACGCGTGAGGTACAACTATTACAATTATTATAGTTTTTAAATATAGTAAGTAATAATTCATATATATATAATGTCATGAAATTGTTTTTTCTTATTTTTCTCAGTGAAAGTAGTGGGTTCGAATCTAATACATTTGTGTATCAAAGTGAATGTAAGTCGAACTAATAGAAGAACTATGGAATATATCATGAGAAAGGATTGATAAACTAAACAAAATGAGTACTTCATTGTAGCTTGTTGTTGCCGCCGCATCGCGCGGGTTTCATACTAGTATATATATATATATATATATATACACACATATATATATCTTACTACTCTAATAAAAAGGTAAATGGGGTGCCACGTGTCAGCACCCACAATCAATGGGATGACACGTGTCAGCACCACAATCATTCTCATCAAAATTTTCCCGCCTCTCTCTCCTATTAAATAATTACCTTAATTACTAATAATATTATTTTAATACTTTTTAATAATTAGTAAATTAAGAGAAATTTTTTTATTAAGGTTATATCTAAATAAATTGATAATTTTAAATTATCAAATTTGGGAGTTGTAATAAAAAAACTTTTAAAAATGATATTTTTAATACAGTTTGTTTTAAAATAAAATATTTATTTTCAATAAAAGAAATTTAAAAATAAAATTTTAAAAAGTTGATATTACTGTTTTTTTATTTCAGTCCTATCATATCTTAGAATAACATTGTTTAATTAATAAATTTATTATATTAATATTTTATTTATTTAAACCGTGTAATACACGGGTTTACTAAAGCTAGTATATACATATATATATATATACATATATACATATATATATATATACATATATATATATACATATATATATACATATATATATATATATATATATATATATATATATATATATATATATATATATATATGTTGTGGTAGTATATAACTACATCAAAATTAACACATTAATTTCAAACTATATTTGGTTTGTTCTATGATATGATGTCAAAATATTACAACTACAAAAGTAAGGTTCTTTTTCACATGGTTAATTATTAATATTAAATTGCTTTTTTTCTTTCACATGGATGACCAGTCTATTAAATATGATAGTTTTTTGGCCTTATGTGAATTTTCAATTCTGGTAAATGGTTTCAACGTTTTTCTCCTTTCACATGTTTTATTAAATATTATTATTGAGAATGGATATTTATACACCCCAAAATTATAAATCAACACCCCAAGTTTCTATACGTGTCGTATAGCCCGATACGCGTCGTATAGGAAGGTCATACAGCCCTATACGTTGCGTATAACCTCTCTGACAGTCGCCTGAATTTTTTCTCGTAGTCAGTGTCGAAATTCGCTATACGCGTCGTATAGATATGTGTCGTATAGGGCTATATGTGACGTATAACCATCTGACACTTCCTCTTGAACTTTTCTCGTTTTCAGTGTTTTCAACCTATACGTCGCGTATGGTACCATACCGGTGTATAAGAGGGATAGACGAGACTCGAGAACACATTGACATTTTTGGGCCATCCTGCAATTAGTTCCATCACCGTTTCACTTGATGAGCTATTAGTGACAACACCAAATCACAATAAGATCTCTTACTTTTGTTGATATTCTCTAATCTTCTCTAAGGCCAAACATAATGACATATTAAAAGGACATTAAGGGGTATTATAGCATTTTAAAACGTTTTTACACCATCCCACGAGCATTATAGGTGGTGGTGTTTTCATCATAGTGACATAACTTCTCGTAATTATCATAATTTGGTGATGATTGAAGGGCATTAAGGGGTATTGTATTAACCATTGCATATGTTTTTGACAAAAAAATTATACTGAGTTGATGCAGATGTGACATAAAAATCTCTTAAGAGTTATTAACTATTACATATGGTCTAATAAAAAAATAATTATTACCATATGTCATCTTCTGACACTTATTTTATCACAAGTCATTATCATAGCAAATTAACTATATTTAATGATAATATTATATGTTAATGATATTATTTATATTATTTTCAAATTATAAAACAAAATTATCGATTTATTAAAAAATGTTTTTCTTTTTATTACAAATATAACTTTTTAAAAATAAAACTTAATGAAATATGAAGTTTTTTCAATTTAAAAAACTTTTTTATAACAAATGACATTGTTAATAAATTGTTTTTTAATAATAAAATGGAATGTTAAACAAATAATTTTTTACATGAAACTTTAAAAGTTATTGGTATTGTTTTTTATTATTCAAAGTACTTAATTATATGTTATTATCTCTAAAGAATTATTTTACTACTTTAAATATTAATTACTAATTGTATTTTAGTATTTTTATTTAACTCGTGTAATACACGAGTTTTAGAACTAGTTGGTTAATGTATAGGATTTGTATATCTTGCATTTTTATATCTTGTACATTTGTTGAATATGTAAATATTCCAATCCTTTAATCGGGTAGAGAGAATTTCCCCATCACATAATATTAACATAATTCAAACAGCCTCTATCACATTCTATCTTTCACTTTCATGAATTGATTTTTGACTTCGCAATGTGCGCTAATCTTCCAGAACCATTTATATAAAAATAATTTATTGACAAGAAGCTAGAGATACGAAAAAAAAATACAGGAAAAAGCCACAAATAATAATAAACTTAATGCAATGTGCAATTGTGCATTAAGTATGCCCACCGCTATTGCACCAAAATTTGATTAGTAACTCTATGTTGACATAACCGTCTTACAAATTGAATGGAACCTAACTACTACTTGTCTCATCCTAAGACAAAATTATTGTCAAGATTTATTATCTTAATGTATTTCGAAATAATGTTTGCAATATGTACTATTACTACAAAATGCTGTCACGAAGTCAAAGAGGCAATTTAATAATTAGTTAAAAGGTAGAATTAATTTACTATAAAACTCGTGATAATTGCATTTCTTAAAATGTATATAATTATTGCAACTTTTATTGACAGTTTTAAATTTACCTCTTTTTCAACTTTAAATTATTTACTTTGAAATTTATAATAACAACTTTGGTTAGTTGATGTGTACGTAAACACACAGTTCATTATGCCTAATTTCTTTAACAAATAAATAACTATTTAAATTACTAAAATAAATAAGTATTAGAATAACACTCGGATAAAACTTTATTTTTTTTAAATTAGGAGTATGGTAGATTTAATGTTAAAAAAGAGGTATTAACTTAAAAATCGAACTTTAATATATAAGAGCATTCATAATAGATTTCTCATACTATTATGAGTGTGTTTATTATATTATAATAAATGGTTATGAGTGAATGTAAGTTTGTGAGAAAGAAAATATTAATATTTATATTTGAGGTGTCACACCCCCGCTAAAAGCGGAAACACGGGGATGTAACGAGACCGGGATCGTCATAACACATGGTAAGCGATAGAGAGCAATATAAGTAAATGATGACATGCGTGTCATGACGACACCCGACGACAAGGGGACTTGTGTCGTGTTCAGTCAATGTCCACAACACATAGCCATAAGCAACATGATAATGATAACACATAATCACATAAAGATGAAAATGTAAATGTTAATTCCCACAACCCGGGAACAAGTTTCAAAAGTTGATAATTGTTTACAAGCGTTAACATTGTTCAAAAAGATTGTTTAACAAAACATGAGCTAAGTCCCAAAAATGCATCCTAGGGTCTCCACTAAGGCAGCACACCTAGATTCCTGGACTTGCATGATCACCTGAAAAGATATGCTTAAAACGGTCAACATAATTGTTGGTGAGCTCGCAGGTTTATGTAATAAAAATGTAAGTGATGCTGTAATATAATAGCGCGTCGGAATACCGTGAATACAGTTATTACACAAGTAAATATCACATGACATGAGCTTTGCAACCAAACCTAGCGACGTACACAAAGAAATTGTCGGCATATATTCACCCAAGGGCCCGTTCCTGGCCACTGATGGTACCAACTAGTATACCATCGAACGAGGGTGGGGGTGTCAACCCAGTAGTACTACCAATACCTAACCGTCGGTTCCCACACTGGAATTAAATAGTTGCAAAGATAGAACCACACAGCAGACCCAAGCATGTATCAAATAGTACTTGCAACACAGTATCACGTTGATTCCTTGTATGTAAAATGTATGTAAGTTGTACAGCATAAAAATTGTGTAAGCATACTTTTCCCCCAATTTGTAAATGATTGAAATATTGTATAAATGTGAAAAGGGGCCACGAAACTCACTTGTTAGGTGGTAAGTATGTATGAGCGTTGTAATCCCAAATGTTGAATGCAAATAAACAGTCAAACACCTATTGACAGTTATTGTATAGCATTAATGATATGATATATGTATAAGCGCGCAATAATGATGGGTCGGTTCGGGTCGTATCGGATGGGTCACGCACAACACACACAGACTGACACACGTACTAGACCTTATGTAGATCCAAGTACAAGACATTGTCGCCACCAATGATGATATTTAAGTAAAAGTATCGTTGTTAATCGAAAGAATATTGAATAAGTGTCAATAGTTATAAGTCGATTTGGTCGTTGTAAAAACGTTAGTTTAAATTTGCTCAAAATAGTTTCTGCGCCCTTTCTCACGTTGACATTAATCTTTGTGGCCAAACAATGGCATTATTGTGTTAGTGTTACCTCGACACCACACGACATACTCACGCCACGCACAAGGGGTCAACCACAACAATTTCAGTCGCATACAAGGTCAGACGCACGACTCAACCTCCATTCGTGCGAATCAACCCTCAATCGTGCGAATCAGCTTCATTCGTACGATTGAGCCTTCATTCGTATGATTGGCCTTCAGTCGTACCACACAACACCCAATCGCACGACTCAACTTCCATGCGCACGAATCAACCTTCAATCGTGCGAATTAGCTACTTTCGTACGACTGAACCTTCATTCGTGCGATTGGACTCCAGTCGTGCGAACCACATTCATTCGCACACATTCAGTCGGTCACCTGACTCAATCGCACACAAACATTCAATCACATGACTCATTCGCATACACTCAATCGCACGCATGACTCAATCGCACACAGACACTCAGTCGCACAACTCAGTCGCACGACATGCCTAGTCGCACAACTCAGTCGCGCGATTAACTCAGACGCATGATCCAGTCGCACGACCCACTCAGTCGCACGGCTCAATCGCATGGATGACCCAGTCGCCCAATCTGCAGAATCGCGACTGTGGTCGGGAGGAGCAGCCCCCGAGCTACTCTAAACACGAGTTTTACACCACAAGGACCTCCAGAAACACTCAACAAACATACACAAGCATAAAACACAAGCAAAGAGACCTCACACGCACCCATACGACCTTGTGTGTTCGGGTTGAACCCGAACACCCGAAACCCTAGTTTGGACAGCCGTGAAAAGGCTAAGAAATGGACAACCAAAGACAACTACCTGCTAAGGAGGGGTAGTCTAAGCTGTAGACGGTGTCAAGACGAAGAGAACGAGACCTCTCGGGTCGGATTTGGTGCTAAGATGGTGGTTTAGTGTGTGAAGAGGAGATGAAGATGAAGAAGATGGTGATAATGAAGATTAGGGCTGGAAAATGGGTATTTATACCCAGCCCAAGTTTCCAAAATTACAAGTTTAGTCCCTGCACTTAACCCCCGAGTTTTCCCAAATTTCGTTCGGTTAAAAAAAAACGAATTCGTTAGGTTTTTATATTAATTGTAAAAGTTCATTTAATGTTGTCATGACTTAAGAAATGGTTATATTAAAACATTTATTATATTTATAAAATGATATATTTAACGTTTTCAAAAATGAAAGTTTTAATGGTCTTTTTAAGGTTCACACACGATTTTTAACGAATGTACACACAACGATAATATTGCACACATGATATCCACATAATGAGTCAAATAATAATGAGGGATGACCAAATATAGAATAGATGACGGACAAACACGTTAATTGACGGACCTTAAAGTGACGGATGTCACAGTATCCCCCAGTTGAGAGAATTTCGTCCCAAAATTCAGCTGGAGTTAGGTCTAAGAGGGTCATCCTCGAAAAGATGTGGATATTTGAGTTTCATCTGATCTTCGCGTTCCCATGTAAACTCTGGCCCTCGTTTTGAATTCCACCTTACGCGAACAATAGGTATCCTACTGCGCTTCAGTTGCTTGACCTTTCGATCCATGATCTCAATGGGTTCTTCAACAAAATGAAGCTTGTCGTCAATCTTGATTTCCTCGATTGGCACGTGAAGGGATTCATCGGCCAAACATTTCTTGAGGTTTGACACGTGAAAAGTATCATGCACACCGCTAAGCTCTTGTGGCAACCTTAACCGGTAAGCCACTGGACCGATCCTTTCAGTGATCTCAAATGGTCCAACATATCTTGGGGCTAACTTCCCTTTCTTCCCGAATCGAACGACTCCCTTCCAAGGGGAAACTTTGAGTAACACACGATCCCCAACATTGAATTCTAGAGGCTTCCGACGATTGTCGGCATAGCTCTTTTGACGATCTCGCGCGGCTTTGAGTCGATCCTTGATTTGGAAAATCTTGTCTGTTGTCTCTTGGATGATCTCTGGGCCTGTCAGTTGACTTTCACCAATTTCGGCCCAACAAACGGGAGATCTGCATTTCCTTCCATACAACGCTTCAAATGGAGCACATCCGATGCTTGTATGGTAGCTATTGTTGTAGGAGAACTCAATCAACGGCATATGAGCATCCCAACTACCACCAAAATCGATTACACACGCTCTCAACATGTCTTCCAGCGTCTGTATAGTTCGTTCACTTTGGCCATCTGTTTGAGGGTGATAGGCTGTACTCATGTCTAACCGAGTACCCATCGCTTTCTGTAGCGTCTGCCAAAAACGTGAAGTGAATCTGTTCACTTCAGTACTTAGTGCATGTTGCTGAGACACTTAGACTGTTTTGGGTTGCATCAGACTTCAGGAATCCTTACAAACTCCCCCTAGGCTGATGCTACCAAAACACTTGGAAGATCTTCAAATGTTGGTAGTCTTCAGTACAATCAGGACCATTCCTTTCTTCATGAGATGGTCAGGATCATCAAGACTTTCATAGTATCTTCTCAGTCTCTAAGGTTAGTCACTTGGAATCTCAGGTGACTACCCTGCAAAACAGGGTCAATGATCAGCAACTCCAGATTTCATATCTGCAGGAAAAACTAGCTGGGAGACCTTTAAGGAGAGCTCAACCAGGAACACAAGAACCTGTGGAAGTGATTGACTTATCCTCCAGCTCACCTATGCAAGTGGGTGATGCTACCAAAAAGGGGGAGAAAGTTGTTACAACCACAGAACCTGGGAGTTCTTCAGAGAGAATGGACATAGAGGACTCACCATCCTCACTTGCTGTTGTGCATTCTCAGCAACTTCCTCAAGTTCACATTAATGTGGACTCTATAGACTCTCTCATCAGGAGTCTCTTTGAGGAAGGTATACCAAGGGCTGTCTCATCTCCACCACTAGGAACTGGCAATCACATCATAAGGTGGAGGTATGATGATGACAGGAGAGCCCTCATACTTCAAAGAGTTCAAGGCCATAAGAAGTTTTTCAATTCCAAAGCCTGAGCTTTTATGAAAGACTGGATTTAGTCAACTTGCCACTTGTCAATCCAAGCAATTCAAGACAAGCTGACAGGCTGACTCAAAGAATCCAAGACAGGATCCTTGCAGAGTTCTCTCTAAGAAGGAGACTTAGGCAATCAGGCAATGTCATCGGTCAACTGGATGTTGAGGTGGACCCTAAGATTAGTTTCATAGGGGAAACCTTGACTGAAGGCCCAGTGACAGAACCTGAGACCCCTGTCTCATCATCAACAACTGCTGCAGAGGTCCAAACTCCATCTGAGACACCTGCTGGTGAAGGTGTTTCTCAGCCTCTCTCTGGCCAGAGCATGGAAGCTACTCCAAGCAATGAAGGCCAAGCTTCAATCCACCCTGAGTCACAAAGGTCTATTGGTGACAAAGGGAAAAGGATAATGACTCCTGAGGAAATTGAGGAGGAAGAGAGAGAGAGGAAAAGGAGACTAAGGGGAGAAAGTTCCACTGGGTCATCTAGCTTCATGCAAGCTGCAATCAGGGCTGCTCCCAGACCAAATACTCAAGATGATGAGTTAAGGGCAGTCAGGATTACCTACTTACAGACCAGGAACTATGACATTGATGAGATCATCTCCCTCCCCTTAGAAGAACTAAATGAACTGGCTGACAGAGAAGTGTCAAGAGAGTTGAAGGAGAAAGAGGATGCAATGATACTTCTCCAACTCAAAGAGGAGAAGAGACAGAAAAGACTTTACAAGCATGCTCCTACTCTCTCACCAGTTCAAGAAAGTCCTGCACAGGAAGATGTGGCTCCACAAGAACCTCAGGTAGATAAAGAGGAAGATAGGATCAGGATGATCAACTACCTGAGTGCCACAGGCTTCTATCAGGCAGATGCACTTCTCCCTTTGTCCTATGACTTCATTGAGTTCGAGTATTTAAAGCAACTTGAGCTTGAGTTAGTCAAGGAAAGAAAGACAACCAAAAGGAAACTAAGGGAAGGAGCTGCAAAGTCAAGGGCCATCATTCAAAAGAATGCAAAGAAGTCTGCTGACAGACAAAGAATGGTGAGCTTCTTGAAGCTGTATGGATTCTCCGGAAGGAGACTTGGCCCCATGTCTCTATCCACCATGGATGAACATATTAGGGTGATCAAGCAGAAGATTAAAAGTGGAGAACTCATTGACTTGCACTCTCTTCCAAGTCAAGTCCCACCTGAAGTGGAGGTCAAGTTTGAACAACCAGAGACACCTCAACCAGCACCTCCAGCTGAGCCTCAGCAAACTTCATCTTCTGATCCTAGGCAGGGTCAAACTCCCTCTCCTTCTGAACCTGTGAGGGAGGAACACCCAACTGAGAAAGACACTGATGATCAACATGGTGCTGCAGACCAGTCTTCTCAGTTAAAGACATCCAAGAGGAAGAAGAGGATGGATTCTAAACCAAAGACTAAGAAGAAGAAGCCAAAGTCATCTACCTCTGCACCTCAGGCTGAATCAGATCAACCTGAGGAAGTGCATGATGAGGCAGCCCAATCAACTCCTATTCAAGTGGCTCCTCTAACTAGTGAGACACCCATCTTGTCCTGGACTTACTCTACCAATCCAGAGAGATGGACTGTTATCAGAGATCAAGGTGTTGAGAATGTCTACTCATGGCAAGACATAATCAACTTACCTCTGCATGATCTCTTTGAAATGAGAAGATACTATGAAAGTCTTGATGATCCTGACCATCTCATGAAGAAAGGAATGGTCCTGATTGTACTGAAGACTACCAACATTTGAAGATCTTCCAAGTGTTTTGGTAGCATCAGCCTAGGGGGAGTTTGTAAGGATTCCTGAAGTCTGATGCAACCCAAAACAGTATAAGTGTCTCAGCAACATGCACTAAGTACTGAAGTGAAGAATGCTTCGGAAGTTTTACACAAAGCATTAGAAAATACTCTAAGTGTAAAATCTTCCGAAGCCAAGACCAATATCTTCCGAAGCCAAACATGAAGTCTTCCGAAGCTTCAGAGACAAAGTCTTCCGAAGCTTCAACCTATGAAGACAGATTTCTTCCGAAGACTTTTAGTACACATGCTTTATCTGATGTACTGTTCCATAAAGCACCTTTTCCGCTGCATCTCTGTAAAGTCACCAACTTACATAAGTTGGTGAAAAGGGCCTTGCTTTTGGTAACTGTACATTGAGGTCTTGAGTATTCAACTTTCCACTTTATGTACTTTATCCTTTTTGTATTGTATAAGGATGTGAGCTATGGCATGTCATAGTCACAAGGTCAAAAGGCAGATATGCCTTTTGATCCTACAATTGATTTTGTTAGTGTCTAGTCAATTGTATCCAGCTGGCTTTCAAAGTATAGCCGGCTGTAGGTTGTAGTATAAGTATTTCAAGTTCTTGTATCTTTTCTTTATGCTTTGTAACACTTGTAAAAGAACTTGAGAAAGCGATATACTGCCTCCTTGAAACCCATACTCTCTTGTTCTGTCTCTTGCTTTACTTGTGTTCTTTGTATCATCTTTGGTTACCCAGTTCACTGTTTGATTAGAGCTTAGTTAATCTCCTCATTGTGTTGTTGTGTTGTAATTGTGCTTAAGCCCTTAAACGGTCCTGCAATCTGCTATCACGGTCGGATATGATTGACACTGGCACCCCGTGCCGTGTCACGACCTCTTTGATGTATAATCTCGCCAACTTATCCATCTTGTAATCTTCTCGGATAGGCAAGAAATGTGCTGACTTCGTCATTCGATCAATAATGACCCATATCGAGTCATGACCGCTGTTTGTTCTAGGGAGTTTGGTAATGAAATCCATAGCTATGTTCTCCCATTTCCACTTGGGAATCTCAGGTTGTTGTAATAATCCCGATGGCTTTTGATGTTCAGCTTTGACCTTCGAACACGTCAAGCATCGACTGACGTATAAGGCAATGTCTTTCTTCATGCCTGGCCACCAGTATAGATCCTTAAGATCATGATACATCTTGTCTGCACCAGGATGAATAGAGTATCGCATCTTGTGGGCTTCATCCATGACTAAGGTTCGAACACCTCCCCATTTGGGTACCCATATGCGATCCATGAAGTACTGTATACCGTCATCCTTGCGAATCATCTGTTTATCTAACCCCGGAACTCTTCTCCCGCAAGGTTTTCTTCTTTTAATGCCTCACTCTGTGCAAGCTGAATCTGAGCTTTCAAGTTGGTTTGAATGATCAATCCCAACGCTCGTGCACGTAGTGGTTTTACACGTTCTTTACGGCTTAAGGCATCAGCCACCACGTTAGCTTTCCCCGGATGATACCGGATTTCACAATCGTAGTCGCTAAGAAGCTCTACCCAACGTCGTTGGCGCATGTTGAGTTCCTTCTGATCCAGAATATGTTGAAGACTCTTGTGATCGGTGAAGATGATGCATTTGGTTCCATATAGATAATGCCTCCAAATTTTGAGTGCAAATACTACAGCGCCCAACTCAAGATCATGAGTGGTGTAGTTCTTTTCGTGCACTTTAAGTTGTCGCGAAGCGTAGGCAATCACCTTGTCCTTCTGCATCAGTACACATCCCAATCCTTGATGTGACGCATCGTAGTAGACCACAAAATCATCTGTTCCGTCTGGGAGGGACAGTATCGGCGCGTTGCACAACTTCTCTTTCAACGTTTGGAACGCTTGTTCTTGTGCAAATCCCCAGTCAAACTTCTTGTCTTTCTGAGTAAGCAGGGTCAACGGTTGCGCGATCTTTGAGAAATTCGCTATGAAGCGACGATAATAACCGGCCAATCCTAAGAATTGCCGTATCTCTGATGGTGTCTGGGGCGTATCCCATTTCTTCACCGCTTCAATCTTGCCGGGATCTACGTGAATCCCGTCCTCATTGACCACATGACCCAAAAACTTCACTTCCCGCAGCCAAAACTCGCACTTTGAGAACTTGGCAAAAAGTTTCTCTTCACGAAGCAGCTCCAGAATAGCCCGAAGATGTTCTACATGATCCTCCTTTGATCGGGAGTAGATAAGTATATCGTCTATGAACACGATCACGAACTTATCCAAATAAGGTTTGCACACCCGATTCATTAGATCCATGAACACAGCTGGTGCGTTGGTCAACCCGAACGGCATGACCAAGAACTCATAATGTCCATAACGAGTCCTGAACGCAGTCTTCGGTATGTCGTCCTCGAATACCCTTAGCTGATGATAACCAGAACGAAGATCGATCTTTGAAAAATACGAAGCTCCTTGCAGCTGATCAAATAAATCGTCGATCCTGGGGAGAGGATATCGGTTCTTCACCGTCAACTTGTTCAGTTCACGGTAATCGATGCACATACGGAACGATCCATCCTTCTTCTTGACAAATAGTACCGGTGCTCCCCACGGTGAATGACTCGGTCGAATAAAACCCTTCTCCAGTAGTTCCTGTAACTGACTAGACAACTCTTGCATCTCGGATGGCGCTAGTCGATAAGGCGTTTTCGCTACCGGTGTAGCTCCAGGAACCAACTCAATACGGAATTCCACCTGTCGTGGAGGAGGTAAACCAGACAAGTCATCTGGAAATACTTCTGGGTAATCCCGTACCACTGGAATATCCACCAGTTTCCTTTCCTCGTCTTTCTTTTCAACCACATGAGCCAGAAAAGCGTAGCACTGCTTTCGTAGACTCTGGCGTGCTTTCATGCAGGAAATCAACTTTAAGCTCTTACCCGGTCGTTCTCCCTGAACCTTGAGTACTTCCCCGTTTGGCATAGGGATACGTACTACCTTGTCTCGACAGACAATCTCTGCTCCATTCTGCGACAACCAATCCATGCCCACAATCACATCGAAGCTTCCTAACTCGAAGGGTATCAAATCTATCTCAAAGGTATGATCCTCCAGCGTCAGCGAACACTTCCTAATAATCTCATCGGCCTGAGCAACCTTACCATTGGCCATTTCTACAGAGTAGCTAGTTTCTAGCCTACTAGGACTCAAATCAAGCAATTGCACAAACTCGGAAGAAATAAAACTATTGTCTGCTCCAGTATCAAATAATATAGATGCGAAGTGATGATTGAGTAAGTGCGTACCCGTGACAACATTCGGGTCCTGACGAGCATCATTAGCTCCAATGACGAATGCACGTCCCCGAGCTGCGTTCCCCTGAGTAGCCGGGCCTTGATTCCCAGCGATAGCCAACACCTGCTGCTGGTTGTTTCCCTGTTGACCCGGTGCCCGATTCAGCCTGGGGCACATATTCCTGTAGTGATCGGGGCTCCCACACTCAAAGCAAGCCCTTGCATTCCCGGCGGGGTTAACCTCGTTGACGGGTGCTACAAGATTCGGTGCAGTTCTGCAATCTCTGGCCAAATGACCCGGGCGCTTACAGTTAGCGCACACTCGGCATTGTGTCCCTGGGGGATGATGATAATTGCACCTTTCACATTTGGGGTGCGGCCCCACATACTCTCTTCTGGCCTGAGACACGGCCACAAAATTCCTGGTCGGCTTAGACCTCTTCTCAAACCTTCCGGCATTCGACCGGCTCGATTCCCCAACATCCTTCCTCTTCTCGGCCCCTCGGCCCAAAACCCCTGTTCTAACCATCTCATCAGTCAAAGCGCCAGCTTTCAGAATTGCGCTCTGAATAGTAGGAGGAGCGGCTGCTGTAACCATCGCTCTAATTTGAGGCGCGAGTCCCCAAATGTACCTCTCGATCCTCTTTGATTCCGGCGTAACCAGATGCGGAACCAATCTAGCCAGCTCATGAAATCGATCAGTATAAGCTGCATGCCCTGCCCCCACCATAGCATGATTCCAGAACTCATGCTCCAGTTTCTGCATCTCGTTGAGAGGGCAGTATTCCTCGGTAATCAAGGCTTTGAATTCATCCCATGACATCTGCATCGCAGACTCTCTTCCTCGTGCTTGAATCTGGGTGTTTCACCAGGTTAGGGCTTTACCCTGTAGAGAACAAGTAGCATACTTGATCCTCTGGCTGTCGAGGCACTCACTGATGTCAATTACTGCCTCCATCTTTTCCAACCACCTAGTTAGAGCTATTGCCCCACCTTTCCCGTCGAATTCCCTTGGCTTACAAGCCACGAACTCCTTGTAAGAACATCCCCGACGAGCATTAACCACCCCAGTTTCAATACCGGCGGTACCACAATTTCCGGTTTCCTGGTTGCTCTCGTTTCCAGTCGGGTTCCCGTTTCCCGTTTCAGTTTCTATCCCACCTTGGGCTCCATCATCGTTGCCACCATCCCCGTGAGGGTGGTGTTGTTGAAGTGCGTCGCTCACTTGGGCCACGATAGTAGGAATCAGTGCGGCCAATTGCTGAGCGATCAGGGCTGCCATGTCGGCGTTCCCTGTTCCCTGACTGTTACTGGCAGGAGCATCATTTGTTCTTGGTGCTCTGCCTCTGCCTCGGCCTCTGCCCCTTGGGGCTTCACTCCCGCCACTACTGCTACGGGTGACTCTTCGAGGCGGCATGTTCTAATCATAAAAGAGGTAACATGTAAACTTAGTCACCATAAGATACAAAAGTATTCCACTTATCAAATTCCAATGTTCATGTTCCGGTCAGTCAAGACCACCATGCAGCCCATTTCAAGCATATTCTCGGTATACCGGTGATGTTTATATATAGGGTTCCCCGCAGCGTTCCCACCACACCCACGATGTACCGAGAATGATGCCCGATCCGGTTACATGACATCCGTCCTTCCTTTACATCATATCCATAATAATCCATCATAACAGTTGTAAGTCCATGTATACAATCACGTTTAGTCTAGCGGAGGTTGTCTATTTCCTCATCCTTCGAGGTTTCACACATAATCCTCCTCAAAGTTTAATCTCAATGTCCAAGGTCAAGCGCAATAACATGATCTGTGATGATCTCTTCGGGCTTACTACCCGGATCTGATAAACTAACTCGGCGCGCAGAGGGAACGGAAGATCCAATAGAAGCATCCCCATAAAAGAGTGAGCACAAGGGCTCTCTCATAGGGTAGAAAGATCACATAACATATGTAGGATTCTGTGTGCCCAAGACACTTAGAATATTGATGTGGTTAGTACGTCATGATCCAAGTCGGGTTATACCCAATAACAAGCTTAGCAAACACCAAATAATATTTAATTGATGATGTGATCATGCAATAAAATATTAACACCAATTTAGAAAATGGGTTTTCTAAACAAGTTGCATATGACATGGAACAATTTATTAGGATATTTTGTTCAATTATATTATTTGTAATGTTATTTGCATTAGTTAGATGACATTACAAATTAAAATGGCTACATATGTTATACAATTAATTGGTTAGTTGTATACATTTACTAAGAGATACCAAGTTATAAGACCATGTAACATTGTAATGTGTCTAAAATAAAAGGGGGGAAAGCTCATTTCAAAACTCTTTTGGCCGCCCCCTTCTTGGGTTCCTATTGGACCACTTTCTTGATTAGATACAAACAATTAAGGGGTCTCATAACTTGCCTCTTGGACCAGCCATTTGAAACACACACATGCAAAAGAACTCTCTCTTTCTCCCCTCTCTAGTTTACGAAACAAGGCAGGAAGAAGGGTCTTTTTCAGCAGCTTGTTTTGGTGTTTAATCCTAGCATACAAGGTGTTTTGCAATAGTGCTTGGGGTATACGAAGCTTGAGGATCTCTACATTGAGTTCTTGGTCGATTCAAGCACCCAAAACACTCCTCTAAGTCGACTTTTCTGCTGGAGAAAGGTAGCATTTCACAGCCTCATATGGCTGTGATTTTATGTTCATTAGTGTTTGTTCATAGCTTGTCCATTCATATATTTAAGATCCTTATGTTTGGGTTTGTTTTCACCTAAAAATGGTCACCTAAGAATATGGAATTTCAGCTTTAAAAATCGTTTTAAAAGCATTATATCCGCTGCGTTTTTCAGAATGTTTAAAGGTTAAACATGGATTTTATGTTCTATCAAACCCTTCAATGGCATCAAGAGCCGGTTATATGGATGGCTTGCTTGATTCATCTTTTGAAATTGGTTTTAAAAGATGATATTAGACATGTTATAGGCTGGTTTTGGGCTGAAATATTATGTCTTATTGAAATCCCCAACTTTCAAGGTTACATCACACATGCTTGTGATTAAACCTTGAAAGATATGTATGTTGATATGTTGATTGTTTGGACAATATTTAAAACCAAAATTTCAGTTTATGTTGGCTGAAATTTGAAGGTTTTAAGTGGGGATTAATGATATATTTTGATGATTTAATCATTGGTTGTTAAAGTGCATAACCTAGCTTGTGGCCTTGTGTTGTTTGGATGATTCAAGTTGTTGTTTTATTCATTCAATTTGGTTGTAATATTTGTGTTTATTCATTTGGGTTGTAATTATTCATTCATTTGGTTATGTAATAATAGATTAGGTTCATTTCCTTTACTAGAAAAATGTATTAGGATACAATTTTGTAAAAGGAAGATGTACAAGATCAAGACCCAAAGATGGACACAAAGACACAAGAAACATGGAGCATTTGGATGCGGTTTCTAGTGGGAGGTTCTTGGAACTTTTATGATATGTTTGACCCTTAGAAAGACCATAGACAACACTTGTGATGGCAAACAAGTGTTGTCAACATAAGGGCTATGGTTATGCACATATGATTGTTAATGTTTATGCTTGGTTGATTGTTTGTTGTCTTGATTGTTTGGTTGATATTTGGATATTCAAAGCAAACTAATTAACAAACTTAACAAGCTGAAAATTGATGGTTCTTAAAGGTTAATAAAAGGTTATTAAAATTATTTAATGATTTTAAGGATTAAAATAGGTTTTAATCAAAGAACCATAAGGTACCTTGTATTTGAAAGCATGCAAATACAAGTACACAGAGTTTTCTAAACTTGTATTTTGAAACCTCTAAAACTTTTTTTCCAAACAAGATCAACACCGTCCTTTTACACAACACTTGAGTCACTTGGGAACTCTTAATGGGATAAAGGTCACCTAACCATTTTGAGGGAACTTGTGACTTGAGGTGAGAATGCCTTATTTGTGGGATAAAGGTCACCTAACCACTTGTTTTGGCAAACTCACACGTGGGTGTAAGTAGGGTGTCTTGATTTGCAAATCATGTCAAATGGATCACCTACGATGTGGTTTCCAAATGGTGTTGATGGGATTAACATGCCGACTTTACATATGATGTTTTAAGTCGATCCCATATTTCTAGAAGTTGCAAATGGTTGCAATCGTCAAACGTTGACCACCTTATTAATTTAAAACGTGGGATAAAGGTCACCTAACCACGATTTAAATGTAATGTTGGGTTCTAGATTTTAATATGAAAAGACCTTAAAAGGCATTAAATATTAAAATTAGCAATATCGAAAATACTAAAATTGATCTTTGTTAAATTTTGTAGATGGCCACCAATAATGAAAATCACGATAACTCGTCCGCGTCAAACCAATCACTACGAGCGATCCTCCAAAAGGAACGTCTAAATCATAACAACTTTATTGATTGGTATCGAAACTTGAGAATTGTTCTCAAGCAAGAGAGAAGATCATATGTTTTAGACGACCCTATCCCCGATCAACCTAACGAGGATGATGAGGAGGCCTTTAACGATTGGCTGAAATACACTGAGGACTCCGTCCAAGTGTCTTGTCTCATGCTAGCGAGCATGACTCCGGATCTCCAAAAGGAGTATGAACATCACGGAGCTTACGACATGATAACCCAGCTGAAGGAAACGTTCCAACAGCAAGCAAGGGTTGAGCGGTTCGAAACGGTTCGAGCGCTCCATGCATGTCGTATGGACGACAACCAATCTGTTTCATCTTATGTACTTAAGATGAAAAGTCATATTGACCGCCTCGAGAGGCTAAACTGCCCCGTCTCGAAGGAGTTGGCCACGGATTTGATCCTAAATGGCCTAACCAAGAAGTTCGAGACATTCGTGTTGAACTACAACATGAATGCATGGGACAAAAGCATTGGTGAACTTCACTCAATGCTCAAAACGGCCGAGGCGGCCATGGGTAAAAGGGTTTTACCCGTTCTCACCATCAATGAAGGTGGGAACAACAAAAGGCCTCATCCCGCACCCAAGGCAAAGGTTGCCAAGGGTAAGGGACATGTGTGGGGAAAGGGGAAAGGGGTGGTAAGGGTACCACCCAAACCACAAGAGAAGAAGCAAAAGGTTGCTACAAATGACCCATGCTTCAAGTGTGGGGAGATAGGACATTGGGCAAGGAATTGTCCTGTCCATCTCCAAGAGTTGAAAGCAAAGAGGGATGCCGGGCAGACCTCAGGTACAATATACATGATACATATTGATCTTAATGTTACATCTTCAAACACATGGGTATTGGATACCGGATGTGGAACTCATATTTGCAATTTGTTGCAGGGGTTCACAAGAAGTAGGGACTTCAAGAAAGGGGATGTTAGCCTCTTCATGGGCAATGGAACTAAAGTCTTAGTTGAAGCTCGTGGGGACTACATCCTAAGACTTCCAAGTGGCTTGGAAGTTATTTTGAAGAATGTTTTGTATGCTCCTAGTTTGACTAGGAACATTATTTCTGTATCTCAATTAAGACATTATGATTATGTATTATCCTTTATTGAAAATGATATTCATGTTTCTTTAAATGGTATGTTCTATTTTAAAGCTATTCCAATTAATGGTATTTATGAATTGGTTCATGAAAATACTTTAAATAGTTCATTGTACCAAACTAACACCAAGAAACTCAAGTTGGACTTGAGTGATACCTATCTTTGGCATTGTCGTCTTGGTCATATAAACAAGAAACGTTTACAAACACTTCAAAAGAATGGTCTTTTAAAAACAAATGAATGTGATTCATTTGGTGTTTGTGAATCTTGTTTACAAGGTAAGATGACTAAGGCACCCTTTAGTGGAACTACCGAAAGGGCAAAAGATTTATTAGGAATCATACATTCGGATGTATGTGGTCCTTTTAAGCCAATGACTAGGAATGGTGAAAGATACTTCATTACCTTTACCGACGATTATAGTCGCTATGGGTATGTGTACTTATTAAGGCACAAAGATGAAGCTTTTGAAATGTTCAAAATCTTCAAGAATGAAGTTGAAAATCAACTCAACAAGTCAATTAAAGTTCTCCGTACCGATAGAGGAGGTGAATACCTAAGTGATGTTTTTCAAGATCATCTTAGGAGTTGTGGGATTGTCTCACAACTCACTCCACCTGGAACACCACAACATAATGGTGTATCTGAAAGGAGGAATCGAACCTTATTGGATATGGTTCGATCTATGATGGCTAGAAGCTCATTACCTCTATCATTTTGGGGTTTCGCTTTGCTCTCCGCGGCCCGTATTCTAAATATGGCCCCAACCAAAAAGGTGGAAAGGACACCTTTTGAGATATGGCATGGAAGAGTTCCATCCCTATCATACTTAAGGGTTTGGGGATGTGAGGCTTATGTTAAGACTCCCACCCCAAACAAATTGGAAGTCCGATCCACCAAGTGTATCTTTATTGGATATCCTAGAGATTCTATGGGATATTATTTCTATGATCCACTGGAACAAAAGGTGTTTGTTGCCAGAAAGGGTGAGTTCTTAGAAGCAAAGTTCCTTATGGAAGGAGCTAGCAGTAGAACAGTGGATCTTGAGGAAGATCAAGAACCACAACCCGATGCACGTTTGGTTGAAACTAGCACTCAACATGAGGATGTTGAAGATGATCAAATGGTTGATCAATACACACAAAACGTTCGCAGAAGTGGTAGAACTAGTAATCCACCTGAAAGATACGGATTTTTCATGGATGGATGCTATATGGTAGATTCAGATGAACCAACCACATACCATGATGCAGTGTCCAATTTGGATTGTGACAAATGGCTTGAGGCCATGAACGTTGAGATGCAATCCATGTATGACAATCAAGTTTGGGAACTTGTTGTACCACCTCTTAATTCCAAAGTAGTTGGAAGTAAGTGGGTTTTCAAGAAGAAAACCGATATGCATGGAAACTTGGATACTTATAAAGCTAGACTTGTAGCAAAGGGTTTCACTCAAACTCAAGGGGTTGATTATGATGAAACCTTCTCACCTGTAGCGATGCTAAAGTCTATAAGGATATTGTTTGCCATAGCTGCTCATTATGATTATGAGATTTGGCAAATGGATGTCAAAACTGCTTTCCTAAATGGATATCTTGAGGAAGATGTCTATATGGTTCAGCCTGAAGGTTTTGTCGATCCAAAACATCCTAATAAAGTATGCAAGTTAAAGAAATCAATCTATGGATTGAAACAAGCATCGAGAAGCTGGAATCACCGTTTTGATGAGGAAGTAAAGAAATTTGGCTTCATCAAAACGCTGATGAGGCTTGTGTGTATAAGAAGGCTAGTGGGAGCACAGTAACTTTCCTAGTATTGTATGTTGATGACATACTACTATTTGGAAATGACATTCCAACCTTGGAAGGTGTAAAACCTGGCTTGGAAGTTGTTTTTCCATCAAGGATCTTGGTGAAGCCGCCTATATTCTAGGAATAAAGATCTATAGGGATAGATCAAGGCGGTTGATTGGTTTGAATCAAAGTGCATACATTGATAAGATCTTGAAAAGGTTCAAGATGGAGAACTCTAAGAAAGGTACCGTACCTATTCAAAGAGGAACGAATTGAGTACGACTCAATGTCCAAGCTCAAAGGATGAGCAAGATAAAATGAAGGCAATCCCATATGCATCTGCTATTGGATCCATCATGTATGCAATGATATGCACTCGACCGGACGTGTCATGCGCTTTGAGCATGACAAGCCGTTACCAGCAAAATCCTGGAAACAGTCATTGGATGGCTGTTAAGAACATACTTAAGTACCTAAGGAGGACAAGAGATATGTTCCTAATCTATGGATCTGGTGACGAGGAACTCGTTGTAAAAGGTTACGGATGCGAGTTTCCAAACCGATCGTGATGATTCTCGGTCACAATCGGGATACATTTTCATTCTAAATGGAGGAGCTGTCTCTTGGAAGAGCTCCAAGCAGGATGTGGTGGCTCTATCGACTACAGAATCAGAATACGTTGCCGCCTCATTGGCGCTCAAGAAGCTGCATGGTTGAAGAAATTCATTGCGATCTAGGGTAGTCCCTTCCATTCAGGACCCCCTAGAGATCTTTTGTGATAACGAGGGTGCGATTGCAAAATCAAGGAACCCCGTGCTCATCAAAAGACTAGGCACATTGAGCGGAGATTCAACTACATACGAGATGAAGTTGAAAAGGGAAAGATATGTATTCGCAAAGTTCACACGGATCAAAACATTGCGGATCCTCTCACGAAGCTCCTTGAAAAAGCAAAGCATGAATGTCATACTTGTGCCATGGGACTTCGATATTCTAGTGATTGGATTTGATCTGTAAATTTGTATTTGGATATGTGGAACTTTTATTATTTGAATAAATTATTTGGTTATAAGTTTCAATAATGTTCAATTTAGCATGTTTAACCATGAGTAAATTGTTTACTCTAATGTCGTAATGTCCGTAGTCGCTCATACTTGTGGGAACAAGTGTGAAAGTAAAGATTATTATGAACTTGGTTGGTTGATATTATAAGGATGAATATAGAGCAATGGGTTGCTACCAAGGTTCATAGATATTGTGGGATACAAAATTGGACTAACCCGCATCTCAAATTTTACTACATGGAATCTTATTGATTGATCATAAGTAAATTTGAGTAAAGGCGAATATCATTTGGTATCCTCAGACCTGAGACACATATTGGGTTTTGATATTCACCAGTATTACACCTTGAGCCTATTCTTCACTGTCCTGAAATAGTGGACAGTACATAGGATATGTTCAGGTATAACACGAGGTTTGTGAGAAACGTATGTAGTCAAGATGGAATTTGTTCCTCTTATTCGTTGAGAGTTAGATGTCTAAGGCCTGATTAAGTTAAATCAAACAAGGAATGATCATTCTGTGTCCTTGATTTAACATGACATCTGTAACAAAAGGATAGATGATGATTCACCTAAATCATTTCAAGTAGGGCACTGAAAGGGATGATGTTATTGAATGGCTATAAGTCATGCGTATTAAGGGTAGTAAACCGTTGTTAGGCGGTATTTACTGCTTGCATCAATCTTCTATGAATCTTGGGCAAGTGGGAGATTGTAGGATTCTGTGTGCCCAAGACACTTAGAATATTGATGTGGTTAGTACGTCATGATCCAAGTCGGGTTTACCCACTAAAGCTTAGCAAACACCAAATAATATTTTTTGATGATGGATCATGCAATAAAATATTAACACCAATTAGAAAAGGGTTTTCTAAACAAGTGCATATGACATGGAACAATTTATTAGGATATTTTGTTCAATTATATTATTTGTAATGTTATTTGCATTAGTTAGATGACATTACAAATTAAAATGGCACTATATGTTATACAATTAATTGGTTAGTTGTATACATTTACTAAGATACCAAGTTATAAGACCATGTAACATTGTAATGTGTCTAAAAAAAAAGGGGGAAAGCTCATTTCAAAAACTCTTTGGCCGCCCTTCTTGGGTTCCTATTGGACCACTTTTTTGATTAGATAAAAACAATTAAGGGGCTAAACTTGCCTCTTGGACCAGCATTTGAAACACCCACACATGCAAAGAAACTCTCTCTCTCTCCCCTCTCTAGTTTACGAAAACAAGGCAGGAAGAAGGGTCTTTTTCAGCAGCTTGTTTTGGTGTTTAATCCTAGCATACAAGGTGTTTTGCAATATTGCTTGGGGTATACGAAGCTTGAGGATCTCTACATTGAGTTCTTGGTCGTTCAAGCACCAAAACATCCTCTAAGTCGACTTTTCTGCTGAGAAAGGTAGCTTTCACAGCCTCATATGGCTGTGATTTTATGTTCATTAGTGTTTGTTCATAGCTTGTCCATTCATATATTTAAGATCCTTATGTTTGGGTTTGTTTTCACCTAAAATGGTCACCTAAGAATATGGAATTTCAGCTTTAAAAATCGTTTTAAAAGCATTATATCCGCTGCGTTTTTCAGAATGTTTAAAGGTTAAACATGGATTTTATGTTCTTGTATCAAAACCCTACAACATATAGATGAACAAATCAAGCAGCGAGGAACACATACACGAGATATAATATGCATACAGAGTCCTAGCATGCAAATCTACATGAAGGTTCCTAGGTTATAGTCTAGGTCAAGCGTATTGCCTAATTCTCTATAACCAATGGCTCTGAACCAATCTGTCACACCCCCGCTAAAAGCGGAAACACGGGGATGTAACGAGACCGGGATCGTCATAACACATGGTAAGCGATAGAGAGAGAGAGCAATATAAGTAAATGATGACATGCGTGTCATGACGACACCCGACGACAAGGGGGACTTGTGTCGTGTTCAGTCAATGTCCACAACACATAGCCATAAGCAACATGATAATGATAACACATAATCACATAAAGATGAAAATGTAAATGTTAATTCCCACAACCCGGGAACAAGTTTCAAAAGTTGATAATTGTTTACAAGCGTTAACATTGTTCAAAAAGATTGTTTAACAAAACATGAGCTAAGTCCCAAAAATGCATCCTAGGGTCTCCACTAAGGCAGCACACCTAGATTCCTGGACTTGCATGATCACCTGAAAAGATATGCTTAAAACGGTCAACATGATTGTTGGTGAGCTCGCAGGTTTATGTAATAAAATGTAAGTGATGCTGTAATATAATAGCGCGTCAGAATACCGTGAATACAGTTATTACACAAGTAAATATCACATGACATGAGCTTTGCAACCAAACCTAGCGACGTACACAAAGAAATTGTCGGCATATATTCACCAAGGGCCCGTTCCTGGCCACTGATGGTACCAACTAGTATACCATCGAACGAGGGTGGGGGTGTCAACCCAGTAGTACTACCAATACCTAACCGTCGGTTCCCACACTGGAATTAAATAGTTGCAAAGATAGAACACACAGCAGACCCAAGCATGTATCAAATAGTACTTGCAACACAGTATCACGTTGATTCCTTGTATGTAAAATGTATGTAAGTTGTACAGCATAAAAATTGTGTAAGCATACTTTTCCCCCAATTTGTAAATGATTGAAATATTGTATAAATGTGAAAAGGGGCCACGAAACTCACTCGTTAGGTGGTAAGTATGTATGAGCGTTGTAATCCCAAATGTTGAATGAATGCAAATAAACAGTCAAACACCTATTGACAGTTATTGTATAGCATTAATGATATGATAATGTATAAGCGCGCAATAATGAGGGTCGGTTCGGGTCGTATCGGATGGGTCACGCACAACACACACAGACTGACACACGTACTAGACCTTATGTAGATCCAAGTACAGACATTGTCGCCACCAATGATGATATTTAAGTAAAAGTATCGTTGTTAATCGAAAGAATATTGAATAAGTGTCAATAGTTATAAGTCGATTTGGTCGTTGTAAAAACGTTAGTTTAAATTGCTCAAAATAGTTTTCTGCGCCCCTTTCTCACGTTGACATTAATCTTTGTGGCCAAAAATGGCATTATTGTGTTGTGTTAGTGTACCTCGACACCACACGACATACTCACACCACGCACAAGGGGTCAACCACAACAATTTCAGTCGCATACAAGGTCAGACGCACGACTCAACCTCCATTCGTGCGAATCAACCCTCAATCGTGCGAATCAGCTTCATTCGTACGATTGAGCCTTCATTCGTATGATTGGCCTTCAGTCGTACCACACATCACCCAATCGCACGACTCAACTTCCATGCGCACGAATCAACCTTCAATCGTGCGAATTAGCTACTTTCGTACGACTGAACCTTCATTCGTGCGATTGGACTCCAGTCGTGCGCACATTCATTCGCACACATTCAGTCGGTCACCTGACTCAATCGCACACAAACATTCAATCGCATGACTCATTCGCATACACTCAATCGCACGCATGACTCAATCGCACACAGACACTCAGTCGCACAACTCAGTCGCACGACATGCCTAGTCGCACAACTCAGTCGCGCGATTGACTCAGACGCATGATCCAGTCGCACGACCCACTCAGTCGCACGGCTCAATCGCATGGATGACCCAGTCGCCCAATCTGCAGAATCGCGACTGTGGTCGGGAGGAGCAGCCCCCGAGCTACTCTAAACACGAGTTTTACACCACAAGACCTCCAGAAACACTCAACAAACATACACAAGCATAAAACACAAGCAAAGAGACCTCACACGCACCCATACGACCTTGTGTGTTCGGGTTGAACCCGAACACCCTAGTTTGGACAACCGTGAAAAGGCTAGAAATGGACAACCAAAGACAACTACCTGCTAAGGAGGGGCAGTCTAAGCTGTAGACGGTGTCAAGACGAAGAGAACGAGACCTCTCGGGTCGGATTGTGCTAAGATGGTGGTTTAGTGTGTGAAGAGGAGATGAAGATGAAGAAGATGGTGATAATGAAGATTAAGGCTGGAAAATGGGTATTTATACCCAGCCCAAGTTTCCAAAATTACAAGTTTAGTTCCCTGCACTTAACCCCCGAGTTTTCCCAAATTTCGTTCGGTTTAAAAAAAACGAATTCGTTAGGTTTTTATATTAATTGTAAAAGTTCATTTAATGTTGTCATGACTTAAGAAATGGGTATATTAAAACATTTATTATATTTATAAAATGATATATTTAACGTTTTCAAAAATGAAAGTTTTAATGGTCTTTTTAAGGTTCACACACGATTTTAACGAATGTACACACAACGATAATATTGCACACATGATATCCACATAATGAGTCAAATAATAATGAGGGATGACCAAATATAGAATAGATGACGGACAACACGTTAATTGACGGACCTTAAAGTGACGGATGTCACATGAGGTGACACTGTTCACCCCCGTAGATTTTTTAATATTTTTTTAAGTGGTTGTAAGTGGATGAGAGGAAAAATAAGATAATGGTAAATGTATAAAAATCTTATTTAATTGAACATAAAAAACAAGAGGTAATGGTTTTTTAATATAATCAATGAACTACCCACTTCATTTCTTTCCTCATCTCTATACCTTATCTGCATAATTTTTAGGAGAAAACAATATGTCCCTCAAATATAAGGGCTTACATTTCATCTCTCGTATCTTTTTTTAATATATTTTATTAAATAGATATGAGTGAAAAGATATAAAGAATATTAAAAAATAAATAAGTATTGTTTAATTAAATAGGGAAAGATATGATAAACGAGATGTGAAAGGTTTTAGAAAAAGATAAAGGTGGAGAGGTGCTCTCATCACACATATCACACCACAACATATATCCACCAATCAACTTTTGTCATGTCACATTACACCACACACTCAAATTTTATGGCAATTGTGTTGCCATACCATGACACATACACCACTACACCACACACACATACACAACCACACAGCAAGAACATGCCGTAAACAGGAATTTTGCTTAGTGAAAGGTATAATCGCACACGTCGCATATTTAAAGTTCAATTATAATACATACGTGTTATTTACGTTGAGCTCTAATTATAATATACATAAATTATCAAATGAATCGAGTGTCAGTTGATATAATTATTTGACTTAAAATGTTTAGTTCAAACACGAGACTTAAATAGCAAATAATAATTATTAGAAACCGATCAAGATATAATAATGTATTATTACTATATAAGAATAATTATAACATGTTAATAAAAATACGACTTATATTTGAGTGTATATCTAGTTATTATATATTTTGAAAACTAAAAGTATATGTTGTGGCATAACCCTATCATGTATGTACACTTTGATATATACTTAAATTAGATAATAATATTCATATTAATATTAATACCAATTTTGATAATTTAATGAATATATCATTAATTACTTGAGAAAATTATTATCAAATTGATATTAGACAAGACTTTAAGTATGATGAATACTGAGAGAATAAATATATTTTGTTAATATACATTATATTTAATTATTATCATTAATATCGCTATGAAATTTATTTTATTATTACTATTCAAAAATCATGTCAATTAAAATTTATAATACTTTCTTTAATATATTTGTCATTCGTGAGAAACATATTATTATAAGTATTAAAATGACGACTAAAACTGGGTTAATTATTAATACTACTGTTAATAATGTTAATATAATTACTAATATTGTAAATAATAATGAAATTATATTAGTATAAATATTATTACTGGTAGTATTACTAATGTTCAGTTTTGACAATATAACTTTATACCTAAAATAATATGATAAATAGTTTAATTAATATAAACTTTAAAATTTGGTAGTTAACACTATTATCTAGTAATAATTATTGTTATTAGATATACTAATAATACTTTATCATGTGAAGGCTAATACTAAGACTTAATAGTCTATCCTATATATAAAACACATGGATGTATATTTTAAGATACCATAAAATTAAAAACAGTTACTTAATTTAATGCATAAGATACAATCACTTTTGAGGGTAAAATAGTATTTATAACATTATTTACAGATTGCTCCTTACAATACATAATAACCTTACACTTACTAACACTTAATAAAATTTTACATTATTATTCATAAATAAAAAAACTTAATTTGTTTAAGATTTCAGCTATGTCTTTTAATCTATCACATTTAAAAACTCTTTGAGACTACAATTGTAACCTGTGTTTTTTAAACGTTTTGGTGTAAACTTTTGCTGAACCAATCTATATTTTGTGAGGTACAATAAGTTAATACGTATATGTACAAGTAGTCATACAGAACCCACTATTTGATATTTTAAATTTTAGCTTGAATAAACTTAATAGACTTTTAAAAATACTACAAGAATAACAAAATATTAAAAACACGTGACGGATGTAAAATGTCATCCCGTCACATTGCGCTGGCACCCTTCTAGTATAAATACAATATATACATATACATATACATATATATATACATACAATAATAACAATTAAATAACTACATGCATATATCTATATACAATAATATTTAATACATATATAATATAATTTAAGGGATTAAAGTAAGTTATACAAATAACATTGGTATTATTCAACAACTTACAACCCAATTATAATATTAAACAATCTGTTGGATCTAGAGAGGCTGTTGCAACCAAAACTATGTCACTTAGAAGATTTTGAGTACAATATACAAAGGACTTCCGAAGCCAAGTGTGGAACTTCCGAAGGAAGAAGGAGCTCTTCCGAAGTCTAAGTGTAAAATACACTTCCGAAGGAAAACTCCAACTTCCGAAGATAAAGAAGCTACTTCCGAAGATCAAGACTTAAAGACAAAGTTCTGAAGTCAACTTCCGAAGTATGAAGAAGTCCTCAAAGCCTCGGAAGCATAGAAGCATCTTCCGAAGTATAAGTGGCTTCGGAAGAACTTGTTCTTCCGAAGCCAGTTTACCTTCGGAAGACACTTCTATTATCCAGTAGACATAAGTATGGTCTGTCTGACACTCCGCTGCAAATCTCTGATATACTGCATGGCGTTTTCTCAAAAGCCATGTAGTTGACCATACTTTAATCTACTGTTTACCTTTTTATGTTAAGTACAGTTGCCATCTTTAGTTGGTGACAAAAGTAAGTCATGGACATGTCATGACTACCATATCTTAGATAATACTTTATCTAAGATACCTTAACTATAGCATTGTAGTATATGCTTTAGTCGTAGGTTTCCAGCTGGTATCAAGTATAACCGGCAGTAGGATCTAGTATATATAGTTTCTCATTGTAACTCTTATTTCATGCTTGTAAGTGTCTTGTAATCTTGAGTTGAGAAGTAATATATACAAGTACCTTGAAAATACTTCTGTTTGTTCCTTTGATTACTTATTATATTATTATCAACTCTTGTTAAAGACATTGCTTCATCTCGTTTGAGTGTTACTATAAGTGAGTTTGAGAGAATCACAAGTGTTAAGTGACAAAACCCGATCCTGCAATTGGTATCAGAGCTTTTTAGGCTCTTGATTGTGAGATCTTACCATCCTAATCAACCAGTTTTTCACTCCTCCTTATACCTTACTCAAAAATGGCCCTCATCAAATCTGAAGTTGAGATGGGAACGATGACCAAAGCTCCCATCATCGACCCTGAAAACTTCAGGTCTTGGAGCCGAAGAATGGAAGGCTTCATCAGATACCAGGATAGCAAGATGTGGTAATCCATCGTTAATGGCCCGTATAAGCCAAAAGTTGCTGGTGGAAACGGTGCCATGATCGAGAAGGCCGTAGAAGACTATTCTGATGAAGACAGGAAGAAGCTTGACATAGACAGCAATGCTATGACTGTTCTTATGACTGCAATCCCAAACTCCATCATGGTGGGGTTTGAGCATTGCAAGTCTACCAAAGAACTCTTTGATGCTCTTGCTCAAATGTACTCAAGCTCGAATGATTCAAAAAGGACTCACTGAAGCAGCAGTTTGAGAACTTCACCTATGTTGCTGGAGAAACTTTTAGCCAGCAATATTTCAGGTATATGGATCTTATCTCTTCCCTTCAATCTGTGGGAATCACTCAAGAACTTAGAGACCTTACAAGAAAGTTTATGAGTGCTCTACCCAATGAGTGGACATTCTACTGTGTCTCCATCAAGAGAACAGAGAATTTAAACATACTCACCATGACCGAACTCTATGGGATCCTTGATGGATACCGTTTGGAAATGGAAAGCAAGAAGGGTCACCAAGCAAGCAGACCCTTGAGCCTTCCTGCTAGCAACGCTTTAATGGTTGCTGAAGGCTCAGGTATCTCCCAGTCTCACAGTACCTGTCATACACCCAGCAGTCATCTTGTTCATCTGGGCCTTACATCACATTCCCTGAGACTCCAAGGTCTCATCAAGCTCAGCAAAGCTCCTTTCAGGAGGGATGTGCGTTTGTCTCAGGGAGTGGACACTCCAATGATCATCAATTCTGCTTTGATGATCTTGAGTGCTTCAGTCCAGATGACATAGAGTATGTGGACATTGTCCAACAAATGGCTCTTCTAACCTACAGAGCGAAGAAGTTCTTTAAGAGAACTGGAAGGCAATTCCCTCAAAACCCAATCACCAGCAAGTTTGGGTTTGACAAAAGCAAGGCTAAATGTTACAACTGTAACCAGCTTGGCCATTTTGCAAGGAAATGCAAGGCTCCCAAGTCCAACCCGGGAACCTCACAGGCCTCCACACATCCTTCTACACCAAAGCCCAACGGAAAGTCAACTGAAACAGCAGCAATGGCTCAAGAAGTTGACTGGAGCTTCATGGTTCAAGATGTGACTCCTGCTCAAGCACTCATGGCAGGAACAGATGAAAATAAGGTATATGAACATCTCTGTACCCCTGCTTGTATTGCTAAGGTTAAATTGTACCAGGACTACAATATGGAAATTAAATCTGATATTGAGTCTTTAAATATTTTAAAATCTGACTTTAAAAGGGCTGAATCTGACTACCAAAAGAAAATAGAGGAGTTAGAGAAAACTGTGTCCCTTTTAAAACATGAACACACCAACTACAAGACTCAAATCAAGGATTTAATATCCAAATTGACTGAGGCTCAAGCCCAGCTTGTCACTGCTGAGGCTCAAGCCAGGAAGTATGCTATTTCCGAGCAAAACTTCCAAGCCATACTTGCATCATCCTCTCACTCCAAACTTTGTTATCAAAACAAAAGTGGGTTGGGAACCAATGAAATTGCTCCACCACACTCTTATGAGTCTGTAAGACAACCAAGGTGTGGTACTGAAGAGCAAGAGGTTCCATCTGTTGACCCACCTTCTTAAGAGTCAAAGAGTGATGCAACTATGGAGACCATGACCATCACAGGGAAGGAACAGGTAATTGTGCCCTCCCCAGCCAATGATGATCAAACCCTGACCACCAAAGCCAGAAGAAGCAGGGCTAAAGCAGCCAGAAAAACTGCCAAGAAGGTGGCTGAATCCAAACTGAAGATAGACCCAAAGCAAAAGGGTGTATTCATATCAGCTGGATTCCAGGTGGTTGGACCTTCTGATTCAGGAAAAGAGTACAGTACCAGTACTCCTCTCCTACCAAAGATCAGAAGTTAAAGGGAAAGGTTGCTGATGAGGAGAAAAAGAATAAGAAATAGCAACCCTCTCATTCCTAGAAAATTAACATTGCATGCATAATGTGTGGTCTGCAAAACCACATGGCTAAAGATTGTTACTACAATCCTGCTAGCACACATTATGCAAATAATGTTAAAAGAGAAGGAGTCAGGGAAGGTTTCACATTTGGACCATATCAAATGGTTCAAGTGATGAAAAAAGGAAAGCTTGTTTCCGAAGCAAGGCTTCTCTCGGAAGAAAACTCTTCTTCCGAAAGAAAAAGGCTTCGGAAGTTAAAGCTGCCAAGACTCACAAAAGAGTCCCCTTGAAACCATCCCAGAAGAAGACTGCTTCGGAAGAAAAGGTGGTGAAGGTCTCTTCCGAAAAGAAAGAAGCTTCGGAAGAATGCCAAGCTACAAAAGCCTCAACAAGCTCATCTTCTATGATCAACCAAGGGATGGAATGGAAGATCAAGGAAGATGCTGTAGCCCAAACCTCTTCTTCAAAGACACCAATTGAACCCCCATGCATAAACTTTGGTTCAATTATGTCACTCTCATTGGAAGAACCCAAGACCAACAAGGCTTGGGTTTCCAATCAAAACTAATTATCTCACCTTATGTGCAGGGACATCCATATGACAAGAATAACAACATTTGGATTGTAGATAGTGGATGCTCCAGGCACATGACAGGGAACAGATCTCTCCTTCAACAATTTCAACATTATGATGGAGGTCCTGTCCAGTTTGGAGGTGAGGCCGGAGGATATATTTCTGGCAGAGGAAGTATATCCAATGGAAAATTAAAGGTTGACAAAGTTAATTTTGTCAAACAGCTTGAACACAACCTGTTAAGTGTTTCTCAATTTTGTGATCAAAAGCATCAAATGCTTTTCACAGAACATGAGTGCATCATCCTCAAACCTGGATGACAATTCCTCAGGAATTGTGCTTCTTAGATCTCCCAGGAGAGGGGATATGTACAAGCTTGATATGAACAATGCTTCCCCAATGGAGAAGTATCATGCTTTCTTTCCAAAGCTGATAGTGATGAGTCAACACTATGGCATAAACGAATGTGTCATGTCAATTTTAAGACAATGAATAAATTGGCTAAAAAAACTTGGTACATGGTTTGCCTAAAAAGGAATTTTTCTGCAAAGATAACTGTGTTGCTTGCCTGAAAGGAAACAACACAGGTCTTCTCATAAATCCAAGGTTGTTAACTCTATCACTACTCCATTACACTTATTGCACATGGATCTATTTGGTCCCACAAGTATAATGAGCATTGGAAGGAAATCATATTGCCTTGTGGTAGTTGATGATTTTACTAGATTTACATGGGTATTCTTTTTAAGAACTAAAGATGAAACTGCTGAAACTTTAAAATCTTTTATTCTTAAAATAGAAAATCAAGTTGATCACAAGGTCAAAATAATTAGAAGTGATCAAGGGACTGAGTTTAAGAACTTTGTTCTTGACTCATTTTGTAACTCAAAAGGATTGCCAGACAATACAGTGCTCCTAGAACTCCTCAACAAAATGGTGTTGCTGAGAGGAGAAATAGGACACTTATTGAGGCTGCTCGGACTATGTTAGCTGATTCAAAGCTGCCTCTAACATTCTGGGCAGAGGCAGTCAGCACTGCATGCTATGTGCAGAACAGAGTTCTTGTAGTAAAGCCACATGGAAAGACCCCTTATGAGTTATGGAACAAGAGGCCACCGTTCATTGGCTTTCTAAGGTCCTTTGGCAGCAGGTGTACCATACTTAACACAAAAGACAATTTGGCAAAATTTGCTGAAAAGTCAGATGATGCTATCTTTGTTGGATATTCCTCCTATTCTAAAGCATACAGGGTTTATAATATTAAAAACCAACAATTTGAGGAATCCTCCAACATTGTAGTTAATGAGCACACTCCTTGTGTTAGGGGGAATGGCCCTGATCATATCTTTGATTTAGAATTGTTTCCAAACTATTCTAAACCATCTTGTGAGAATGTTTCAGCTGGAACAGGTGCTCAAAGCAATTCTGATGAAGATCAACTGTTTGAGCTTCCCAGACCTACTCCAAGTTCTCCAAGAGCTACAACAAATCAAGTTCCCACTATTGAAAGATCAGACAGCATAACCATTTCAAGAGATAGTGGAACTTCAACAAGGGATTCACCTGATGATTTTCAAATCTCCTCAGGTGATCCTGCACAACACCAAGCTGATGGAAGCAGCATTTTGAAGGAACAGGCAACTGTTAATGATGCTTCACAGCAAAGAAATGATGATGTTTCTCTTTCATTCAATCAGTCCTCATTGAATGAGATTGAAACAACAGCTGGACCAAGTATTCAAGCCCTGAGCAAAATATGTCCAACTTGGACTTATCTTTGCAACTGGAGGTGATTCCAAGACTTAGAATTCACAATACTCATCCAGCTGAAAACATCATAGGGGAAGTCTCTGAGGGTGTGAGAACAAGGGGACAAACTCATAATGGGAATGTCTGCTTGTACTCATGCTTCTTATCCCAAATGGAACCCAAGAAGGTGGAAGATGCCTTGAAAGATAGTAGCTGGGTTGAATCAATGCAAGAGGAGCTGCTTCAATTCAAAAGACAAAAGGTTTGGAACCTATGTCCGCTACCATCTGGTCAAGTACCTATAGGCACCAAATGGGTATTCAGAAACAAAAGAGATGACAGAGGCTTGATTATCAAGAACAAGGCAAGACTGGTGGTTCAAGGATACACTCAAGAGGAAGGAATTGATTATACTGATGTCTTTGCACCTGTTGCAAGACTTGAGGCAGTTAGGATCTTCCTTGCTTATGCTGCATCCAAGAATTTCACTGTCTACCAGCTTGATGTCAAGTGTGCCTTTCTATATGGGGATATAGATAGGGAAGTCTACGTATGCCAGCCTCCAGGATTTGAAGACCCACAACACCCAAACTATGTGTGCAAGTTGGATAAAGCTCTATATGGGCTGCACCAAGCACCTAGGCTGTGGTATGAGACATTGTCTCAATTTCTCCTGAAGAATGGTTATACTAGAGGTACCATTGATAAGACTCTCTTCATTAGAAAGTCTGGGAAAGACATTTTGCTGTTCAAGTCTATGTTGATGACATCATATTTGGTTCCTCAAATGACCAAATGTGCAAAGACTTTGAGAGCATTATGAAGAAGAAGTTCGAGATGAGTTCTATGGGAAAAATGGACTTTTTCCTTGGAATTCAGGTAAAGCAACTGAAGGAAGGGTTCTTCATCAATCAATCTAAGTATGTCAATGATATCTTAGAGAGATTTGATATGAAGGATTGTAAAGCAGCAAAGACACCCATACCCAGAAACCATGATTTATGCCCTGATTCTGAGGGGGAGGATACTGATCAACATCAGTATAGAGCAATCATTGGTTCTCTGATGTATCTCACAGCAAGTAGACCTGATATCATGTTTGCAACTGCATCTGTGCAAGATATCAGGCTGCTCCAAAGGTGTCTCACCTAATTGCTGTCAAGAGAATCCTCAGATACCTCAAAGGAGCACCTAAGTTAGGTCTCTGGTATCCAAGAAATAGTGATTTTAATCTCTATGGTTACTCTGATAGTGATTATGGTGGCTGCAACATCAACAAGAAATCAACATCAGGTGGATGTCAATTTCTTGGTGGAAGGATCATCTCATGGCAATGCAAAAAGCAATCCTGTGTCTCTACATCAACTGCTGAAGCTGAATAATTGCTGCTGCAAGTTGCTGTGCTCAGCTGCTGTGGATTCAAAACCAGATGATTGACTATGGATTCAACTTCATGAGCACTCCTATCCACATTGACAACAACAGTGCTATATCCATCACTGAAAATCCAGTGAAGCACTCTAAGACAAAGCACATTGATATCAGGTATCATTTCATTAGAGATATTCATGAGAAAAATCTTATAAAACTAATCAAAGTTGATTCAAATGAACAATATGCTGATTTGTTCACCAAAGCATTTGATGAACAGAGATTTAAATATCTTATTACAGCTATTGGGATGATAAACATTGATTAGTTAATCTCAATTGAAAACCTTTTTAATGTGTAAAGTCTTATGTCAAAACAATCTAAGCCCTGTTACAAAAGATCTTTTCTTAAATTTATCCAAGTATAAGTTCTTCCGAAGAGAAATTAGCCCTCGGAAGATATCTAGCATAACTTCCGAAGCAAATTTCTCATAGGATAATTTTCTTCTCGGAAGAGTGTTAAGTCTCGGAAAAGCGATTGAGTTAATCTCAGATCTACTTCCGAACACTTAATACATCCATCTGAAAGCAACATGTACTCTCGGAAGTAAGCAATTTACCTTCGGAAGTACATTTGCCTTCGGAAGAACATTACCTTCGGAAATACATTATACTCGGAAGAAAGATTTTACTGTGTAACGGAAATCTTTTGGGCCCCACACTGTAAAAAGTAAAGATTTTGTTAATGATGTCGGATTATTTAAATGGTCTAACCTTACCACCCTTGTCACATCATCCACTGAACCCTCACATCATCTTATCCAAACCACCCTTTAAACCGCCATTTCACCCATTTAAATACTTCCGGTTAATCACTTACACTCTTTTTACCAAATTCACTGCCCTAAAAGCTTTCTTCTTCTCCAATTTACCTTACTCAGAACTTTTCTACTGCTATCTTTCTCAAATGGCCTTAAACCCTCAGCACAACCAGGTCGCACTCCTTGACTCTTCAAGGGATGATGACTTCTCTGATATCATTTCTTTCTTAGCCCAATCTTCATACTACACTGCCATGACCGTAAACCCTACCATCTACTCCAACCAAATGTCCGAATTTTGGGCAAATGGTCGATTGAAACCCTAAACAGGGTTCGTGCTATTAGGTCAAGCGTTTGTGGCCAAGAGTTGGTCATCACTGAACAGATCATCAGGGAGCATCTTGAGCTCCATGATGAAGGCGCACCGACGGAATTCCCAAATCTGAGTTAGATAGTTCTTATCTCCAAATGGGATACGTGGAGATGTAAGCAGGTCAACGGTCTACAAATTCAACTTCTCCTACAAGTGGAAGAGTCTGCTGCATGTGGTTCTTCACTGTCTATCTAACAAATCCGGGGGATGGGATCAAATCCCTTATGAACTCGGGTGCTTAGTTCACGGGTTGGTACAAAGCCTCCGTTTCAACTATTCAAGGTTTGTGCTGACAACCTTATGGGAAATCTACAAAGGGACACATTCTTTATGTATCCCAGATTTCTCCAGCACATAATCAACTGCGAGCTAGATCAGGGTAAGCTTGTCTGTGCAGCTGCTCTGTCTGCTCCCCAAATGAGGCCGACCATCTTCAAGGTCTTGAAGAGAGTGTCTACCAACTACACTGGAAGGGATACCGCACTACTTCCAGGTATGATTGAGCCAACGGCTCCTGGTGACATCCCTGTTCACCCCACAGGTGATGAACCCACACCAGCAACTACCCTCACCATTCCAAATCTACCTTCTCCACCCATCACTGTCACCTACCAGAGACGTACCAAACGAACCCTTGTTCAATCTACTCTGATTGAACAAGCCCCTCCTCTTCAAACCAAAAAGGCTAGAGTGGAACAAGGGGCTCCCACTCAGCCAGAGGTCCACCAATCCTTCACTATTGACCTCAATATGGGTCTTGAGTCTCCTCAGTCTCAGACCCATGAGCCCAAAACCCCAGCTGATAGCCCTAGGGTGAGTCTCTATACTCCCCTGAGCAGCCACAAAGGGACAGCTCAATGCCTTTTGACATTGATCAAAGTCCCGGGTCCTTAGGTCTTCATTCCTTTTCTTTCACTGAACTATTGACCGGAGCTGGTGAAGAGATTATGTCTCTCAAAGGCGATGAAGTTGATCCACTACACCCTCTTAAGGATCAACAGAGCCTAGAGAAACCTCTTGTCTCTAGCCCACACCAGCAAAGCCCTACTGAGGTGAGTCCCACTGATGTGGAGGGGACTCATGTAGATTCAGCTGCCACTACTGAAGGAGCCTCAATGGATCCTCAGGACAGTGGTAACGACAGCCAGACTGAATCTACGGCAACCATGCCCTTTGATGCCTCTGAAAGAGACATCATTGTGCAAGGGAAACCAGGGTGCCAAGAAACCACATCTGGTGGTGAGGATGAACATACCAAGTATGTTACCTCATCTCCCCGTGATTCTTCAAAAGAAGATAAGGGAAGTATGCAACTCACCATTCGAGACCTACTTTCTAAAGTCTCAAACCTTGAATCAATGGTTAAGACTTTAGAGGATAGGTCTGCCACTCAGCAACTTGAGATTGAAAGTCTCAAGGCCAAACTAGCTGAGACACAGATTGAGAGATCTGTTAGGCATATACCAGTTCAGGTCTCCTTGACCTCTTCCTCTAGCTCATCTACCTCTCAAGATGATGCTACAAAAAGGGGGAGAGTGTTGAGAGACAAAGCCAAAGACAGGATACCCAAGGTCAAGCTCTTACTTCTTTGAGCTCAATACAACAAGCTGCCATCTTCCCTGAGCCTCCTCCAGTTGTCTTTCAAGTGGATCAAAGGATGCTTCAGGATCTAAATAGGTTCTTCAACAAGTTCCTTTTAGAGTCCCTGATAGAACAGCCTAGTCCAGATATGTCTGTGATTTACTTTGGAGCTCAAGAGCTTCAGAGGTTGAATGCACCTCCTACCACTGTTGAGGAAGTTGGTCAACCTAAGGCCCAAGTGGAACCTGAGATTGATTTCGAAGGGGAAACTAGGACTGATGGCCCAGCAACTGAAACAGTTGGGACAGAAGGTGTGTTTTCACAGACTTCCGAAGCACAATTCAAAGCCTCGGAAGAACAAGCTAAACTTCCGAAGCTGAGATTGCTGCTGCGGAAGGACTATTTTCTCTTTCCGATGATCTAATAGTCACAGATGCAATTCTGGAACTTGCATCTGAGGTTAATAGGGAGGACTTTCTCAGCCAACCATTAGCTATAACATCTGCATTGACCCCAGCTCCTACCTCTACCACCCAACCTGGATCTTCTATCCAAGAACCCCCAAAGTCTAGCACTTCCGAAGACATAAAAGGCAAGAGGAAGATGACTTCGGAAGAGCTTCAGGAAGAAGAAAGGTTGGAGAAGCTTAGAAGGAAAGGTAGACTACCAACTGGGAAACTGTTAGCTGCAAGTACCAAAGCAGCTGCAGCCAACCAGGAGGCAGTCAACAATCGAAGAAGGGTAGAGGTAACAGATAGACTTGTCAGTCTAGGGGCTACTTCGGAAGATGTACTCCTGCTACCATAAGAGGAGCTGATAGAGCTTGAAAAGGCAACCTTGCTGCAAAGACAACAAAAAAAGAGGCTGCAAGGTTGGCCTTAGAAGAAGAAAGGCAGAGAAAAGAAAGGGAAGCTGATCTGCAGCTCAGGAGAGAAAGGATCACTTTCCTACTCTCCAGAGGATTCTCTCAAGAGGAGTTGTCTCCACACAATAGTGATACGATCTTATGGCTCTTCAACAAAGAGCAAGATCAAATGGAGAAGGAGAGAAAGAGAGCTGCAAGGGAGAAGCTGGTGGAGAAGAGGAAGAAAGAAGAAGAAGCTGGACTGTCTGCCGCCAAGAAGATAGGTGAGAAAGCTTGGATGAAGAATTATCTTAAAGCTCATGGCTTCTCTGGCAGGCAGGTGGGTCCAATGTCTGAGAAGACTCTCCAACGACATGTCAGTGACATCAAGGCTGACATTCGTGCGGGGAGAAGAAAAGAGATGTATAGAAGGGGACAGGGGATGACCTTCAAAGCAACCTCTCAACCCAAATCCAAACCCAACCTCAACCTGAACCTATACCTTTCCCTTCCCAATAAAACTGAACCTGAACCTTTCACCCCTGAACCTACACCATCACACCTACCAACCTCTTCATCTCAACCACCTAACTACCCATCATCCAACCCAAAACCTTAGCCAGAACCCAAACTCCTAAACCTACCCAACAACCAATCAAACCATCCCCTCAGCCTTCCAAACATCTCTCTATGGAGGAATTCAAGGCGATCAAAACTAAGCTCATCAACTGCACAACTCTGAGCGACATCTCCTGTGAGGAGGATTCAGTCAACCTGACTTATGTTGATGGATCCTCAAGTTCCCTCACAAGAGATGAGTTTCTTGATCTGCCCAGAGGAACTTTGGACCAAGCTGCAAAACTCCTTGGCCTCAATTCTGATACATTAAATGAAGAAGAAAAGAAGCTGAGGAGAAAGCTGGTGACTCTGCTGGATACAAAGAAAGGAGATAGGGTACCAAGACAACCTCTTGTACCCAGAAAGAAGATAGTCCAGTGGAGGTTCGAAGACTCTTCTCACAACTTTGTTGTTGAGAGAGAGAATGGTGAGATTAACAGGCTGAATGCCTCATCTCTGCTACACTTAAGCAGATTTGATATTGCTGAGTTAGCAGAGAAACCATTCTCCAACCCTTCAAACTCCGATGTAGCTGCCCACATCAGAAATCATCTAGGAGCCTTCATATGGCCGAGCTTACTTCCAGAAGCAAGGTCGAAGAGGAGTTAAACTGACAGAGAGGAGGAGGAAAGGAAAGGATCAGCAACCAAAGGCAAAGCCTTTCTTCAAATGGTTGAAGGTCCTGAACTTGAGCCATAGTTAGATGGGAGTATGACTACAACTCCCGTCAACTAACTCTCTTCAGGGGGTCACAACAAAGGGTACATGTCATTCAAAGTGATAGACTGGATCTCCTATCCACGAATGACTTGTACAAGCTTCTCAGCACTACTTCCGGGAAGAACAGAGAGACAGACAAATATCTTTTGTCCCTGGTGCTGAAAGCTTTGAGAAGCAGAAATAAGTGAAGTTTTGGTAGCATCAGCCTAGGGGGAGTTTGTTGGATCTAGAGAGGCTGTTGCAACCAAAACTATGTCACTTAGAAGATTTTGAGTACAACATACAAAGGACTTCCGAAGCCAAGTGTGGAACTTCCGAAGGAAGAAGGAGCTCTTCCGAAGTCTAAGTGTAAAATACACTTCCGAAGGAAAACTCCAACTTCCGAAGACAAAGAAGCTACTTCCGAAGATCAAGACTTAAAGACAAAGTTCTGAAGTCAACTTCCGAAGTATAAAGAAGTCCTCAAAGCCTCGGAAGCATAGAAGCATCTTCCGAAGTATAAGTGGCTTCGGAAGAACTTGTTCTTCCGAAGCCAGTTAACCTTCGGAAGACACTTCTATTATCCAGTAGACATAAGTATGGTCTGTCTGACACTCCGCTGCAAATCTCTGAGATACTGCATGGCGTTTTCTCAAAAGCCATGTAGTTGACCATACTTTAATCTACTGTTTACCTTTTTATGTTAAGTACAGTTGCCATCTTTAGTTGGTGACAAAAGGTAAGTCATGGACATGTCATGACTACCATATCTTAGATAATACTTTATCTAAGATACCTTAACTATAGCATTGTAGTATATGCTTTAGTCGTAGGTTTCCAGCTGGTATCAAGTATAACCGGCTGTAGGATCTAGTATATATAGTTTCTCATTGTAACTCTTGTTTCATGCTTGTAAGTGTCTTGTAATCTTGAGTTGAGAAGTAATATATACAAGTACCTTGAAAATACTTCTGCTTGTTCCTTTGATTACTTATTATATTATTATCAACTCTTGTTAAAGGCATTGCTTCATCTGTTTGAGTGTTATTATAAGTGAGTTTGAGAGAATCACAAGTGTTAAGTGACAAAACCCGATCCTGCACATCATCTCACCTAAGTTAATACAAAGAGTTCAACCTCACATATGATATATTACTGTATTGCTAAGCACTAATAATAGGTGTGTAACTAGGGTTACATTAGTGAATTCCTACACATAGTTATGAGGTTTCAACGTTGATATACGAATACTTATAAGAGAACCCAGGTCTGTTTTCGCAACCCTTTTTATTCACCTTTGGGGTGAAAAACATGCTCGTATCTTTTTACTAAACTTTGCTATGATGTGCAATTATTTAAGATTTTCTTTTTGCTATTATGCACATGCACCGATTGTCGGTATACATAACTATTACTTCTGTATGAACTGACGGATCGTATGGGTAGCACTACTTGAGGAAAAAACCCCACGCACAGTGTGATCAATTGATAGTCAAACAAAACAAGACTTGCACTGCTGCGTAGCTTGTAGGGTTGATGCGATATATTATTTGCACATGCTTATTATTTGACACTTTGGGTGTCCAATTCGAGAAATTAATTCATACTAGATTGGGATTGGATAAATATGCACATGTTTGGTTGTGAACTTATTTAATTGGCATCATACATGTTAAACTATGGTTTCTATAAACTTACGAACTCACTAACTATTTGTAGTTGACACTTTTAGTGTGCTTTTCAAAAACTGAAAACCAAATATAACTTGGTTAATTATACATTTTGAAGAACCTCATGTAGCAGTTGTACCAAGTTGTAGAAGCCTAGATTACAAAACATTTAAGAGTGTATTTGATGTAAGATAGATTTTATAATTCTCTTGTAAACAATGTTGTTCTCAATATTCAGTCTAGTCGCACTCCTATTAGTTCCGTTTTGTGCTGAAAGTAGGGGTGTTACGCACTCTAAGTGAATTCGAAAAATAATATTTTTTTTGATAAATTATAGGTATGAGGTTAAAAACGAGATGTTAATTATCTAATAAATAACCTTTATGGTCTAAATTAATACTCTCAAACCCTCTCCTCTTTAGAGCACTCATATTTGATTCCTGTGCCTATCCTCATCATAAATTTTAAAAAAATCATATTCTTTGGTTTTTAGACATTCATAGTCACTTGTTTAACCTCATCCATCTAGTTAAACTAAACATTATTATTTTTTAAAATTATTCTCTTGACTAAAATTCTCTTACATATCATTCTCCAAATCTATTGTTGTTTAATTATAGAATACTTCTTTATTTTTAAATAAATTTTTTTCTATTTCTACCAATTACATCTACTTACAAAAATAATAATTATGAAGAATGAGTAGTAAACCATCATATACGGGAGACTACTTTGCTTTCCAACGACACTGTAAGGATGAGAATGAGAATGAAAAATAGATTGATGTAAATTTTAAGTTTTTTAAGGAAAAGTCAATGCAATATATTAAAAACATAAAATCTCCATAAAAAATCCGAGGAAAATAGTAAATAAAACTACAAGTAAAAATCTAAAGTACACCTAAAAACCAATCCAATCGGTTGAAGTATCACCCTATTTTTTATCCAAATGAAAGTGTTCATTTTGATTTCCTCAAAAATCATTTCTAAACTCCATTAAGAATTGTTAAAATTTCCATAATTTCTAGCTTTCATATGAACCAAATGATTATCATAATTGTTACATCACCTCGCTGTACTGTTTGTTTCCCTTAAAGCCTTTTGTTAAATTGACCATCCCTTGAATTAACTTTTTCCTTAATGCTACTACCACTTTGCAATATTTCCATATTATGATCCAACCCTCATTAGCCACATTGCAATTAATTAATAAACGAGTCGTTGTTTCTAGTAAATCGCTACATATTAGACACATCGAATTGCCTGTAATTATGTTTTTCAAGTGAATTTTATTTATGAATTTAAGTATTTCAGGATGGGGAATAGATGAGAATGTTCTGACAATAAACCCTCGTATTTAAGGATATACTATATACGCCATATCCTTCATTTTCCACTGTAACTCTCTCATTTGCGTTGATTTTCTCAACCATATATGTTTTTTTTTCTCTTTACACGAATCCTATTCCTCTCCTAAAAGAAAGTTGTCATTTCATAGGCGAGAAATCAAGTGGTGTAAGAAAAGGTTCCAGAGGCATCCAAATATATGATCTTTAAGGAGTTCAAAACCAAACAAAGATGAGGTGGTCCAGCAAGTGCTATTGAACCCTTGAAACCAATTTAAGATGGTTGCTCAATTGGTTGTTCTTACAATCAAGGAAGCAATATGATGGAAATTAGTATAAGGAAGCTAGTTGTTAATGGTAACTTTTACCACACTTGAATACAATGTGGTTTTAGAAGAAAAATCCTAGTAGTTTGATGTTTACTTTTGTGCAGAGGGACCTCAGTTTGATGCTAATAGTTTGATGTTTGTTTGACCGAATTTGGTTAGTCTATCTTTGTGTAGGATGCGCTCATTTGGAATATACTTAGCTGATATTGAATAGTTGTAACGACCATCTTTCTAACTTGATTGGATTGAATTGCGTTTGCATTTAAGTTGTAGATTCCGCGGGTATGACTAGATTGCAATTGCTTTACATGTGTATAGGACCGTCTACCTTTTGGAATACACTCATGTATGTGTTCTACACTTTTGTATACCCATGTATACATATTTTATACTCTCGTATAACATATGGAATACACACATGTCTTTATACGGTCGTATACATAAGGGGTTGATTAGTGAAGTAGCGAGCGTGCATATGGCTAACCCTATTCAAACAATCATTTAATCATGTCATAATTTTTTGTCATAACGATTTCTTAAAGTACGCAAAACACTAAAGGGCATGCGATTTAATACAAACAAAATGCATATGAAATATTTCATTTTATTAATATTTATATTTAGTTAAAACTAAAATTAGAGTATGGGAGATTAAAATTTAAAAAAAAAAAAACTGTAAAATTAAACTTTAATCGTATCTAAATATTTAATTGATAAAAGTTATACCTAAATACCGAGGCCATGTTTGTCATTCCTTTTCAAAACAACTTTTGACTTTTTGGAGAGGTGAAAAGACAAAAATATCCCTCCAAAAATCACAAAAATTAAATTTTTTAATTTTTGATGACTTTTTAAAGGATATTTTGTCTTTTCACCTCTCCAAAAAATCAAAAGTTGTTTTGAAAAAAAATGCGAAACATAACCCGAATAAAAGTATACAACAAAAGATCCCCTCAAACATCCGTTAAGTCGTTTCTTACCCTAGCTAGGGTTTTCAATTTCATCGTCTACACATCTGCAGATCAACTACGATTACATCATTTTCCGTTTAATTCAGCCTTCATCTCAGAATCCTTGAAGAGACATGTACGGATCGAGGGGGTAAGTTATCTGAACAATATACCTTCTTCCTTTTGTTATATGAATGAATTAGATTTAGCCGTTCGTATATGTCAACCTAATTGAATGAATCGTGTGCGTTACTGCTTCGGATTCTTTGCAAGTTGGATGATTTTATCTTTTCTATTGGTTTTATTTCCGTGATTTTGAAATTTACATGTAAAAGTTTGGAAATTAAGGGGAGATATTCGAGAATTTATCATGGGTTTTCCTTCATTTGACTTTCTGGTGATTGCTTTTTGAGGATTGTTGATCTAACCTGCTTTGAAGTTGTATATAAAGAACCTTGGTGCCACATCAAATGCTTAGGGTATGTTGATTGGAAGGTCTAATCAGATTGAATATTATGGTTTAGCTTCTAGATTTTCTTAAGGACTTAGGGCTAGAAATCTTATTTTTCTTGGGGGGTTGGGTGGTGGTGGTGTGGTCTTGCAAGTCAATTTTGTTTGATCTAAACTATTTTACAGCTTATGGTTTTTAAAAAGTAGTTGAAACATCAATGGTCATTACATGAAAAGGATGAGGAAACAAAGAATAAAAGAGGATGTTTTCATTTAAACAAATTTGAAAAAGAATGTGCCATCATATTTCTGATTTCTGATCGTATATTTATTCATTAATCGCTCACATGTGACAACTCGTTCTCTCTTGTACACATACATATGAAATTTAGGTAAGAAAACAAAATAGAATGAGCTAGAACAAATCAAGAATGTAGACCGCATGATGACTAATCGTTTGCTTATTACTTCTCTTCTAGTTTTGAGTTTGACTTGCCTTTTGCTTCTAGTTTCTGCAAATGTGTTGTCTAACTGTAAACCTCCAGTTATGTTGATTAAATGATAAAATTAAAGAATAAAACTTACTATGTGGTGGTGATACGTGTTTCCATAATCAATAAGATGAAAAAAATAAAGATAGTTATAAGAAACATGGGTCGGGTTTGGTTTGGTTTTATTAACAAGGTTCAGTGGGGATTTTTTTTCCTTGGGTATGAATAATTATAGGGGAATGTATGGGAGCGGGGGGGTATCAGATGGGTACGAGGTCGGCTCAAAGAGACGAAGAATGATGGAATCAAATCCCTACTTCGCAGTGAGCAGTGGTTCAAGTGGCGGCTACAACCCATACGACCACACCGGTGGATTCCCGCCCATTGCATTTCCGGGGGTCCACTTACGTGGCCTGCCGTTCAACTGCACAGATGCTGATATCTTCAAATTCTTCCCCGGGCTCGAGATAGTTGACTTGCTGCTGGTCAACAAAGGTGGAAGGTTTTCTGGTGATGCTTTTGTAGTCTTCTCACGACCCATTCAGGCGGATCTCGCTGTACAAAAAAATCGCCAAAACATGGGGCGAAGATATGTTGAAGTTTTCAAGTGCAAGAAACAGGAGTATTACTATGCAGTGGCAGCTGAGCTCGGATATGAAGGTGGTTACTATGATTATGATTATCATGGGAGTCCACCTCGTTCTCGGTCAAAGAAAGTCAAAGACAAGGGTCAAATGGAGTACACCGAGATTCTGAAGTTAAGAGGGCTTCCATTCACTGTCAACAAAGCCGACATTGTAGAGTTTTTTAAAGACTTTAATGTTGCAGAAGAGAAAGTACACATTGCTTGCAGGCCAGATGGGAAGGTGACAGGAGAGGCGTATGTGACATTTGAGTCTGCTGATGTGGCAAAGCAAGCCATGTCAAAAGATAGGTACATGATCGGGTCACGTTACGTGGAGTTGTTTCCTTCAACTCCAGATGAAGCCAGGCGAGCGGAGTCTAGATCTAGACAGTAATGATAATGATTTATGCTGCGCATGGGCTTATTAGCGACACGAACGCGAGTTTCTTCTAGATTTTGTCAGTGATGTTTGTGATTTTGGTTTTCTTGATTTGTTCACCATACACTTGATGATATGATCACGTATTATGCTGTACTTTGCAAACTTCTAGTCGTTTTGCTACTGGTTTTCTAATGTGCTTTTTAGTTTTCAAAGCTCTGTTTGTACTATGGTATTTTGCTTCATGTTCACTTTTAGTTTAATAAATTTTGGTTCTGTGTATACCTGGCAAAACAGGCGGGTCGGGGTGGGGGCTGGTTTTCAATATAGAAAACACATGCTTGCATCATTGAAGTTTTTATAAAAAATGTGAATACTTCCAATAAAAACTAAAATAATTGATGAAAATCATAGTGCTGCCAGCATACCTTTCATGAAACTTTGTTAAGAAACATCATTTACAGATGGGAGTATGAACATGCAATTGCAACTGAACCCAAATCAAAATACTTTATAATTGGAAAATGATACCATATAAGAAGATGATGAAATTGCAACTAAACACAAATCAAATTGCAAGTTGTGCACTTGACCTAAAAGAAGATGAAATCAATGGTTTTCAACGAAGATGATGACAAGAAGAAGTTTGAGCTTGAGACTTGTCTAAGAACATCTAAAGATTCTAAACGGATCAATACAGTCTTTGTTTATCAACCCAGCGGTGGTGGTTTCCCTTTCGTGATTAGTCGTCGTTAGCTAGGAGAAGTGGGTACGATGTGGAACTGGGGATTGTGGAGAAGACAGGTTAGTGAAAATCTAACTCAACAATCAACCCATCCTGATCCGTTTCTTATTTTCTTTAACCCTTCTTGACCCAGTGACTACTACTCCAAGTTTTGAAATTACTCATACTGACCCTTTAGAAATTTTGCTTAACCCATTACTTTATATTTGCTGTCCACGTCAACCCTAATTTACTGGGTTAAAATTGTTAGGTCTAGTTCTATGTGGAGTTCTAATGATATGCAATAAACACATAATAGAGGGGTCATTGTGTGTATTTAAAAAAGTAAGAGGGCTTAAAACAAAAGGAGAAGTTGTAGCTGCAGAAATCAACTTCTCCCGTATTTAATTAGGTTTTTGTATTTGAATGATTGAAATTTACAATGCCTAAATTTAATCAAGTGATGCCAGTGCAAAAGACAATGTTAATAAACATATGATAGCAGCAAAGTTATTAATTATAATGTCAAACAATAAGTATATGCGGTGGCTATATAGAAAATAATTTGTTGTCGTGATGTTTCGGTGTACAGATGTTTGTTTTTTTATTTGGTTGGCGTCTATCATTGAAGTTAACAAAATGTAACCAATATATCAATAAAAACGTACACTTTATAAAAAATGTTTTGTTCATCTCATGTTAAAGGACCGAGGCAACATTAAAATCTCTCACTTCGATCAAGCCCTCCACTTCTCTTTCTTTCGAACTTGCAGTGTTATTGTCTCAAGTTATACTGGGTTGCTTGATTGTTTGGGTTACATGGTACTGGTACTCCCGCAGAACTGAATCAGAGGATATACATAAAGTTTGTAATGTAAACGAGAAAAGTTATAACATTAAGGAAGTAGAACAATTTTTTTTTTGGAAAAATACTTTTAAGTGATATTTGTAGTAAAAGTTAATGGTCTAATTAAGACGTAACATTATCGTTTAATAAAAAATAAAAATAAAAAGATATCATTGTATATACTAGGCAAGCAAATTACAAGGGCAAGTGTGTGTTAACATTCTAAAAAACTTTTAGATAAATCACCTAGCAAATTCCCTGTCAAAAGGTTAACGTGAGAGAAATTAAATAATCAATCGTGTAAACTATATATAATCTACGTGAAACATGAATTGATCATTGAATGTCTATTATATGTTGTATCTCCCATCGTTAAATTCATGTCTCGTGAATTGTTAGTCTTAAAAGTTCATAACTCATTGTGATGGTTTTTACGTTTTTAAAATATTAATTAAAAATGTAAAATATTAACTAGGTAGGTATAAATAAACTCTCCGTTCTTAAAAAAAGGTATAATAAACTCTAAGTTACTTGCAAAATTAAGATATTGATGTAATAAGTTTCATACTCTTGTAACTTACTAAGTTTAGCGTTGATAATTGACTTTCACAAATGTAGTTTGGGTTCTGTCCTTGTAAGTATAGCATTAATTGATATTTAAGAATAAAACTGCTTTTCGAAAAAAGAAAATGATGTAGGAAGATAATATGATTATTAAATCTATGATTAGGAAACACAACGTTAGAATAACATATAACCAAATACATATAAAGTTTTCAACAAAATTTTATGTTTCAGCTTGCTATTGATTCTGATCATAAAACATCTTCACTATCAGTTTTTCTCGAATGTACTTGTCAGTAAGAATTTTCAGTATCGTTCACTCTCTCTCCATCATTTCCTTCCCCCTCTCACGCGGGATTCTTTCGATCACTCTCACATCCCTCTCTCCTTCACGTTAGACAGTTGGAGATGGTTTAGGTATAACTATAAACACTTTCTCATTGCCTACAAAAACTGTCAACTAACAAATACTACAAGGGTGGTTCTCACAATGAACTCAAATAACGTTTGACCTGAATTTGACATTTTGACTCCAAAAACAAACTAACAAACCGTCGTGGGCGGCGATAAACCACCGTGAAACAGTCCACCATGACGGAATCGGGATCGGAACCCTACCCTCCGATCGACCCCACCACCTTCGACCTCATCGTCATCGGCACCGGCCTACCGGAATCCATCATCGCCGCCGCCGCCTCCACCGCCGGAAAATCCGTCCTCCACCTCGACCCCAACCCCCACTACGGCTCCCACTACTCCTCCCTCTCTCTCAACGACCTCACCTCCTTCCTCCACCACCAATCCCCCACCGGAGCATCAGATCACACCCGCCCCCTCTATTCCGACATCCAGATCTCCGCATACGATGATTCTGTTGTGGAACATTCTAGAAAGTTCAGTCTGGATGTATCGGGGCCTAGGGTTTTGTTCTGTGCTGATGCTGCTGTGGATTTGCTGCTGAAATCGAGTGCTAATCAGTATGTTGAGTTTAAGAACATTGATGCGAGTTATGTGTGTGATGGAAGTGGGGAGTTGGTGAGTGTGCCCGATTCGAAGAGTGCTGTGTTTAAGGATAGGACGTTGAAGTATAGTGAGAAGAATCAGTTGAATAGCTTTTTTAAGATGGTGCAGGGGCATTTGGAAGGTGTTAAGGGTGTTGGTAGTGGTGGTGGTGGTGATGAGAAGGTTATTTCGGATGAGGATTTGGAGAGTCCGTTTGTTGTGTTCTTGGAGAAGATGAAGTTGCCTCCGAAGATTAAATCGTAATGTTTTTGTTTTGGCATTTGTCTTTGTTGTTGTTCATGATGAATGAAATTGTTTTGGTTGAATTATTCTTAGTGTGATTTGATTAGGAGAGTGGATTTGATGGGTTGTGTTATACTCTTTTAGTATGTTGAAGGTCTGGAAATAGGGGGTAGAGTAGTTGGTTAAGATATAGATGACACGCTGTTGAACAAGGTTCGGTTGTGAGGAATTGCATATAGTGAGTTGTTATGTATAGTAGTTGATGAGTTGTATGTTTATGTGGAAATTTGTGACATAGGAATTGAGAGAAAATGATGAATACAATGTCATTTTATGATCTTGATTGAAACTTTGTAGACTGTATGCCTTGTGAGTTCAAATAGGACGTTTTTAGTTGACAATAAACAGATCTTTGATGATAAGAAATGATGGTTATGGAACTTTTGATCTTTGGTATGCAAATTTTACTTTCCGGATATTAATTATGTTGTGGGAGTGAACCTGCTGTAATTGGTTATTGCATGCAAGTTTTACATGCTTTACAATGTTGTAGGAAAATGGAATATCTTTTTTACATGTCCTACTTTCTTATAATTGTTTGTGAATATCTCTAAAGTACTTGCTTCTCTATCTCTTTGTAGGATAATTCTCTATGCCATAGCCATGGTTGATTATGATCAAGATTCTGGAGAATCCTGTAAAGATGTTCTCAGGACTAGAGATGGGATAGATCGTTTAGCTCTGTACCACTCATCAGTTGGAAGGTAGCCTTACACTCAGCTTAAATCTCGTTACCTCATTTGTGTGATGTGTATAATTCTTGAATAAGGATTCATAAACTGCATCATAAGCAATGACATTGACTTCTAAAGTATTAACATTTCAACATCATTAAGATCTCTTAGAGTTGGATATAGTGATTGAGATAACATGTCTTAGATTGTACCTATTTTCTTGAAAATATGCTGTATTATATGGCTCTCTAGGTTTCCTAATGCACTTGGTGCATTAATTTACCCCATTTATGGCCAAGGAGAACTGCCACAAGCCTTTTGCCGCCGTGCTGCTGTCAAAGGGTGTCTTTATGTAAGTCCTGTACTCTTGGAATTCTGGTGTCCCTTGATTATACTTGCATTATTAGGGGTGTCAGGTGTGCAATGGTACAAAACCAGACCATACCGATACTGAAAATTTGAAAATACGTGTACCAATTACCGTACCACATAATACCAGTTCGGTACAGAACAGTACCATAACTATACTCGATCTTTGGGCCGGCGATTTTAACCAGATTTTAGCCTAACTTTTCATGACAAAGAAAATGATATTGTGCAACTAAAGTAAAAAGAGAATCTGATTATATTCTGTTTCAATTTTGTATATGGATTTATGGATTATTCCAACTTCTTTTAGTCTCTTACTACTGTTTACTACAGGTTTTGCGGATGCCAGTGATATCTGTGCTTCTAAACAAGGTTTGTACACAGATAAAGTTTTTTTTTTCTTATTATGATGTACTATCTGATTACTGATTTAGGTTTTATTAAAATTCGTCTATTGTTGATGAAAATTACAGGATAGCGGGGACTATAAAGGTGTCAAATTAGTTTCTGGGCAGGAAATAACCAGCAATAAGCTGGTAATGGATCCATCATTTACCATAACTTCTTCAGCTTCAGAAGCACCCCAAGATGTTTCTAAAGTCTTAAATGTTGGAACAGTCACTGGCAAGTTGGCCCGGGGAATATGCATCACAAATAGTTCTTTGAAACCAGACACATCCAGCTGTCTAGTCATATATCCTCCTAGATGTAAGGTCACTTGTTAGTATTATTCTGTAATTTGGAGATGTGATCTGATTCTGGTTTCTGTTTAATTAGCTCTGTACCCTGATCAAGCTACATCGGTCCGAGTTCTGCAGCTCGGTAGCAGTTTAGCTGTTTGTCCTCCTGGCATGTAAGTTCTATACTTCTGTTTATTTCCATTTTCAAATGTCTTTACATGATTATTGCTATAGTTGACATATCTTTACCTTTCAGGTTTGTTTTCTACATTTCAGTTGTATGTGATGAGGCCCTTGAAGGAAAAAAAACGCTGCATGCAGCCATTGACAGTCTTTTCTCGGTACGCACCTCGGGTTCAACTGACAGCAGTTCCACCGATCAAACCGAGAGTACACAAGTGAAGCCCACTTTGCTTTGGAGTGCATTGTATATACAGGATGTCATTGAGGTGTGCTTTTCTTGTTCATTGCACCAACCCTTGGCAACAAAAGAATTGCAAGACACTTCATTTTCCATTTTTCAAAAGTAGAATAGTTTGCATCTTTATGTTTTGCAGTTAACCTGCCTTCTTTGATCTTTTGAACTATAAATCAGCTTCTTTTTTTTATATTTAGGGTGTGATGGGACCTGTGGTTACAACTCCTACCCCAGATGGAAATTTGAACTACAATGATCTTCTGCATGCAACTTCAAAGGTATCTCGTTTCCACCAGAATATTTTTGCTTATTTGTACAACTTGACACATGTACCCAAGAATAGATAGCTCCAAACAGACGCTTGTGATGCGGACTCTGTCAACCGAAAGTGAAAAGGAACTTGATATTTACTTTGGAAATAACTTTCATTATCTTGTTATGCTTAAACTGCAATATTATGTCAAGATATTAAAATTTTTATCTCATCCTTCTGTTCTCACTTGCATTTTGTATCTATGGCAAATGACAGATCTTTCAGAAGCTGTACCCTGATGATGAATTCTTCCCCGAAACGAGTAACGCAGACTCTTCTGATCAGCTAGAAGACGATGGTGAAGTTGGCATAGAATCATAGTGATTATTATAGTAGCAAAAAGCACACAAAATCTTCTTTGTTTTCTTATTTTTTTCTTTTTCTTTTTGTAAACAATCTTTATATGTTGTATTGTATCAGTCTTTAAACTTCACCCCCCGCTGTGGTTGGAAATGTGTATCAGTCTTTTTTTTTTAGTAAATGATTGATCTATTTAAGGAAAAAAAACCATATTTAAGCTGTCTCGTCAACGCTTTGTTTCAGATTAAGGCTTCGTTAAATTGTATTCGGAATAATTAATGTAGCTTTAGGTTAATAGTTTTGTTACGATAATGTTGAACGGCCAACCTCCTTGTTACATGAAAAATATATAATGACGTAAATATCAATATAAGAAGAATTACAAAAAAAAAATGCTAGTCCAAAAAATCGATTTTCCGCAGCCAGGACTCGAACCTGGGACTCCTGTGTTAGAGGAGCCGAATTTCTCAAGTTGATTGATTGTGCTACTGCGGAACTTGTTACTTATATTGGGTTCCAATTTTATTTAACCTTTCATTAAGCCACAATATGCCTACCAAAAACCATAAATAATTAAATCAAAACCCTCATGTTAGACTTATGTTGTGTTGAATATTATTATTCTGAGTTAAAACCCAAAGAACTGAAGAACAGATACAGTGGAGATAACAAAAGAGCCATGGCTAAATGCTTTCTCATCACCGGCTCCCCTGTAAGTTTCAAAGATTTTACACACACCAATTCTTACCAATCAAACTGAAATTCATTACGAATTTGAATCTTTATGTCTCAATTTCATCTCTCAGGGCGTTGGTAAAACCACTCTGATCACTAAGATTTTGGAGACCCTCAAATCTTCCAACCCCAATTTGAAGATTCAGGGTTTCTTCACCCGTAAAGTTCTTTACTTTTCACTCTTTGATTATACAATTAGGGTTTTGTTTACTGATGAAATTTGTTAATTTACCTGCGATTGAATTTGGATTACACAGGCGAAATCAGACAAGGGGGAGAGAGGGTAGGGTTTGAGGTGGTTACATTAGATGGTCGTACTGCTCCACTTGCTTCTATCAACAGCTCTAGGCAAGAATTTATCATCCCTTTTGATCAATTTGTATGATTGGTAATTGGTATCCCCATTATGTGCATTACTCCATTTGTTCCATTAAAATCTTGAAAATTTCTGCAAGAATCAATGGTTTATAGGTATGAAATGGTTTAAAAATGTAACTTTTTAGCTTGAGAAGTTGGAGGAAAGTTGTATAATTGGTTTGCTGAAGATATATTATTGGTCTTAAATCTTTTGATTTTGATATGTTGTTGGTCTTGTTTACGAGTTGCTTTATATATGGCAGTGCAGAGTCCATTAGATGGCCTACTGTTGGGAGATACAGAGTCGATGTAGCGTCGTTTGAGTCTTTGGCTTTGCCTGAGTTGCAGGTTCATCCTTCTTGTATTTAATTGTTTGTATGATTATTATTATTGTGAAATAAAAATGATGAGGGGAGATCATGAGTTGAACACCATACTAGTTCTCATTAAAGACGATGTACTTTGACTTCTATGGTCAAACGGACTGATTTCCACTGCAAAACTGATTTGGATTTGTGGAGAAAAAATTTATAAGTACCAGACACTTAATAACAACTATCACAAATGGAAAATATTGGTATTGATTTGTGTCATGATCAACTTTGAATTTGGATACGGAAAGTAAGATGTTTGACCACAAAAGTCAAGCTATAATCTGCTTTAGGAACACAGGAGAATCATTTTAAATTTTTATATGTTTCTTTGACAGGTCAAAGAAGACACTGATCTATTTGTGATTGATGAAGTTGGTAAGATGGAGTTATTTAGTTCATTGTTCTTCCCTGCAGTATTGCGAGTTTTGGAGTCTAACAAACCATTTCTAGCAACCATTCCCATTCCAAAGGCTGGTCGAGATATACCTGCAGGTACGCTAATAGTCAACGTTTTTTTATTTCGAAAAGTCAAAGCTTGTACATTATGAAGCCATTGCACCAAATTACATGCTTCTTGTTTCACTTGATTAATAGTTTATTAGAAGTGTTTGACTGTTTGTCAAATGCATAAAATGATCTCCAGACACACAGAACAAATCTTCTAATGTACTAAAAAGGAAGTACTGCCGTTTCCATGAAGTTGAATATTGTGTTGACTATTAAAAGTCAAACTTTGACATTTTTTTTGTTCATTGTCCTACTACTTTGTTCTTCTATGATTTTGATATCTTTGCAGTTGCGAGGTTGAAGAATCATCCAGGAGCTACTGTTTTTACTCTTACAAAAAGCAACAGGGATGTAATGAAAGATCAAATATATTCCGAGTTGGCGGGCAAGCTGGTATAACCCATTTGTCCATCCTGTGAACTTCTTCTAGACATGTAAAAAAATGTATTTTCTTTAGGCTGATTTTTATGAGTTACATAAGTGTTTGGTTGTTTACAGCTTCCTCTACAACTTTGTTTCATTTCAAAATTAATTTGGAATATTTTTAGAAGATTGTGTAAGAAGTGATGTTCTTTAGAATACTGTTAATCTATCAATAACGATAGAAGACACAAGTTCCTTTGGAATTTTTTTAAGAAAAAAGGTATTGCAGTTTATACAAAAAGAATAATTTGAAAAGAATAATTCACATGGCTAAAACACTTGCTTAAAAATATTGAGATACACAATCAAATAAAATTGAGAGAGACGACCTTTAAATCATATTATGAATGAAGCATACTTTTAGACATACATTTTAAGCATATGCATCATTAGTCCTTACTGCATAAATATATTACTTGTATTAAATTTTATACATATAAACTAATCTATGCTACAGTTAAATTAATAATCTGTTTGTATAGTAATTATTAAAATAATATTTATTTCTGTTTATATTTATAGCTCAATTATAAATGTAGTGTAAACTAATAGAAATTTAATGTTGATGTATCATACCATTTGATGTAACTTTTAATTTGATCTTTAATATACAAAAAGCTCTAAGAAATTGACAAAATTTGCCTGAAAATAGCCATACAAATACATGCAATTAACATGTTACTTCAAAATAAATAGATGCCATTTTTATGAGAAAATACATTATACAATCACACAAGCAGTTGATACAATGATAATTATATTACCAGAAAAAATGTGATCTCTATACACTTTCACCTCCAATATGATTCAACCAAAGTCTATTCAAATTAAATATGTAAAAAATAAAACTATAAAAGAAGACAGAATTAAAACACAAACATGAAGATCATGAGGTTCTGCGATCATTTTCTGCAGTTCGCAACACCTCTTTCGCCATTGAAGAGAATGTCTGTGCATTGTCTTGCATTTCTGCTGTTCTCAAGCTGATTCCCTGCCCAGATCACATACTTTTATAATCAGGTTCAACAGTATGTGACTGAAAACATTTTGTGCTAAAAACTGTTAATTTAAACAAAAATATTAAATTTAAATCAATGTTTGACACTAATTATGATTAGAGGCAGAGGGATGTTATAAATCACCTTCAGTTTTTTTATGTTGTCACTCAGCTTGTTTTGTGCCATTTTAGCAGCACTTGTTTCCTGCAATGTCACAAAAAAGGATAACGGTAAATACATTTCTATACACAAATTCTAAGCGGGCTTTTGGTCATAGAATTTTATGGAATCCGGAATTCAAAGGGATAACAAGTTTTGTTGGACAATAAAGGGAACTGGAATTGAAATTCAATTCCTTCCATATATAATGACAGAAGTCAATCAAAGCAATTAGAATCACTCCATCCCTCACCCAACACACACCCCATGCCGCCGCCACCACCACCACAACCATCGCCAACCAGCCCACCACCCCATGCCGTCCCACCCCATGCCGCTACCACCACCACGACCACAACCACATACCAATTTCTTTAACAATTTAAAAACTATACATGATACTATTGTCAAGTAAACACATCATAGATTCCAATTCCTCTAATACATCCCAGTTCCTTCAGCAGGTTCTAATTGTAGTTCCTTCAAATTTCAATTCCTTTTGACAGATTCTAAATTTCACAACATCATGTGAACCAAACCTCCCTTATACTTCTCTACATTCAATAATTATAAATATCTTTAGTGATTAACGAGGAATACAGTTATCATCATATATAACTGATACTTACGCTAGTCATGGTAAATCCATATTTTTTCTTGATTTGATCGACAGAACCAGTTTTCTCATCTTGTGGTTCTTCCTTCACTTGCACTTTCTCCTTTTTGACATTCATCTCTTTCAGCTTACCTGTATATATGAACATTAATTTCAAATCGACGTTTAGTTCTTTCAAAAACTCATGTGGATGACGTTTAAGATAAGTTAAACTAACCTTTAAATGCATTAAATTTACTGGTAAGCTTCTGTTTGTTAAGTGCTGCCATCATAGTTTTTCCTTTTGGTTTATCTTCTGGACCATCTATGTCAATATCATCTACAAAAAAAGGTGAAGATGTAAAGTGTTGTTTGATAGATAATATGTAAGTTACATCTCAACCCAGAAACAAAATGTTACAGAATGGGCAAAGGTCAAACCTATGTCTAGTTCAACTTCATCTTCATCTGTGGGGAGGTGTTCTCGTGTTTCACTCTCAGATGGGAAGTTAGCCACCGAAAATATTGTTGACAGTTCTTCAAAACTCTCTCTTGCAGACTCCGGTTCTGTTTCCAGCTCATGTTTTGGTTTGCTTCCTTTAATCATAGAACTAAATATTCCCTATTGCATACAATTGTACAAACATCAGTACCATATTCATCAGATTGTGGAGATCTAAGAGTTAATTACAAAAATCACCTTTTTCTTTTCTTTGTGGAGAACATGATCAGACTGAATCCCTTGTGGAATTATCAGATCCTTGTTATAAACTTGGGTAGCCAAGTCTAAATGCCTAAGGGAGATAAAAAGCACCACTGTGAAAATAAGATCACTATTTAAAATTTTATTATTTGTGTTACCTGAAAATTTCTCTTTGGAGTAAAACTGAAGCAATAAAAACTTCCTGATCACCATTCACCTGTACCAAAGAGGATTTTGAAATCACTGAGTTTGAAAAAACCGATGTTTTATCAAGGTAGATGACTTATAATTTTGAAATCAAAAGTATGTTACCATGATGATGTCACCATTTTGTGAAACACAAACTGAACTATCAGGTAAGGAATTTGGTTTAGAAGTTGAAAGTGCAAGGCCTCTTATGGATGTCGTCTTCAAAAGGGATAATTCTGGCAGGGATCTGAAATTCCAATTATATTATTTTAGGCAACAATGTTCTAACATCAGAAATTCTTGATGATATATATGAATGTTTAAGGTCACCTAATTTCAATTTTTCCATTAGTAAAACCAAGCACAAGGCCAGTATCAGAACAACATATTGAAGCCCAGCAACAAATTGAGGAATTGAACTTCTTTTTGTAGCAAACCTTCTTCACACCCTGAGCAAAAAGTCAACCGGTGGTACTTAGTGTGTGTATGTGTGTATACAAAGTATTACTGACTTCTGATTATCTGATACATATATGTATGTGTGTGTAAATATTAATTCTTGTAACCTGAACCACATGTGGAAGTGAATACACGTACACAGCTTTCTCAGAGCATAGCAGCACTAAGTCCTTTACTATCCCGTCATCAAAGGAATTGCCACCCCTAGATACACTAGATCCTCTCCCAGATGTCCCATGCTCATCTGCAATATGATATATCAGTTGGTAATATTTTCATTTCCCGACAAGTAAATAATTCTTAAAAAAGAGAGAATATGATATTTTGTACCTAACAGTTGGATGAGTAAAGCTTTAGAAGGTTTTTTAGGATGGACTGCTGCAGTGTTGAGTATATTTCCTGTTTCACTTTCAAGTGCCCAAGCTGATGAATCCTTTGTGGCCACAACTAAAACACTTTTCTCAAATCCATGCAAACTGCACATCCCAAACTGCAGTGAGATGACAGCTGTCGACAATTCACTTGCTATATGTCTCTCGTATAATAAGGTGGGCCCCGCCATATCGATCACCGAAACCTACATCAGGAATTGCTACTTCAAGAGGTAGTTGGAAACTCGGAATGCGGAAACTAAGAAAAGGAAAGATGATATCTTACATATCCTTGATCTGACCCTACAGCAATATGTTTAGTGTCATGACTTGTTTTTAGTGAAAGCACTGCTCCATTAACCTTCACAAGTTTAACACTTTGAACAATATTACTTCCTTTCTTTGAACTTCCTGGTAGCAATAATACAAATCATTTTATGTCATCATTTGTAGCTGATATGTATGAGTTACCAATATGAAAGTTAGTAGTTATTACCTTGTAAGGACAAAAAACTGCTCTCTGTGGCATATGGCTCGGGCTTAAGTTTGAAAATTCTAACCTGTACCACATCATATTATACATTACATCATCTGATTCAAACTACTATGTAACACATTTTTTACAATCTGATCATAGTATATGCTTACTGTTCCACTTTGATCTCCAGATATGAGGAGTCGTGCTTCCATATCATAGCATAAAGCAGTCAGGGGTACACCACTCAAAGACTGGTCATCTTCACTCTGCATGTTAGAAGCAAACAAGTGAGAAGAACAATTAAGATGATTCTAATGTACAATCCAATGCTGTTAGATTGCAGTGATGCAAGTAGTTAGTTTCTTATAGTTATATAAATTACCTGTTGATTAAATGATACAATCGGAATCAGAAGTGGAGATGATGCATCCCAAAAGTGTAAGGCACCATTGCTGTGTCCTGTTATATATATGTTCTTAAAATTTGAGAAACTGCTAAAACCTGTTGACGAAGACCCATCTTTTTGCTTAGCCTCAAATGAAAAAAGTGCAGGAATCCTTTTTGACAGCGATATGTACTCCTGCGATACCAAAAGGTTTTATATGAATAAAATTCTGTTTTATTTTCGTTTATTTTATGAAAAATACTTCACATTACCTCATCAGCAGAAGACACCATGCATGGATTGTCAGTGATGAACTTTGCTACAGTGATGCATGAGTCAGCATATGGTAGTCTCACCTTTACCTCTTTTGGAAGTGGTGGTGGAGACCTAGATTGCGACTGAAGTAAATATTTTTCAATCGAAATATCATCATATAAATAAACATGTCCTGATTTTCCAACCACAAGAAAACAATCCTCTTTATGTTTGTTCTGTTCACTGCAGGATGAAACAATCTCGAAGTCAACAGAGGGCTCAGGTGAAGCAATTCCCAGTTTAGTAGTGCGAGATTCAATTTGTTCATTTATTATAACAACCTGCAGACAGGATCAAACAATTTCTTCACCAAATATAGTTCTTAAACCACGATAAACACAAAAAAAAAAATTCAACTCAATTAATTACCTGTAACGAATTTACAGAAGAGAAGTCAGAAGCACCAAGAACATAAAGTCGACTTGCTTTTCCTTCGGCATAAGCCCATTTTAATTTGGCTATTGGGGTTTTATCTATTTTATACCCAAGATTTAATTTAAACAAAGGGCCACTTTGGGTCCCACTTAACTCCTTGTCAGCTGCAAGTTCAGTTTTTGAGTCTATGGAGTGAGGAACACTCCACATTAGAATTTCTCCATTGTTGTATCCAATAACTACTTTGCTTCCAAAGGGACAGGCCCAGCATGCAGCTGTCACCTTTTTGGTGTCTTGATTTTGCGAGTAAATTAAAGTTCCTCCGGTTGTAAAGACGGGTTTGCTATCTTGAATTGACCACAGTGTAACAAATCCATTTTTATAGATTATAAGAATCCTGAATAGAGAGATGACACATGATGCGAGATTTGAGAGATTTTTAACAGTCATTAGCATTGAGATAAAAAAGGTGTATTGGGCATCACCTTTTACTTTCAGCTGCTGGTTGAGGAAGAATATACATAACAGCAGTATCACTGAGATCCTCTGTTGAATTACCTATATAGGTTGGCCGCTCAAACTTAAGAAACACAATACACAAAATGAAAGCTGATAACACATATTTTTAACTTTATCTTCCATTTTAATCTGGGTGATTTCTGCAATTTAAGATGTTTTGATAGAAGTTTCATAGGTTGAAAATCATGGAAGATAATATAAAGATCCCTGCATACTGTTATCATATAATATAACAGTCTGAAGGTGGTAGGACATCTATGCAAGTAGTTCAGTGTGCTCACCGTGAGATGCCTGAAAAGGAATTCGGTATTGCATTTGTGTTATATTACATGTTTCTTTGTCAAACTTCAGAACTGAAACATTACCAAATGAGTCTCCAACATACCTATTGATGACATATATAAACAATGTAACTTTAAAACTATGTCTTTACTATCGCTAAAAGGAAAACGGAACCCCTATGAGTGTGAGAAACACTTACATGTAAAAGGTACGCTGAAGGACCGTGAAAGATGTAATTTCTTCATTATATACATGCACATGAACTAAGGACTTCATGTCTATGTCCCAAACCTATGCATATACAATATTTATTACCTCACATTATATTGGTGGATTTAGCATGTCAACAAATAGCATGCCTCTGTGGAAGAAAACTATAATACAAAATTGAGTAGGGTGATTGCATCAAATTAGATCCAAAGGGCTTACCTCGATATGATTTTTTGCGTTAATGTTTATAAGGAACGGATGGGTGTGAATGAACTGAATGATCAAGTAAAACAGAAAAATGAGTTCATGAGAAGTCGGTAGATAAATCCACATAAAAAATTCTCACAAGAACTGATGTTGAGGGAATTACAGTAAATTATAGGGGAAATCTAGAGGACTAAAAACCTGCAAAAATTTGCTTGGTACTGCCTCAGGAGATTCCATTACAACTTGAGTGTTATCTTGTCCAAATAACTTAATCCGGCCATCTCTAATGAAAAAGAAACATCCAATTAATATGATATTGATTAAGAACACTCAAGGTACAAGTCTATTATTTTTTTGGTAAATTTACGTTTTTTCCTTTAAAATACATGTACTGAACCACATATATACAATTCCCACCTATTTTACTGACAAGAACAACATCACTACTGACTACGCTATAAGTTGCAGCAGGAGCTACAGTATTTGACACTAAGGATAACAGAGCATATATGGTTGACATCACTACACCATAAGTAGTAGTTGGAGCTACAGTATTTGACACTAAGGGTAACAGAAGCATACATGGTTGACATAGCAAGAATCTTCTGGATAGGATCATAAGCAAGCAAATTACATCCTGATGGAAGGCCATAATGATAAATAAGGCGTGGATTTACTTCATCAGACTTCAACCCATCGGGATTTCCTCCAGGCTGCAGCACAAGCATTAATAGTAGCGATTATGAGTCAAAAAATACTGTTGAGGTTTCTAACGGCTAAAATAATAAGTGTATTTAGCCTCACTATTTACTCTTTGTTTTCTTATCATTGCATGGAGAACCACACTATGTACAAGTTATTGGAGATTCAAACAATATCAAAAAAATTGATTTAAACACTAATCTAAGGATTAAAACACTGATCTAAGTATCTAACAGCTGGAAATAATCATCCACCCGAACAAGGAACCAATATTCAGAACAGACACATTGATCATACTACCATTTGCTTATCTTTCAAGATGGTGCAAGTTGATTTGGATGAGAACTAACAACTGTTTACAGTGGTTTGCAAATGCAACAGCATGAATGAAATTGAATCACATTAGTTGCTTATAACGATGACATCATAGATTTTTCATAGTCGGGCCTTCTGATAAAACTTGCCAATGCCAAACAGATTAGCATTTTGCATAGATCTTAGAATCTTTCAGTTAAAAAAATTCTGTATTATCCTACTATAAACTGATCAATCCAAAATTTCGTTAGCTATCTGAAAAACAGGAAAACCGGAGAATGGGATAAGCTCGACAGCCCATTAAAGTTTCATGGTGACAGCATGGTGAACTTCTTAATCACCAGCCACATATTAAGTGGTCCTAAAGTAACCTAACCCGATAAATTACGTTTTGGTCATTGAGCTGCGGAGGGTCCTGATATTATAGTTTTCACATGAACTGACACTGTCAACACAAAAGAAACATGCTTCCCAGTTGCTCTCATCATTCAACTTACAAAAAGTTATTTTTTCTTTTGCAGATTATTGTTTAGTACACAATCTACCAAATCTTTAACAGATCGGAAATTATATAAAAAGCCCAAAATTTTTATAAGAATTATGGAGATTTCCATCAATATTATGTCAATGCTCTTGCTTTTTATAACATTTAATATTATAATAATTTAAAGAAAGCTTTGGAGATAACTGTCGTCATCAGATAAACTTTTTAAATTGATTTATCAATAAATAAAAGCAGTATATGTTTGAAGAAACGCTTTAAGCCTTTATATGATTGGATAGATTAGTTGAACAAAACAAATTATCATCGTAGAAAAAGGATTTAAAAAATTCAATTAACTGCAAGATCCTACCAAGCAAGCTCAATTATCGGGAAAATATAATAAAATATCCAATAGAAAAAAAAAGTCACTTTCGTCGAACGAACTTTGTGGATCAGGTGAGGGATTAATTACTGATAACTAATGTTTTTTCCACAAGGAGAAAAAAGAATTTGACTGTTATGGTCGTGAAGTGACATTTATTTATATAAAATATAATTATATCATTACAAACTGAAGACAACCTTAAAGAAAGATAAATAAAATTTATCTACTTAACAAATTTAAAATTCTTCCTGATTATGACAATATTTCTGTGTAATAATAATTAATAATACGCCAAACGTAAATCCTGTGAAATCGAATATAAGCAAACAGCGGTAAGAATGCTTCTGATGTTCGATAAGTTGTACAGAAAATGAGTCAAGCGATTATCTATGTATCACGATTAAAGCAACAGATACAGATAAATCATATATTAATTATTGTAGCTTTCTTCTTAAAATTGGTTTTGAACTCTCAACCTTGAAACTCACAACAGTTCATATTTTTGTCCCCAAAACTATGTGCTAATCCCCAAAATTAATTAAAGTTTTATCCGAACAATATTCGAGTTAGTACCAAAACAGATGATCAAACGCTCCGTTAACTCATCGGAAATCACAATAATCACTAATCGACTGTATTAATCAACACCTTTTCATCATACGACGACCAAATAAAACCTTCGTTAACTAACAGATGAAGAAGTTGAACGAAAACCTAAAGGAGACCAGAGTTGAAAACGTACCTTCTTCAACGAAGCCTTTTCGACTAGCTTTTTGACAAACATTTCTCAAATCAACACCAATAAACTCCAATCGAAGCACTTCAGACCGATCTGGTGGTCAATAAACACATTAATTTGCGATCTAACGGAGACGATGAACAAGTTGATGAGTGTGTGTGCTTAGTGAAAATCGCTGTGAAGTAGTCGTATAACGGTTGCTTACGGTTTTCGTTGTTTTGTTTTTTCAGATTTTATATAATTTGAAAAAAGACAACTATTCAGATATTCGGTATTTAATATTGTTATTGAATCAAAGTGTTTCAGTTTAGCCCCTGTAAATAATGAGCATAGCCTAAAAAGTCCTTTTAAAGCTGTAAATGTGATTTTGTTTCCTAAATGGTGATATATTAGGATTGTTTTGAAGACGTGAGTAATTACTGATTAGAACTTGTTTCTTAAAAAGATATAAAACGCCTGTATTTGGATGGTTATTGAAATTAGATGGTGTTTTATGTTTATAGTAACATCTTAATGTAAAACATTTAGCTACCATTTATGTTTCCAAATGTTAACATCAATATGTCATAAATAACATTGTAAATTTGGTAAAGTTGTTAGAATTTTAAAAATATTTTAAATTTATAAATGTTATGGATGTAGTTTATTGATTTGACATTTCAAATTCGTGTTACGATGAGTTTGAAATTAGGTTTCGTATAACTGAAACCACAACAGGAAACTTTTTAAACATCTAAGATTATAACTCACGATTCCTTGATATCCATAAAAATAAATAAAAAATGTATCAAACAAGTACATGTATGGGATTGTGTATGATATATGCTTTTACATTTGGCTTATGGATACCAAAATTCATCCTAAATTTGACCCATAATGGACAAATATACTACTCTTTTTGTCATCCATTTGTGCCAATTCTCTTTGTTATCTTTCATTTTCACATTATACTTAGGGGTTGTTTGGGAGCATCTGAATCAGTATGTTAATGGTTCAGTAGTTAATGGTTCAAACTGTTTGTTTCGCGAGCAAATGTCTGAATGGTTCAGACAATAGCCTCTGAATGGTTAAGCATTATACTAATGTTGAATGGTTAAAAGCTCTTATCTGAATTTGTCACATATTTGTCTTTGAATAGTTAAGCGATATACTAGTTCTTAATGGTTCAGACCTCTTAATTGTTCGGTACTTAATGGTTCAGACATATTATTGGTTCAGACCTATTATTGGTTCAGCACTTAATCATTCAAAAATTCACATACAGTCTCTTAGATCTCTTAGATACTCTCATTCAAAGCTCCTCACAAAACAAACTTTGGTTTATATCAATGATTATCTTAGTTTGGTAGATCCATCTTCCAGGCAAACAAAAAAAGTTCAAATGAAAAAAACGATACGAAATAATGAGCATCGCATGACTAACTTTTTAGTCATCAATATATCTTCAACTTAACGGCATCAAGACGTAAGAAACGTAATTATAAGTTGTGTACCCGATGGAGGTCTTAATAGTCTTGTCATTAGTGAAAACATAAAAACCTAGAGTGACTAAAGTGTAAATCTTAAAAAAACAGAGTACCAAATTTAGAAAAGGGTTAAGAAATAATTATGTTAACACACGTGGCAATTAGTAAGGGTGATCCGGAGATTGCGAGAAAAGGAAACGGGTTCGATGGTCCGATATAGTACAACTGTTCAAAACGACAAAATAAAATCAAATTAGCAATGAGCGATGATCGCGTGCTTCTCAGGCATTGGCAATTTCATCTGCACCGTTGGATCTAGATGTGTAGGACCCATTTTTTCTTTAAGTTGTAGATCTGGTCTACGGGAAGTAATTGGTTTGCCTCCGGGGTATCTTTGTCATTTAAGTTTGGTCGGCAAGAAAATGTTTGCTTTTCCCATATAAAACACTTTTGATACTAAGAAAGTAATAATCAAAGTATCAAAAAAAAAATTCCTAAATCATTATTTAATAAGAGAAATTTTATAATAACATGACACGTCTTGTTAGGGCTGACAAAACAGCTTTTATCGTATTTAACATATTAGAGATGACGCGCAGAACTCATGTATCAAACATGCAAAAGACTGTTTATAAGATACAATCTGTAATTTACTCTATTTTGCAAAAAACTGTTTATATAAATTGCAATGGTTTAAAAGTAATTAATTACACTTATAGTGTAACATTTCTTATTGAATCTCTCTCTATGTAGTGATAGGTCAAACAAATGGACTTAATTTTAGTTTTTCAATTAATGACTACTGAAACAGAAATTTTGTTCAATTTTCTTTGAGCCCAATTTTGTTTTATAGTGTGTAACAACCTAATTTTATTCAAGTTCAAAACAAAGCTCAGAGTCTTTAGCATTTAAAATTAATACCTCACATCCTCGATACCTTGCTAGTCATCAAGTGAGATTAATAGATTATTAAGTGAAATGGTTAGATTGTGCGAGCGGAATAAAACCAAACCTACAACCTTCAATCTCCTCGGCTCCACGAGATCAAACAAGTGAAGTGGTTTAGAATTGGGTTTAACTTTAAGTTTAGTTTAGGGCTTCAAATTGAAATGTCTATGTTCCATGCATTGTTGAAATTTACTTTGAGAATCTAAGGTTCATTTCATGTTAAAAAGAAATTGCTAAGATTATATTGTTTGAAATGTTATTGAACTATATCATGTTGCTATAGACTATAGTGAACATGTTAGTATGAATTATGAAGGGGTATCACCCTAAATAAACGAACAAAACCTGAGAACACAAGGTATAGCCGCGGCCTAAGCTGGAAGTCCAGCCGCGGCCCACTCACATTAAAACGAAAAGCCGCGCCCCGTTAAGAACGAAGGCTCAGCCGCGGCTCACCCAGGATAGGGGGCCAACCGCGGCCCAAGCTGGAAGTCCAGCCGCGGCCCACTCACATTAAAACGAAAAGCCGCGCCCCGTTAAGACTGAAGGCTCAGCCGCGGCTCATCCATGATAGGGGTCCAACCGCGGCCCAAACTGGAAGTCCAGCCGCGGCCCATTCACCTTAAAACGAAAAGCCGCGCCCCGTTAAAGCCGAAGGCTCAGCCGCGGCTCATCCAGGCTAGAGGCCCAACCGCGGCCCAAGCCACATCTCCTGCACAATGGGACCCCAAGCTACGACCCGTGACGCCCAACTTGTGTAACGTACCTAAGCCGCGACTAGCTTATCACGGGAACAAACAGGAGAGGCCTAGAGCCGCGGCACTGGGTATGTACCCCCAGCTGCGGCTCAGTATACCAAAGCCAGATCGAACACCAGACTTCGTAAAATTCCCATGTCGAGCACTTGTGAAAACCCTCACGTAAACTTGGCAACCAAGGAACCATTTCATTGGTTGCAAAGGAATAAGAAAGAAGACAAAACGGATAAAGCCAAAACAATGGCAGGAAGTCAGAACAGCCACCAAATCTCTAAATCAACTATCAAGACAAACCACATTAATGCTATTCAGAAACCCTTTTCACCAGAAGGGTATAAAACCCTAAGCTAAGGAACTTCAGTCCCAGATCATTGACCACAGGTTTCCAAGAATAGAACCATGCTATGTTTAGTCTCCATGTATCAACACTATAAATACTTCCGAAATTCCACAGGAAGGGGCAGATTGAGATCAATACACACATACATTCACACAACACTAATTACAAGTTATTTACTTATTCAGCTCTCTCGATACAAATACTTATTCTCACGCCGAGGAGTGTGGTCTCGGGGAGAAATCCCTTTCTGTCCGAGGCGAGGCTCACGGGTTGTTGTTGTCTCGCAGATATTCCCGTCAGCTGAAGCTCACGTCAAGTCTCAGCCAGGTTCGGGTACTCTGCCCAGACGAAGCCAAGTCCATCGGAAGCCCAGCTCAGGAAGCCCAGCTCAGTGAAGCCCAAGCCCAGTCGCATCCCATCTTCCAGCTGCATTCCGCTTTCCCAGTAACCAAAGCCTCTGCCTAATCCACAACAGCAAACTCATTTACGCACTGCTCCCGAGTCTTAATCCCTTGATTAATATTCGTGTAGCAACAAATTACAAATTGTTTCTATAAGACTCATATACAAGTTCTTTGCAAGAATGATGGGTCGAGAGTTATGGCGTTAGTGGAAATTGGTCAATTCCAACTTATAAAAGAATATAAAGGATGTATACTAATGGTGATATTTTATCTAAATTAATTTTTTGTTTATTTCACGTTAACTTTTTTCTATTATCATTCTAGATATGTCACTACTGACCCTAAATGTTAGTAATTTTGTTCATATATAATTCATGCTATACATGTTGACATATCCTCCTTTTATATGTGATGAATATAGTTATTTTTTGTAGTCCTGTTAGATGGATACCATCCGTTGAAATAATAAAACGATATTGTTATTATTTAACTTCAACTTTTTAATCATTATATTAGATAAGGGTGTCTATCAAATTAACATTTTCAAGAAGATAGATTTTTTTGTCTGAGTTGATTAGTCAAACTAGTAGAAGAAAAAGTGTATCAAACTTTACAATACATGAATCACATAGAAACGTTTTGGTTTTAGCCTCAAAAATTTATACTATGCAAATATACAACGTTGATTAATGTGATCCATGTAGAAAAGAAACAAGAGTTTTAATAAGAATAGAGTAGGATAGGAAACCGAAAATAGATACATCACTGTAAATTCATATATCTTATGACTATAGGCGTATTTTTTCTTTTATGTGACTTAATAAAAGTATAATATACTTTTACTATATCTACTTTCATAATTTTCTATAAATATTATGAAAGAACATTGAGTTTAAAGTAAATAAAAAAGTACTTATAAAAGGACACTAAATCTAAAGTAATTAAGTAGTGGAAATTATTAAGTAGTGGGGTAAGACTGGTTCTAGTCAATAAAAGTTTTCTTAAATGAAATATAGTTAGTCTCCCTATACAGAGAGAGTTATTATCGTTTACGAACTCATAAATATTTTTAAAATTACAGGAATGTTTAATAGCCACACAATTTAACGTTTTATAAAGAAAATAATAGGAATATAGTGTTTATTTTCTCATGAATTAAAAAAATGTAACATGTTTTTGTATCTTGAAATAAGACAAGCACAGAATCCATGAGACAGATTCCAGGTGACAGAAAAAACTCTTTCTAAAGCTACATTTAACAATGCTATGAACAAGTTCACAAGCCCTGTTGATGGAAAACAAAATTTAGATGTTTTTACAACTCTAAAGAACATACAAACAAACATTTCTAACCATTTCTTGAAGACGTATAGGAATTACCAAGATATATTCTATTTAAAGAGATGTTTATACCTCTAGCATTGACTTAACCGTTGAGCCGCACGCTCGAGACTCGGTTTATGTCGACTTAGTCCATGCCAGGGCCCAGATGAGGCATGGCTCCTATTTTCAAGCTTAGCAATCTGTTTATGCAAGGCCAACAGGTTCACGAGGGGTGCAGTTGTTGGCCGACCATGAGCACACTAAAACCACAAACCAAATCACATTTTTTCAGAGGTTAAATTTCAGCAACCCAAAAATGATAAAGAAAACGTAGTAGTATTTTACTTTACGGACTCACCTGAAAACACATTGAGGTCTTCTTAAGCTCTTCAACAATAAGAGAACACTCTGAAGGGAGTAGTGCATCTCCAAACATGATTGCACCTGTTTATAAAATCATTTATTAAAGCAAGAACAAATATTGTTGCACACACTAACACTTGTGGAGATAAATTATTGAGATGTGGAGGATTGTACCCCTGCAAGCTTTGAGATTTAGAATCCGAAGAACAGCTGGTGGTACTACCGACGATCCATCAGTATCAGCAAGCTGGAAAATAGGTTAAATTATAAATAAAAGAAGATTGCACGATGAGAAGAATTAACCAAAATATTCAAAGAGAGAATTCAAAGAATGCCTCAAATCTCAAGATAATAAGAATGATATGTTTCAAACCTGTTGCAGAAATTCTAGGAGATCGACATCTGTTAAATTGACACCCAAGATACATGGCACCTGTGAACATTTAAGGGGGTCTCGGAAGATTAAATATAGTTCATGTCTAACTACCAAGTTCAATTTTGCTGATTTAATAGCATTGACAGTGAAGTGTTTGGAGTTTCACAATATTTCTAAATCTACAAACTTGAGAAATATACTATGTGAATAATGCAAAACAGAAAAATGACCAGTAAATCAAGAAGTCTACTTACAGCAATTAATGTAGCAACAGATGGCTGGTTGTTCAAGAAATTCAAATTCCTGTGCAAGAACTTTAGAAGTGTGAAAAACATTCAGATCAGTCTCACAAAGAAGTAGGTCATGAATCTTATTACTTTTTAAAGGACGCTGAGCTCTGAGCATGAAAGTTGCAGATCCAACCCCATTTCTTGATCTGTTCAGAATAGTTGTTCAGTAATTGATACCCAATCTCAGGTAAAACCTGTGTCAAAAATGTGAAAGTCAATCACAAAGAAAAAAAAACAAATCATGACTGAAATAGTTAATTAAAGTCAATATAAATTATACCAGTTCTTGTTCTGCATCCAGATAGGTGATCGTCTTTGTTTCTCCAGAAAGCACCTATGGATTTTTCTGTTCAATTAGGCCATATTACATAGCATTCAAAACCATAAACATTCAAAACCAAATCACTCTCCCACAATCCTCTCAGCCGTATTCTTTCATCAGCAGCATGCTGCAAACACAACCATACCAGTGGTCAAATCTTCAAGTCAAATTTATGTTTGACCAAATAAATCAAGTGCAAATGAATCTGAATAATGAGAAGAGTTGATATACTTGGTCAATAATAGCAAGGATACCACCACCCACAACTGGAATGAATTTCTTGTCAACTTGATAAAGAACTCTGCAATCCTCAAGACATTTCTTACTTGTAGACTTGGGTAACAGAGAATCACCAGAGAGATGTAATATCCCAGAAGAAATATCAAGTATTTTCTCCTGATTGGCAAGATCATTAGGCATCTGTATACTCTGCCCGTGAAACAAATAAAGTAGAATAAATAGTTGAACTTTTTTCTAAGTGGTTAGGAAAGATTTGTCAAAACACAAGGCACTCAACTGAAGTCAAAGGACAGCCATTACGCCATTTTACTCCAAAGTCTAATTCCCCTTGGTTTTCCTTCGAGGTGAAGTCTAAAATATGAGTAAGTTACTGTAAGATTCACATCATAATATTTTGCATGACGATTGTGTCAGTGCCTCGGTGGGCAATAGAGATACCTGATTCTGTATTGTATACATCAAGGCAATGGGCCACCTTCCCTTCATAATCTGAAATCACAGCTTTATCAATAATTCTCTTCTTATCATGTCTGAAAAAGAAAGAAAACAACAGCATGAAACCAAATTTGCAGATTTCAATTACAGCATGCATCATATGAGGTGATATTACCTAGCCTTGGATTGCAAGTCATATGCAGATGATTTCCGTGTGTGCTTCAGATGGCTAGCTCCTGCACACAAAACAGAAAGGAGTAAGTTTCTTGAGATTTTGATCCGTATTGTGTCACAGAGAGAAAAGTAAAGAAATCACCTTGCAAAATAGGGGCATTATGAAGTGTCTCATGGCAGGGTTTCACTGATTTAGCAGTAATCCAACTATTTAAGGCAATGATTTTTTTCTTTTCTCGGTAAAATGGTGGGGCCGAACAACTTCTCTTTCGCTGCTTATCTAAAATTCTACAATTAGCTATTTTGCTCCTTTCCCTGTCAGCATAAGATAATGAAGGCATATGGTGTGATGCAGCTACAGGAGATCTTGTCCAGCCTGATTCATACAGGAAATCACACTGCTGCTGGGACAAAATACCGTCATTTTGAGAACTTTTAATGTTCTTTTTGCAATCCTCCCAGGAAGAGCTATATCTCATGAAATCAAAATCAAAGATACCCTTTTCCTCTTCTTCTTGTGCAAAAAGGTCAAATCCATTATTTTTTCCATGTTCGAAGTGTGTTTTAGACACAACATCAGTTAAAGGTTCCACATCTATTTTTTCACCAAAAACTGACCAATCACCTTTAGAAGACCGGAAGCTATATTTAGAATATTGTGTTGATGCAAATGGACTGATCCACTGACTGTGATCCTCTGTTAAGCAGTCTCCACCAGTCAAAAGTGTATCAGATGATCCTTTTGACGTGATAATCCTAGGTGACGACCAAATGGTAACATCATCATCCAGCCATGGTTCAGAACAATGAATAATATTATCCATTTTTTCATCATTATCCACTCTACTATCATCCATGTAAAGCCATTTCTTGAACTTATCAGCTTGAAATCTGAATTTATCATCACCTCTAGTGCTTTTAACAACATGTGACTTATCCATGCGAGATGAACAACTTCTCAGAAAAGGCTTCATGAGATCATCATCAAAATGAGAAGAAACAGGAGATGCTTGTTGCACAAGTAATCTGTTGCTTGTACTACAACCAGTATGCAGAGAGTCTGGATGCCATTTGGCATCTGAAAGAACGTCCATGCGTTCCTTGTTCTCCAAGTAAATATCTTCTAAAGTCATGTAACCATAATCTTCAAATTGTACAGCATTTCTTTGAGATTGGTTACATGTATATCTACCTAATGGCATATGCTTTGGTTCTTCTCTGGGCATCTCTAATTGGGGTGAAGAAAGAATGATAGAATCCTGATTGCATTTTGTCATGCGCCTCTTCTTTGGAAGCCAATCGTTATTCAGGATATCTGATTTACATGATTTTGGCAGCAGAAAATCAATATACTTATGATAATGATATTAAAGAAAGGGAAAGGAAGTAATATTACCATCTCTGGTTGAACAAGTATCAGCTCCATTCCATATATCATCTTCTTTAGACATATGAGGACCTTCACAGATCAGCAGACATCAGAAGTTCAATTCAAATACTGGATTAATTACCAAACACTTCAAATGGTACAAATAATGATTAAATTAGTCAAAACTAGTGTCTTGACTCAATCACCAAGTCATACCTTCACTCCAAATGCATGAAACAGCTTTCTTAATGAAAGTAAATACAGGATCCCAATCCTGAAACAATGATGCATATGTTTAATGGTCAAAATAAATTCTGAATTCCAAAATGGTTCCCAGGTATATAAGTCTACGAGCATGTATACATCGCAAGTCAAAGGTCATAAGCATGTACTTAAAGCATATGAGCATAAAGTCAAAGATCAGCAGAAATCTGAAGTCAAGACCAAAGATCAACAATAAGCCAAGAATCCACCAGCATGTACAAATCATAAGTCAAAGGTCATAAGCATCTTACCTTGAATTCAACACAGGTCTTGGCAGGTTCGAAACTTAAATCATAGTGAAATCGTGGGCATGTTAAATTCAATATGTATGTTGGAGATGCCTGAACCCTGCTCCGCTTTCCACATTGAGACCTAACGTCAGCCTTCAACAAATCTGAACAGTCATGCATGGTAGCCAGCTGACTTAGCAATTTATGTATTGGACCTCTTGATATATATCTTGAATTGATATCTTTGTTCAAAGGTAAAGAAGAACAAACGCGCTAATATATTCATGACTCATAAGCCCATTACATTGGAACATAGAAGCAATGCAAGAACGTGGATACAGAAATATTGGAAGGCCTGCAAATAAGCAACCTTTAATAGAAAATAAATGATGACAAAAAACGGAGGATAGAAGATAATACCTTCATCGACAAAGTTTCACAAGGGCCAGATACATATCCAGAAAGCTTTAAATTGCCATCAGATTCGTCCAATTTATGTAGAGAATGAGAAATCTCAATTCCAAAACAACTTGTCAATAGGGGCAAAGGGGAAGATGAAGGATACGAGCTCAGAAGCTCATCACCACTGCATGAACATGATACATTAATTATTTATAGTTTAGCCTTTTAAAATATCAATTGACGAACATAAGCTGCAAGTACGGAAGTGGGCACCTCTCAATATCAACCAATTTGAAGCAGGTTGCCAGGTGGACAAGCGCAATATTCACTATGCATTCTTTAACAGAGTGGAGTACCTTTTTGGGGCTTTCAATATATGTAATATCATAACCACATTATATCAGCATAAGGAAGAAGTAGTTCCATACAACAACTAAAGTAATTAAAACATTTATGTTTGAAAGTTAACACAAAGAAAAGAAGAACCTGGACTGTAAATGCCTCCTTTTAACAGGTTGGTTATAGAATAAATCGCGAACGACAACTGCAACAAGCCAACAATATGCTAACAAATGGTCAAACCTTCAAAGCAATGACACATTCTTGTACAAAACTTGAGAATACATTACCTGTTGTGCCAACATCTTGTCTATCATTATCAATTCCTAGATACAAGCATTTGCAACCCTGAAAAATAGAAAGGACCTAAAAGATCAGGAAAAGCAAAATGCCATGGAATGGTAGGATAGAACATTGAAAGAACTCACACCTTAATGACCTTGCGGTAGCCATTTGGCATTCCATGTGCCTTTGTAAAAACTTCCAACAAAGAAACATCAGAAATTGAGCTTAGTGCTTCCCCACGAAACCCAAAGCTTTCTGGAACAGTGTTCATACCATGCAACGGCTCAACCTTAGAAGTTGCTTCAAATAACACAAACATAACAAAATCATATGACTTGATAGGCAAACTACAAGAATTATTTAGTATCAAGCTTTTGAACAGGATATGCACTCCCTAAAATAGTCGCCCATTTTTCATTTTTATACTCTAGAAATGCAGACACATATAAGAATATAAAAAGCATCCATTTTGACAATAGAAGAAAAGTGAACATTACAACTTTTAATGCATAGATGTCTATGCTCTTGCGCTATCGGCTGTCATAAGCAAGTTGACCAAACTCAAAACATTTAGTTAGCTTATATATACAAACATTTAGGAATATGTCGCTCCATATAATAATAGATGTACTTACTAGCTAATCATATCATTAGTGAATTTTCAAAATAAGGTTGTTTAGCATTCATGTTTTAAGGAAAAAACAAACAGGAGTGGGTCAAGGGCTTCGGGATTGTGGTCAAGTTACCCTGCAATTTTATTATTATATATCCAATATTATCAAAAATAGAGTGACCTTGTAGGTTTATCGACAATAACTAAAATTTAATCACCTAAACAAACCAGAAATCATCATCGATTACCAATACGAAGTTACGAAACAAATCAAAAGCCTTAGATCTACACGCAAAAACAAAAACTATTTGGTGACCCAACTCAATCCAGCAAATAAAAATTTGGTAATCCAACCCGGTAAAAATGCCTCTGGATAGACATACAAAGACCAAAAATTTGTGAGGTGACTTGTACCCATAACCTCTTGGTTGATGGGCCACCTAGATACCCTAGGCCAAAGGCTTGTTGCTGTTATTCAACCTACACGAATCAGTATTATCAAGGGATACTTGATTTGAAATCCTTTGGAGGGTTAAAGTGATAGTCTTTAGTTATTAAGATGATCCATACAAAATACTTATCAAATATTATATTTCAATCTGGAAGAAATTTCTATCAAGCCTCTACAACATTAAACTCTCAATCATTTATCCATTTATATTAGAAAACTGGTTTATTCAAGGTTGTAAGTGAGATATGGACAAGTACTTAATACAATTCAAGTACTCAACCACCAAATAACATTTAATTGGTTTCTATGTAACTAGAAGTCCTATTTGGCATGAAAAAAAATAGAATGAGATGTCAATGTAATGAACATGCATATGTATTATGCATGGAAATGATACCGTAATATGAAAACAATATTCTAATTACCATATCTTTCTCCCAACAACACCAATCCATCTCGTGTAATACCACAACCTGCAAAACTATGTTTAGAATAAAAGAGAAAAACAAAGACGAAAGCCAGGCCACAAGTCACTTGTGAAATTAAGGTTGGTTACCATTGTCTGTAACTTTAATGTAGTTTGTCCCAACACCTACAGCCACAGTTACCTGATAGAACAAATATGACTTCAAATTTGTAATTGCAGAACATCAAAGAATAAAATTTAATTTAGCAAACATAAACAACAGTCTAATTATGTGTTCCTAATCAGAAACATATACCAAATCTCACCAATACACACGACGTATGAAAGAAATCATAGGAACAGAAAAGCAGTTCTCTTAGCTCGGTCAATTTAGTTGTTTAAACTATTAATATGAGATCCGTACAAACTTATGGTTACCTTTGTGGCACCAGCATCAAGACTGTTGAATACCAGTTCTTCTACAACCCTTGTCAAATCAAACAAGATGATGCCAGAGCGCATAGAACTGCGAACAGATTCCGGCAATACCTTGATGCTCCTCATCAATCACGCCAAACAAGATCATAAGAATACCAACTCTTCATTACTGTTCTGTCTGAACATACACAAAATTCATCATACAATTTATATTTATTAGTAAAACTTCATTACATGCTTACATTACCATTTTAAATCACAAATTCTAAAATTAGTACCCTTTCAATCCCATTTACCCAAAACGCACGGCACTAATATGTGCTGTTTTTGGTGAAAAACCCAGATGATTGAACAACCCCAAAAATTTTGTGGTCGCCAACAGTTCATCATTCGACTGCTCTATCGTAACAGACAGAACTCACAACGTAATCCATATTTATTAGTAAAAGCCATACTTAGATACTGCATAATTGCATCATCATGTACGGGCAAAACCCTTAAACCCTAGAATTGATATTCTCTTTAATCACATTTTACCAAATACAAAATCAGCCATTTCGCGTGTGCGATTGTTGGAGAAAAACTCAAAATTGGGGGGAAGCTACAAGTAGAATTTAAATTATCTGCTATATTCTTTCTAAGATTCTTACGTACACATGTAAGAACGAACACTACGTACGCATAGACAAAGCGAGATGTATAAGCAACTATATACATATGTAATGATCGTATAACTGAAGTGAATAAGGAACTAGAGAAAATTAAATTCTTACCGGATGATGGTGGTTGGTGTGGTGGCGACGGTGGTTGTTGTGTTGAAGAAGGTGGAAGAAGTCGGTTGATTTTATGGGTAACGACTAACGACTATGAGTTCATTCTGTTTGGGGCTAAAGAAGATTGTGCCCAGATGTTACTTTTGGTTTAAGATCAAGTAGTGTTTTAACCCGTCGCGCGTTGCAGCGGCGTTATAAAGTATAGATCATAATTGACCCGACTTGTTTACGAAGTAAATATACATGAAACGTATCGTAACTCAAATTTATATCGTTGAATGAAAACGTATTATATTTTACCCGATTTTTTTTACAAACAAATGTTATGTTGAAACGTAAAGTCACTAAAAATATACATAAAAAAGCGTGTGTAATTGCTTGTATACAACGCGATAGAGTATAGACCACAATCGCTCTGACTCGTTCCGAACTAAATTTACGACAAAACGTAGACTAACTCGTATTTATACTATCGGATGAAAACGTATCATATTTGACCTGGCGCGTTTTCAAACAAAAGTTACATCGAAACGTAAGTCATATCAAGGCGTACATTATAATAAAGATGAAAACGATTTATATATGACTCGACTCATTTTTTACCAAAATTTACGTCAAAATGTATACGAACGTCAAAACATAGGCCGTCTCTACGTAAAACGCAAGAGGCACACGTGAATTTAGCGGAAAAAATTGTTTGGCTGGTGAGCTAGGAGGGTTTCGAACCCATGCCCTTTAGGATAAAAACGCCTAACCGCCAAAACAAATCAAGTAGATGAGTTGTATTCCGTCCACTATAATATATATCATAAGCAAGGTCGTGTGGCATATGCCATCGACCTTGCTTTTTAAGTTATAGTAAATGAAAGTTTTTCTTGCTTATATGCTACAATTTTACGATTGGAATTTGCCCGATTGATTAAGCCTGGTCGATATTGATATGACTAAAACCGAAGTAGTGTTCACCGGAAAGAAAGATCACTTGCATGGTTCCTACATTTTATAAACCTTTAATTTCACGAGTTTTAATTTATTTATTTTTACATGTAATAACCATATAAAGCTTTCAATTGAGTAATTTACACATTCTAATAAAGTTATCATAATTATGCAATCAATTTTAGTTTTACAAAATTCGAGTCAGTCCACTATATTTCTATAAAAAGACTTGATATAATAATTGAAGCATTCAATAATACTTTAAGATTATTCTCGTTCTATTCCTCGTTTCATTCAATATTGAAAGGGGGAAGAGAACTGTCAAACTGTGTTTACAAACCAACTCATTGACCCATTTATTGTTGGGTAATTCTTTTCGGGTCAACGTGTAATGGGCCAATATAATCCAAATAAATAAGAAACTATCAACAGCAGTTAACAGTTGACACAAAACAGAAATCACTATCAAATGTATGTAAACTATATACGTCTATATTACATCGTAGTTAATTCAAAACATAATCAGATATTATTCAATTTCACAAAAAGAAAAAAATAATAATAAAACATGTAAACAAAACATAGGTGGGAAGCAAAGGATTAACAAGCTGCAACAAAAAACAACTTCTAATCACTTCTTTACTAACCCACCTTAATCATCATCCCAAACTTAACCATGTCAGCTTTTTCCGGCCACCGTCTTGGTGGCGAGCCAAGGGTGTTGCAAACACTGCTGTGCCGTTGGTCGTTTCTCTGGATCAAAGTCAAGAATAGGATTCAAGAACTCTGCAAACTCACGAGCATCCGTTTCAGGAAACTTGAATTTGTCAATGAGTAAACGACTTATTGATGAGTGTTTGAGTCGACGGATCCTTTTGAGGTCACCGTGTCTATCAAAGTAATCTTTGGATAGACCCCCTCCAATGGCTATCTGTTTAATATTTTTTAGCAAAAAAAAGAAAAAGTATTAGTATACGGTGTAAACAGGTATCGAAAGAGTTGAATATTTGTATTATATATGTTACCTTCTTAGGCATCTTTCCTAGAAGCTCCATCATTAGAGCAAGGTGGTCCTGCATCAGATCATGCCAAGTATGCAAATCATTCCCGCAGAAATACCAAGTGTGGTCCATAAACAAAAAGCCAGAAGTTGCCATTTCGACCCATTTGCTTATGACTGAGTCGATTCGGGCTATGTTTATCCTTAGCAGGCATAATGGGTAAAACAGACCAGGTCAAATGGGTCAAAACTCAAAAGAATCCAAAAATGTACATTTAATGCATAAGCTTCCAGATAATTTTTCAAAAAACAAATTTCGATCCATTTACTTATAAACGGGTTGGTTTGGGTCATTATGTCTTTATCTCTAATGGGCTAGACAAGTCAAATTAAAACAAGTTAGTTAAAAGCCTTAAAAAAGCGGGTCAGGTCCAATGGTCGAAAGTCAGACGATGTATATTTTCATTGCATAGACACTAATTATTTGTGAAAAAAATAAAATTACGTACAAAAGGTGTTTCGGGTACCACGACTAGTTAGGCAAAGGCCCGACCCACCGATTTACTATTTTCACAATTTCAGAGAAGATGTAATACCTCGTCTTCACTGAAACCTGGTCCTGGCTTGGGAGCAAACATCATTTCACCAGTAGCAAGTTCAAAGGCCGTGCAAGCAAATGACCACATATCAACTGGGAACGAGTAGCCTGATTGTAGTATAACTTCAGGAGCTCGATATTGTCTTGTTTGAATTTCTTCTGCAATCGGTTTATCAGCCCAACATGCGTTTCCCAAATCCACAATCTTACACCTAAAATCAATACCATCAAGGCATCTTTCAGGTTTCACCTCTTGTGCACAACCTCCAATCACACCTCGTCTTTCAGCTGCAATTTTAGCCACTGCTCGTCTTGCTCTCTGCTTCAGTTTCTTTTCAATCACATTGACCGCTCCTCCACCAGTCAAACTTCCCTCCGGCCGTTCAAGAATGGGGGGCGTTTTTGACCTAATAGGGTCTTTTGATGGATTTACAGTGGAAATGAGAAGTATGTTTTCGGGTTTTAGGTCTGTGTGTATTATACGAAGCTCTCTATGTAAATAATCAAGCCCAGTTAGTATGCATTTGCATATCTCCCTTACTTTATTCAAGTTAAGGCCTTTATAACGGTTATATCTAATGAGGTGCAATATGCTATCACCAAGAAACTCTAGGACCATGCATAAGTGATGTCCGTTTGGGCCCCTGTGTTTGAAATGATCCACTAACTGTACAACACATTTTTCATTTTTAGGGTCGTTTTCGGTAATAGCTGAGAGAATCTCAATTTCATGGAGTGCTGCTTGCACAAATTCAGGTGCGCTTTTCTGGATCTTGAGCGCAACATATTTCTACAAATGACCAAAAGAACTACATAAGAACTATGAAAGCTGGCCCATTGCCAACAAGATGATCTTGAGTGCAACATATTTATACCTATATGCTTTCTGCAGTTGTTAGCTTTGTATGATCATCAATCCTAACACCAACATAAGTCAATGCTATGTGATTTAAATTAACTAAATACAAATGAAATCAATGTGCAAGATCAATGGAGGAAAAGTACTACTGGATATAATCATAGAACCTATGTTGTCAAAGGCCCATAAGGCGAACGCCTAGACCCTAAGGCACAGTCCAACACAGTCTTGTCGCCTACCTTCAAAAGCCCCATTTTCAGTCCAAATTACACTAACCCTAAACAGGCCGGAATCAACCTAAACTAGCCTACGACACGTCTAAAATCCTTAAAAATGGTATTTTTATATTATGATTCTCGCTTGCGCCTAGGCCCAAGGCTCGGGCTTTGGCGCCTTAAACGCGCCTTGCGCCTTAGACAACTATGCATACAACTACAAATCTAAAATGGCAAAGGGGAAATCATGCAAATATTATCCAACTATATATTTAATTTCCATAACAGCCAATCAGAGACATGCACATTTAAAGAAATGATCTACATTTGTTACCATAACCAACAGGATGCATCATTGCATCATTCATACATAAACAACTCTATTCATTGCTGAAAACGACAATTAGGTTACAAATTGCATCCGGATCACAGATCTCACCAATTGAACTTCAAAACGAAATTGTAAGGAACAAAAACTTACTGATGTTTGTGTATCATAAGCAAGCCAAACGGTGGAGAATTGACCCCACCCGAGCTTCCGTTGAGCGATGAACCGACCGGCGGCGAACGAATCACCAACTCTGACCGCGTGGTAGCCTCCTTTCCTGTACGAATCAAAGTCCTCATCGTCTTCAGACGCCGATGACGAAGAACACGACATGTTGATCGATTGATTGAACGATTGATTGATTGATTGATTGATTGAGAATGAGTTGAATTGATGGATTGATCTGTGATCTTGTGATGAATTGGAATGATTGAATTTGGGTATTCTTGAATTGGGAGAAATATTGGGAAAGTAGTGGCCTTCAATCCAAATCTTTCTCCACTTTTTGCTCCTTGTGTAAATTCTTTGGTTCTTTCAAAGGTCCTGCCTTTTTCAAGTTTGGTTGATGAGGTTCAATCATCTTTCTATACTTGACCCTTTAAATCTTAGTTACACAAATTATTAAATGAGTTTATGAGATAGACAATATTCGTTTTAATATTTTTAGTGGTTAATTTTATGTGATTTAAAACATCCAATGGTTATTTTTTAAGAAGTAGGTAACAACTTGTAAGTTAATCTGGTTGACTTGAAAAAAATTGAAACCGGATTGGTTTAAGTTGAATCAAGATCGAGCTCATGCTATTTAAATTAATTGTCTAATAAGTATTAAGCTTGACTTCAAAATTTGTGAGTCTATTTAAATTTGTCTCATTTCAAGATTCTACCGATGTATGATTAGGTGGTTGAAATATTTTAATATTACTAATTATCAACTTATAGGTATTGAGTTTTAAACATTTAAATATTATTAATTATCAACTTATGATTGTATTAACTGTTGTATTATGTCATAAAGGTTGTATATATCTTTTGGTTTTTTTCTTTTTTTTTTAATTTTTTGTTTTAAACCCAATATTTTAATATTTTTTACAATTTGACAATTATTTTTTTTACTGTCAACTTTGGTCTCATGTACTTTTCATCTTAATGAATTTATTGTTTTACATTTCTGTTTGGTTTTCTTTTTTTAGTTTTATTTCCTTTTTAAGATGAGCATTCTGGCGTTAGTGCTACTTACACGATTTACGCCCCCCCCCCCAACACGCGAGTATTAATATAGTTGAGTTTAATGACAAAGTTTTACTATTTTGAGTTACGATGATAATGTTTTATTTGAGATTAAGGATTCCAGCTTCGTCCATGACGAATTTATGTAAATTAATTATGATGTGCGTTGTACAAGTGTCTGAGTATGTAACAACCTGAAAATATGACACAATAGAATAACCCAAATTTGTGACAATCACAATTGAGTTAGGATTAAAATTACGAGAACTATAACCAGTCAACAAAAAGCCCTCAAAAAATGTTACGAGAAATGGGAAGCACACTCGTGCTAAGAACAAAACATGATCGTGCCTTTAAGAAAACACAACTGTGCCTGCATGTGAAGCACAACCATGTTTGTATATGAAGCATAAATGTGCTTAATAAAGGCACAACCATGCCTTAAATCGCCTTTATACTCCTATAAATAGTAGGCCGAGGTTCAGTCATAGTTACTAAAAAAATCATCATACAGTCTCTACTTAGAAGTCTAAAGAATCTAAGAAACGTCGAGTAAGGTTTCGTTTAGTATAAGCATGTTTAAATAATCTTTTTAGTCTTAGTGAATAATAATAATCTAGGTATGTTATGTATATAGGTACCTGACCATTATGAGTGTAGGATGCTTTGGATATACGCTAGACAGCATTGTTGTGTTATTCAATGTATGTTAATAGAGTTAAGATACATATGTTTTAAAATTGATAAAACTTGTGTTATGCTTCACATGTGTTACATTTTTACCTTTATACATTGGTTATAACGGTACTGGTACAATTGTTGCACACTCCCGGTAGTTAGTAGGACTTCATGGTTGTGGAGCCTTGGTCGTGTAATGTCTAAGACCTTAAAGGCGGTTAGCTCTGACAATAAAGAACGCAAAATTGGGATGTGTATAAATGTTCAAATGTGTTTATATAAAAATGAGTTCATGCATAACCAAGATAAAAAGTTTGAGATGAATATTTTGAAAGTCTTATTAGCCCATCAGCATTCCCGGCTGACGTATGTTTTATTTTAAATAAATGTATTTTAGTGATGCTTAAGAAGTGTCACCTTCAAATACCATGTTTAGTTTTCGCTATGACGACGGTATCAGTTGTTATTAACACCCCCATCCTAGGGTGGGGTGTTACAATACTTGTTTAAAAATAAACTGCAGTGGTCTCATTTTTTTATGTTTGTTATAGATGTTACATTAGCATTACATCAGTAATTTTCTTCTTATTTTTAACAGAAATCACTGGTATTCCATTTATCATTAAATCAACTAGGTTTTTCACTCTGCGCATTGTGCCGGAATTCCATCGCAATCTCAAATATCAAAACGCAAATACCAAAGCATATTGCAACGATGATAATTTTGACATAAAACCTAAGACATCAAGAACTATACCAAACATCAAAACACAGACACCAAATCATAGTCACAACATCGGTTACACCCCTTGAAAAACCCAAAAGAACGGAATAAAAAATAAAAAGAATATGGGTTGTGCGCATCCTCAAATCCCGGCCTTCCGTGGCGGCACAAACTTGAATATCAAAGTGCAAATAAAAAAGCAAATCACAATTGTTGTCACCACACAATATAATCTTAAAGCGTAAAACCGAAGGTTCACAACGTCATAAAAGTCGTATTCCGTCGTAAAATTGACTATCACATCTTTGTAAAACCGAAAAGCGTACTCCATTGTAAAAGCAACGTCAAATAGCCCCGAACAAACACATATACCTTATAACATAGCGTTGATAAAAGAAAAACCTAAAACTGAAGTATTAGAAGAAAAAAACTTAAACAAAAGTTGAAATTATACATATACTATGTCTTATATATATGTACATATATAATATTATTCATTAAATGCTATAAAAATAATATATTTTATAGCTACATATATCTATATATTAACATGAGTAAATGAATTGTATTATTTAAAAAAAGAAACATTTGTGGTCAAAATTAAAAGTCTTCAAACCTTCCTGTACCTAAACTTCTTAAATTATATAGAGTATAATTCTTATTATACCACCTTCATTTTTTTATGTATATAGATTTATGTTAACTGTAAAATTCATAAATATTCATATAATTACATTACTTTGTTTTTTTATGTATAAAAAACTAACATTCATGTAAAAATGATCTAATGAAAAAATAAATTAATCAATATAGCCCCACAATAATATCAGTTAGCCGAGTACGGAACCCTAAGGCATTAGACTTGCACGTCTTCGAGGAGAAGCTCGTACATCAGTCTACCCAATCAATCTCTAAACAAACCCACATTAGATAAAAAAAAACTTCATAACCCAACCTGTATTTTTTTTTGTCGTAATATATGAGATTTGAACTCAAGACATCCCTTTATTTTAATAAAGTCTTGGGTTTCCTCATCTTAAGTGGTTAAAGTTAGGTACTGTAAACTTTATTAAAATAAGAGCAGAACTTGGATTTTAGTCTCACATGTGATTAAAACAAGCTCCAGGATGGACCAATGAGTTTTCTCACCTAAAGTGAGTTTACTATTGAGAGTGATCCCGGTTCTATACTTCAATCAAATGGACCAGTGGCTCATAAGTAATCATTTACTTGTAAAAAAAGGAACACTAATACGTATGTGATATTGTATAAGTTTTAGATTAATTCAAGTCAAATAAGAACTATGTATGAAGTTTCAGAATATTTGAAGTCAAATAAGAAAACATTATGCGCCAAGTAATCTTATGCGTCAAGTAAAAGTAGACGTGTATGTTTGGATTGCTTATTTTGAATTGACTTTTAACTTATTAATTTTTGAAAAGTTAATAAATCAAATTTTTTTTGTCAAACTCAAAATTATATTTTAAACGACTTTTCATATATGGTAAAAAGAAATTTGTGAAAAGCAAGAAGAGGATTACTTAATAATCTAATTTCTTATTATGCTTCTATACTACCTACTATTAACTTCTTTTGTTTTAAAAATACATTCTTTTTAATCCTTTTACAACCTTTTAATTTATAAGATAATTCAAATAACATTTTAAAAAACACTTAAAAAAGTAATAAGTTAAAGAGGTTTTCTTCGATCAAAATAAATAATCACGATCTTATAAAACTCCCAAACATTAACAGTATTGTGATTATCTCAAAACAAATCGAGTTGTCGCGAGGTTACAGCGGTAGTCTCCAACTCTCCGTCAACAATACACTGCGATTACTTTACAACCCGATGATGCAACTCTCTCATTAGAAAAACTTCCCACACAAACCCTAGCAGATCTTCTCTTCTCTTCTCTATACGATCCAATAACAAATCGTTTGCTACACTTCTCTTACATCTTCCAATTCGATTAGCAATTCGGTGGTTCTGATTCCCCTTGATTTCGTTCAACACATGGCTGGTGGACCACCGAATGTTGATAAGTTCGAATTCTACTTCAGAACAGCAGATTTGGATCGAGATGGTCGGGTTAGTGGCGCTGAAGCTGTTGCCTTCTTCAAAGCCTCTGGTTTACCTACGCCTGTTCTCGCTCAGGTTAGTACTTTTGAGTGATTCCGGTAATTCTGTTTCTACTGTTAGAATTTTGCTATATCTAGTTCCTGTTGTTGAAGATATATTTCAAGTTGAGTCAGTTATGTGATAATATATACTTGTGTGTGGATAGTTGGTGATACGTGGTTTTTGTATATGTATCTGTATGAGCTGAACTTAGGGTTTGGTGTGTGTCTTACTGACATGTGCCTTGCTTGTGTTGCGATAGTCACCTTATATGAGCATTGTGCGTGATTACTGTAATATGTGATTGCCCTGTAATGTGAATTTTACTTTTTTGATGTTGAGTGCGATTTCTGTTAGTATGAATGCGTGATGATAATGTTTATGGTTGTTTTTTGGTTATTGTTTGGAGGCATATGTTGATTGTGTCTGTGTACGCTTTTGTAGCAGTGGCTTACTCAGATTTCATATCATCATCTAGAGCTAACATAACTATGAAGTTAAGCAAGGTGATGAGGAATGCTGAGTAGATGTTTATTGTAACATGACTTAACATAACTATGAAGTTAACCAATGCCTTGTGTGAAAATATCATAAATATGGTGTCTTAGATCCTTTGAAGTTGGTGTATTGTCACAACTCACAATAAAAAATTATTCACCACCCTTTGTTAATAAGCATGAAATGGCCAGAAATGGTTTTAAGATACCATAAATAATAAAAACATGAAAGTTTATTTGAATTTTGATCTCGATACATACGTGGTGGAGGAAATGCAATCCAGCAGCTTGATCATTAAAAAAAGAGTCGAAAGAGAATTTTATTATGAATATGGAAATTACACAAGCTTAGCAACTATTCTATGCTTCAATTTTGAAGTTAGTTTATACGGTTTTCTTATATGTACATAACAATTGCAAATAAAAGTATATTTTCATGCCACATATACACATTCAAGAATTTGTGGTGCCATACATATAGCTTTATGAATCATTAAGTCCTGAGATGATATGGTTGTCCATCAATTTATCATTAGAGAGGAACATATATGTTCATAAGACGTGATTACGTGAAGCATTTATCACATAATATTTTTCCGTTGATAGTTTTTAATCAATGACACACCGCCTTTGCTTAATTTGGAATTCTTAATCAATCAACAATAACGTTCAGCTTTATCACTTATGTGTGATTTATTAGGAGGTAAACTAAATGCTGTAACAAAAACATAACTACATTAAGTGACATAGGTAAATTTATTTGTTCAGACATCTTTCACATTAGACAACTCTGTTTTCACCACTAAGTGCATGTCTAATTTAATTTTTGACAAAAATATGGGTTTTCTTCTTTAGCACATGTTACTCTGTTACACTTTATGTTTTTTCTTGTTTTCGTTCTACAGTTTCCTTTTATTTCAATTGTTTAGTTATAATTCTTTTTCGTGTATTGTTTCTTATCTTTTCCATTCTATATATCATATAAGTATTATGTTTACATTTTTTATTCTATTTGATCTGATATTATTTTACAGTTTCCTTCATGAAACATGTATCGTACATAGTTGTTAAAGGCGCAAGGCGCACTCTAGGCGATTTGTTAGGACTACGGCCTAGGCGAGAAGGGCAAAAAAAAGCGGGACTAAGAAAAAAAGGCTCACTAAAGTAAAAACAATTTAAAATTATTATGTAATGAAAACTAACACTTCTTTCAAATACAATATATTGGAGACCATAATTATCAACATAAAGTACTAAAATCATCTCAAATACTAAAAAACTCCAAAAACTAAAAAGTTCATAATTGAAAACAAATAGTTTGTAAGGTAATTAATAGTAAAACTAGAATAACCAAAAGTTCATCATTTTTTAAAATCTTCATCTTCCTCCACTTCCTTATAGTATTCATCAATCAAATTTCCTGAAGTAGAAGGCTTTAAAAAATTATTTATTAACATTTACAGTTTTTGAACGATCTGGACAGGGATTTTATTGCCTTTTTATATGAACCGCAGTATTTGGGACTGGCCTTATTTTGTGGCCTAGTCTCACTAGGTGACGGCTTTTAACAACTATGGTATTGTGTTCAAATAACTTATTTCATGTTTTATTTCTTATGGCTAGTAAAAGCTTGTCGCAATTTTCTATGCTTATGACTTGTGTAGCCATTGCAAACATATATCATTCATGTAATGCTACATATGCAAATATATGGCAATCTGTAGCTCCATATTGTGATTTCGTGTATTAAGATTCTTAAGATATGATTGGTTAACGTTACTCAATATTCTTATTCGGCATATCAAATACCTTGTTTAAAACGGTTTTAATTAGATTGTTAAAATGGTAAAAAGATTGATCAACAAGCTGCAATTTGTCATGCAGATATGGACACTTGCTGATCAAAATAGAACCGGTTACCTTGGGCGGGCTGAGTTTTACAATTATCTGAAACTTGTAACGGTTGCACAAAGTAAGAGAGATCTTACTCCAGAAATAGTGAAAGCGGCATTATATGGACCTAATTCTGCTCAAATTCCTGCTCCTCAAATCAATCTTGGAGCCTTAGAGACTCCTCAGTCAAGCTTAAATGCCGGGGCACCTTCCCTACAGATTCGTGGTAGTGCTCCAGTAGCTTCTCATAGTATTGCTGTGAGTGGGCCACAGGGTTATCCATCTCAGCAAACTCAAGGCATGAGGCCACATGTGCCTCCACTTTCTAGTTCCACAATCCAACCTCAGTATGGGGCGAGTCATGGACCGCCAGGTGGACACACAGTGGCAGGCCCTCGTCCTTCAACTTCAAGCCTTTTTAATGATTGGCTTAGTGAGAGGAGTGGTGGACCTACGCCTAGTGTCTCTTCTCAAGTTTCTAGTAACGGGCTTTCATCCAAACCAAATGGTCACACTTTTGCTGTTAGTGGAACTGGAGCTAAAGATACTAGCACCCCTGTTTCAGGAATGACCAATTTTCAGGTGCCTATGTCTTCTGCACCTGGATTGAATGCCTTGTCATCTGATGGTCCTGTCCATGCAGGGACACAGCTTCCCATTAAACCAAATCAATCCTCCCAAATCAGTGTTGCCCAACAACCAACTGCTAGTCAAAACCAGAAAGTGCAGTCAACTATAAAATACAATCAGCAAATTCCTGTACAGAATTTCTCAGCTGCTCCTGTTAGAGCCGAAAATATTTCATTTAGTCAATCCTCAGAACCTTGGCCGAAGATGACACAGTCAAATGTCCAAAAGTACACTAAGGTATTTGTGGAAGTGGACACAGACAAAGATGGGAAAATTACGGGTGAGCAGGCCCGCACTCTGTTTTTAAGTTGGAAGTTGCCAAGAGGTAGGACAAAGCATCATTTTCTCTCCTGCTTTGTTGTGTTACAATATTTTGTGCTTATTCTTGGATTTCAGATATCCTAATGCAGGTATGGGATTTATCTGATCAAGACAAGGACAGCATGCTTTCTTTAAGGGAATTTTGTATTGCTCTCTACCTCATGGAGCGGTACAGGGAAGGTCGCCCTCTTCCTAGGGTGCTTCCAGCTGGCATTTTGTATGAAGGGTCAGGTCAAGCACCTGCTGCATATGGTGCTCCAGTTTGGAGATCTGAGCCAGGTAGATGCTAATTCTTGTGAAACTTGTCATATTTCAAAAACCTGAGCTAAACTTTTTAATGTCTTATTTATGTAACATTAAATCTCCTTCCTTCTGCTTAGGTGCCCAACAAGGACACAGGATTACTGCCCAAGGACAGGTCCGCCATGCCGCGGCAAGGCCACCTCGTCCAGTTCCAGTTCCTATAGATGAAGATGTGCAACCTAAACACCAAAAACCTAGAGTTCCTGTTCTGGAGAAGCATCTGGTGGATCAACTTAGTACTGAAGAGCAGAATTCATTGAATTTAAAGTTCCAGGAGGCAACAGAGGCGGATAAAAAGGTGAAACACTTATTTTACCTTTTATTAATCAGAAACTACTATAAATTTGGAGTTATGTAGAAGTTTTGAACAACTGAAGTTTGATTTTGGACATTTTTGGTGTTTCTTTGAATCTATCTGAGGTGGCCATCATATGGCTCTGATTCTCTGGTTCTCTGATTCTTTTGATCACTACTTTCTCTGGGACAGGTTGGTGAACTTGAAAAAGATATATTGGAAGCTAAACAGAAGACAGAGTTTTACAGGGGCAAGATGCAGGAGATTGTAAGTTCTCTAATTCTAATGGGTCTAGCCTTTTTTGTGGGTGCGTTTGCTTGCTGGGATCAAACAAGATGATACTAATACTATTACATTTTGAAGGTTAAGAATCCAACTTTGTGTCCTGTTCTTTGATGTCAGATTTTGTACAAGAGCCGGTGTGATTCTCGATTAAATGAGATTACAGAAAGGGTTTCTGCTGACAGAAGAGAGGTATATTTCTGAGTATACTAAAAAAACATATATTTTTGCATAATAGTTGTTTTCGGAGAGACTGAACAGCTTGGTATCCAGGTTGAATCACTGTCAAAGAAATATGAAGATAAATACAAGCAGGCTGGAGATGTAGCTTCTAAACTGAGTATAGAGGAGGCCACTTTTCGTGATATACAGGTACACTAATTGAATTGTTTAAGGGTTAACTTTATACTCCTTTTTCCCGAAAATAGGACTCTACTGAGCGATTGTCCCGTGCATATTTAGGAAAAAAAGATGGAGCTTTACCGAGCAATTGTCAAGCTAGATCAGGATGGGAAACCTGATGATATTCAGGTATCTTTTATGCTGATTAATCTTGCTAAGGGTATATAAGTATTATGTTATTCACTTGGTTGCAGAGAATTATAATGCCATGTTACTGTGAATGTTAGGCCCGAGTTGATCGCATCCGAGCGGATCTTGAGGATCAAATAAAAGCCTTAAATGAGCGCTCCAAAATGTATGGATTGCGTGGGAAACCAACATCGCTGGTTGAGCTGCCCTTTGGTAATTTCATGTCCACCATAATTCATTACTAATATTTTGTTAAAATGTGCTCTTTTATATTAAACATCGACTATTAGCATCTTTTTTTACGTCTTAATAATATGTTGTTGAATCACACGCTATTAACAAGTCAAGAGTTTGTTCTGTTCATATTCACTTCAAATGCTACACATGCAGAAGGAATTGTGATCTATTTGACCTTGAAATACATTTTGAAATTTAACTATAAGGATGGTAAAATGGTCGAGCATTGGCTTTTTGATGGCTATATGCTGAAGTGCTTTTGTGTCTGCCTCGTTATTTCAGTCTTGCTTGAGTGGCCATTGTTTATTAAGTTCCTACCATTTTCTTTCTTCAGCCAACTCTACATAATATATTGCCAATGCTATACTTTAAATTGGAGAATATGACACTTTTGATGCTAGGTGTACTATGTTACTTAGTTCATATATACTGTTTCAATTTACAGGACATATAAACGTCTTTGTCTGAGCAATTTAGTTTTGCAGATGTTTTACTTCTTATTGTTTTTTTACATTTTCCTAATCACGTATGTGCTCAATCCTCCTGTTTGCAGTTGCACTAATTTTTTTAAATTTGGTATATAATTCAAAAGAAACACCGACCACTATTTGATGCACAAGACGGAATCGTATCTGATATCACTATTATAAATTTTTTCTTAAAACATTACTAGTCAAATGGTTAGTTTTTGTTGATCAAATCTTTTTGTCTGGTTGCATCAATTTGCTTAATTGTTGTTTTACCTAATTTGTTTAGGTTGGCAAGTTGGCATTCAAGAAGGAGCAGCTGATTGGGATGAAAGTTGGGATAAGTTCGAAGACGAGGGTAAACCAAATGCCGCCTTAATATCTTTCTGTTACATAAGCTTCTATATACTACCTCTTAATATGTGGAAGCTAGTTACATATTTTACATCAAACCTGCAGGATTTACATATGTGAAAGAACTTACACTTGATGTGCAAAACATTATAGCTCCTCCAAAACAGAAGTCTTTACCAGTTAAAAACAAGTCTGCTTTCCAAGATGAACAATCAACTACAGCTTCATCCCCCTCACATACCATCAATAAATCTGAAGAGTCTCCGGAAGCCAATGAATCAGTGGAGCCACATAAAGACGACTCTGTGAAAACTCCACCTGAGACCATGAAGTCTACAGAAAGCCCATCTAAGATATTCCAAGACAGCTCACCCGATGCTATAAAAACCCAGAGGTGCGGGATTTTTCACAATGCTCAGTTTGTCTAAATCTCACTATTAAATGCTTTGTATTTTATTGGGGTAAAAAGGGAGCTCATTATTTGAAATTTCTCTCTAATGGTGTAGTGAGTCTGTGTTCTCGGATGGAAAAACTTCTGATGAGCCAGTCAACGCCACATTTGACAATCACTATGATTCAGACTCTGCTTGGGATTTCCGTGCTACAGATCATCAGGTAAACTAGAAGAAATGAAAATACTTGATATTGTTTGTGCCATTGCAAGATGATTTATCTTGTCATAATCTTAATTGTTTTTTTTTTGCAGGATATGGATCAAGAAAGTTCTCATGGAAATATGTTATTCGATTCATCTGATAGCTGGGGGCTAAACCCCATTAAAACAAACAAGAACACAATCGTATTTGATTCTGTTCCAAGCACTCCTGCATATAGTTATGCTGGTTCCCCACCTGGAAACAATTTGTTCCATAACCATGGTCCATTTGCTTCATCTTTTGCTGATTCGGTTCCGAGCACACCTGCTTATAGTAACTCTCAACGGCCATTTACTTCAGTTTTTGCAGATTCAGTTCCCAGCACACCCATGTTTGATGGACCCGAAGATCGTTCATTTAACAATTTATCTAGATTTGACTCCTTCACCAGCAACGCTCCCCATGATTCCTTTTCTAGATTTGATTCTTTCCGAAGCACAGCACAAGATTCAGAAGCTGAATCCAATCAGGGATTCTTCCCCTCTCAGAACCTTGCAAGATTTGATTCCATGCACAGTACTGCTGATTCTGATTTTGGCCATTCCCTTTTCCAACCTCGTGAATCGTTCTCAAGGTTTGATTCCATGCGAAACAGCAATGATTCCTCTGATTTCAATCATGGGTTCCCATCTTTTGATGATGCAGAACCTTTTGGGTCGCATGACCCGTTCAAGACTTCATTCGAGAGTGAAACACCAAGAAAAGATTCATTAGATGGTTGGAAGGCTTTTTAGCTTTTGCAAATTGATCATATTTGACGTTGAATGCTTGCGACAATGAGTTTAAGGTCGTGATTCTTTCTTTTTATATATAGATTTACATGTGTATGTTCAAGTTTATCGATTGATATTTACTCAGGCATGTATCAAAAATATAAGCTCATTTTTATGAGCATTAGTTTTGCAAGCTTTAATCGTATTTCTGCATTTGTATCTTGAACGATTTACAAACTGTATTTTGTTATTTGGTGCTTAATAAATATGTTTGGATATTGACTTGTATATTTTCTTAAAAAAAGATAGGGGTTTAGAAAAAAAAAAACACCTAGCGTAAACTTAAGTTTTAAAGTTTTATGAAAATCCGTTCAAACTTTTATAAAGGTTTTGGAAAGTATCTGGAGTTAATTTGCATCAAATATGATATGATGTTACAGATGATAGTTATAGAAAATACAACGATAAGAAAAACCTGTGGCTAAAAACAAAACATTTTTCTTTAAGTTGACATAAAATGTGATATACTAATACAGATAATAATGTATATGACAATAAAGAACTATTTTAAGTTATTAAGAAATAATATCTAAGAAAGGCGAAAGCTGAAAACAAAATAAAAACATTTTAAAGTGTTAGGAATAACATAAGAAACTAAATTTGATAGTATTGAAAGGACCGTACATAAACTAGGTGTAAACGAGTCAAGAGTTAAACCCGTGCCAGTTGTAACCTGACTTTTAAAGCGAGCTTACAAACCCCAAGCTCAAACCTAAGTCTAAACGAAAGCTATTTAACAAGCAAGCTTGAGCTTCATTACTTGAGCAATTTAGTCTTATGAGAATGAAAATATTAGCGATACATGTGTATGTATATATGTTAATAACAATGAATTTAAAACCTTTGCCCGCAATCATGGCCTTGTTTTCCGATTTACTTGTCCTCAAACCTCACCCAAAATGGCAAAGACAAACGAATGATTTGTCATCTCAACGACATCATTTGAGCCTTGCTTATGCAAGCGCATTTACCCCCCGGTTTTTGGGTAGAAACCCTACATTCGGCCGCCTACCTACATAACATCTTTCCCGCCAAACACTTAAATTTCTACACACCTACATTTGCTCTGATGTAAATGCCTTATGGTAGAAACATGATTCTCATTCACGTCTCAAATAGATTACAAAGGCCCTATATATAGGAATGTAATTTACATAAGTGCACCCTCTAATACTAACATATATACATACACGTATTTTCGCTAATAGAAAAAACCTATTATTTACAAAACATAATATATAATCACAACCTAAGTAGTATTAAATATAATTATAAAAAAATTACATGACATATATTACATCATATAAATGAATAAGTACAATTATACGCATATACACAAATGAGAACATAGAATTCTAACTATACAATTAATAAATAGTAAATGGTACTAAGCCCAAAGTCAGTCATGCTCGAGACTTATCACTCAACCGTACGTGTAACCCCACCCATTAACAACATCTCTAATTCAAAGCTTAGATAAACAATAAGGCTAATGTCAGGTGACTAGAAGGTCACGGGTTTGAGTTGCGTAAACAATCTTTTGCGACAAAAAAAATGCATTGTAAGATGTGTACGTTAAACCCAAGTTGACTTGATACCACTGAACTCCACACATGCGGGATCCTCATGTAGGGGTTTGCCCATTATACACACACATCACATTAGATTTTGTTTGAACACTTCCAATTAATACAAGAAATCGTGCAATTATAGTTGACAGTACAAACAAGTAAGACTTTTCACAAAAATAAAACTTCAAAGTACACATTATTGTACAAACCTGATACATAACAAATACACAGTTTACCTTCATGCATCCATTCCTTATGAAACCAATCATCTCTTTAACATGACATATTTTAAGCATTGCTCAAAACATTCATAATCATGATCCAAGGTCGAGCAGAAGGTACATTATTCCAATAACCCCTTAATACCACAAACACACAACACATCAGTCCATGTTTCGATTTTCAATCAAAAATCGCAAGCCAAACCAACATAAAAATCCTCTGTCGTTTCGCTGATTGGTGAAATGACCGCTTTATCAATAAAGTTCTAAGCTTTGGGTGCAAGAATCTCTTGTAAAGATGTCCATGTACCAGTTATAGCCAAAATCACACCAAAAACAATAAAGGCTCCATCTTTGATCCACACAAGCACACTCACTTCATCTTTATGCACCATCAAGTGAAACAAAGCAGGCAACACAAACCCCAACACAATGCATACACTACTTCCCACCAAAGACAAGAAATCAGCAAAATTAGGCACCAAAAGAGCCACTAAACTCACCACCAACACCAATCCCCATCTCACCCACAAACTATACATCCCTTCACAAAACATCCTCTCAAAAACCTCAAACACAGGGTTCATCATCAAAGGAAAAGTGAAGAAAAGATTCAAGCAAAGACCCAATTGAACCGCACTGCTCAACCACCCTTGCCCCAAATTTGTAGTGATGATATCTTTGGTCTCATCACCAAATGCAAAGTACCCAAATATACCAAAAGATGCAAACATCAAAGCAATGAAAGCTATAGTTGTACCCAACACTTTACCAAACTTGCTCTTGTCTGCAGTCTCTGATTCCAATGGCAGCACCATACCAATCCCTTCGAACGCGTAAACCGCCACACCGATCCCGTAAAAGAACACGGAAAACCCACCAAATGCTTGTAAAACTGGTTTGGAATTCAAGTATATCATTGCTTCTTCCACCATAACCACACCCATGGCTCCAATATCTACTATATCAGCAAATATGCTTAAAGGGGCTAAATGGGTCAACGTTGGAATCGAATTCAACCCCAATTGAAACGGAAAACACGCCCAAATGTAGAATGCTTTAGCTGATAACCCCAAAATGCTAGGGTTAGGGTTTGTGGGAGTTGAAGTTGACGTCAAATTGAAGATGTTGACCAAAGTATTCGAGACGAAAATCAGATAACTTACGCAAAACCCAGCCTGTGAAAGCACAATCATGACATCAACAGACGATCGGCCGATGGGACCGGCGACGACGAACCCTAGGTCACCAAAAGAATTGATTTTTGAGAACCCATTGATGGATTCGAGCTTACGTCGGGTTTTCACAAGCAGCATCATACAGTGGTTGGTGAAGTAGGCGACGGCGAACACCGTTAGGGTTCCGGTGACGTATCCGGTGCGTTTGAAGGTGTACGGGAGACCGAGGACGCCGGCGCCGACGATGGCGATGAAGACGTTGGCGAAAGTCTTGAATTGGGAAGATTGATGTGGGGTTTTTGAGTTGAGAAGAGGGGTTGATTCTCGAGGGAGATTGAGTACATGGGATGATGAAGATGCTTCTGAATTCTTCTTGTTTTCTTCAAAACCCATGATTGATTGTGTGTTTTACACACAGTGAAGATTGAAGATTGAAGGGTTTGAAGAATTGGTGGAAAGTGGTGGAAGATTGTTTGAATGTTGAAGGATGGGGTGTTGATATGGATCTGAAGATACAATATGAATGAATATCTTGATAGCAGTAAGAAGTTGAAATCACACACGTCTTCTGCACACTGAAATTTTTTAATCTAAGATGGAAGAAGAAGAGAAATTGGATTTTAATACTGTTAGTTTAGCTACTTTCTTTATTATAACGAAAATCATACATTTATAATTATTATTGTGATTCAAATTGAGTGCAAGTAAAACCTAAGGATAATTATGTTTAGAGACTGTTACTAATAACAAAATAAATTTTCCGTCCTATCAGACTCTTCTTTGTTTCCAAGATATTGAAGTGAAACTCTATCGCGCTTCTTTGTTTTCAAGGTGTTGCGACGCCATGAAATTCGATGATGTCATCGATATCGTAAGTAGCAATGAAATCTCTAAAGATGGTCAAAGAAAACAAACTTGAAGGTGTGTTTAATTTGTTTTATTACTAATCACAGAAATTGTAATGTGATAATATTGTTTTGTTGTTCCGTTTCTAATTCTTTCGAATCTACGTGAATACTAATAATAATACTCACCGTTTATTGGCCTGTAATTTTTTTCACCCAAACTAAAGTAAAAAGGGAAACTAATCAGAATCTTGTGTGAGAAAATTTTTAGCCAGCATCTTAAAATTAAAACCATGTTTCTAACTAAATGGTTTTTCATGGGATACAAATGAGCTACGAAACACCAATCATGGACAAGTTGCAGAGAAAATAAATTAAATTGTTATTTTTTTATGCAGGGTTCTAATAGGATCAAATCTACCAGCCGTTTGTAATTTAATCTTAACATTTATGAACATATTATAATCAGACTTCTTTAATTAAAATTATTATTTTTAACATAATAAAACGTAATATCTATTATCCTCTTCAAAATTTATCATCTCCAACCATCTACTTCAAACATCCTTGTATTAAATTAAATTCTATATTATATAGTGTATTAGCTTAAAAAAAACTAGTTTTTAATAGTTAAAGTGTAAGTTAAAATAGTAAAAAAAATGTTTAACCATGCGGAATTCTTTTAGCCAAAGCCCAATCCTTTAGTTCACATCTTTGGCCCATTTCTTTTATTATTATTTATGGTTTCGTCATTCGTGGTTTGTTCTATTTGAAGATAGTTTTACAGGATTGTCATTGTGTGACTTTAATATTTTGACCCCACAACTAATGAATTCGACCAGTTTATTATTTACTCTATATTTCATTATAATAATGTTATCTTTTGAATACGTACTTTTGTCTAAAAATAGGAAGTATAGAAAGACATTGGTATTATTCTAAGGTTTAAACATCTATTAATTAGTAATCAGGCTTACACAGGCTCCAGGTAAATTGAGGGGATTTTTATATTTAGTAAGGACGAAGCAGAATCAAGTTTGACTTTTATGATCTCGTTAAGTAATTACGACATATTAGTAACCATCGCTCTCAAATGTTGATCGAGGATAATGAATGGATTCTTTATACTAGTTAGAATTTATATCGTTGGTACATTTCGTTGGTTAATTGTAATGTATTAACCCATGAAATGTATCTAAAATATTATTTTGTTTTTATTTCCTAGTTGTTTGATATTCGTACATTATTAAGGACAATAATGGTAAGGAACTATTGAAAGATATGGTTCAGGGCGAATCTTTGTGTGGGGAAGGGGTTGAGTGACTTATTTGGAGGGTTATTAAAAAATTGACAAAAAAAGAATAAATCATTCTTATTTATTACCTTTGATGTAATATTTAATAAATGATATTTTAACATTTAAGAATAGTAAACTTTCATTTATTTCTTGCTTCTTGGTAGTTGTTACTTGTTACCCGTTCATCAAAAACCTCTAAAAACACCTTGTCAAACTAAATTGTGCTAGTGATTGTTAATATTTAAATCAAACAATCCACGTCATGGAAACAAATTTATTTTTTTTTGTCACTCAACATGAAATAACTTTGTAAATTTTTTTGTTAGGTGTTTAAAACCAGTGAAGTGTAAAATGTTTCACTAAAAATTTACATTTGATAATGCCCATGTGGCACGTATACATGGCGTGAGCAAATCCTCATCAATCAAAATAGAGATTTTATAATAAATTTAGTTATATCTGAGAACCATCTTATGACAACATGCATTGCATCATAAAATACCTATATAAAGAGGGAATCAAGTAATGGTTAGATTCGTTTACTTTCTCACAAACTCTCTCACATTTATTATTTTTGATAAAAAAAAACTAGTCACTTACTCTCATGTTGAAGTCAGGTTAAATGAAAAACATTCTTTCAATAGCGAAGCTAACAGTGTTAATTATTTTGCCGGTCAAAACTCACTCTTAGATTGAAGCTCGAGGTGCAACCTTGTGGAAACGTGCTAGTCAAGTCTTCCTTGCTGTTAGTGTTTTTTTTTATTTGTGTCATATGTATTCAACCTGAACGAACATTCTTTCAAGTAATTCTTTGAGTACCATGGTGTGTAGCAATAAAGCATCATTCAATGATGATCCAGCGATGGAGACTATGAAGGAGATGGAAAAGAAGACACGGATGACCGCAGGTGCAAGTTATTGACGTTTGATGGACAAGGCATTAAAACTAACAAATTAGCAATATCATGAAGGTGTATGTGGTGAGAATATAATCAAGAGTCAAGATGAGGATGAGATGCTACTTGATATTCAAGCAAATTCACTCGACTCCACAAACTTTAATCTGAAGTTGAACTCGGATAAATGTTCTTCTGGAGTAGAAGATGACAGGTTTTAGGTGTGATAGTGGTAAAAAATGATTATAAAGCTAATCTAGAGAAGATCTTGGTAGTTTATCAAATGTTACTCACTTCCACGTTAAAAGGAGGTATAATATTTTAATGGGAAAACTTCATAAAAATGTAACCAATTTTTATAATTGTTTCAATTAAATCACTTAAACTTTTTTTTGTCCTGATTTGGTCACTTAACTTGTAAAAAATATGCTAATCATATATATTTTACCTGCCTAACAGGTTAAAATGTTTTTTTAAATTGTTGACTTGAAATTAACAATTATTAATTAACAAAGTTTAACACATAAAAAAAGACTTTGATCAACTTTTGAAAAAATAAATATATGGTTTTTGAAGAGAAATCATTTAACTCGAATAACAGTAGGTTTCAAAAAAAAATTCAAAACAAACTTGAACAACAAGTTAGGAGAATTTCTAACTGTCATTAATTTTTTTTTCCAATTCATCGATTTATAAATTATAAACCAAACAAATCCAACAAATAAATATCCAAAACTCATAAACAAATTCCAAATTCATAAATTATTTATGAAATTTAGATATTTATATATTGAATTAGTTTAGTTTATGAATTGGATGAATCGAATGAATTTAAACTGTTTTTAACTAACTATTCGGAAATTTCTTTTTATCCTGCTGTTAAATTTTGTTTTTGGAAATGTTTAAATTTAACTTCTTTTTTGGAACCTACTGTTGTTTTGAGATGGATGATTTATTTTGAATTTTTTTAAATTAACATTCGTCCTTTTTGTTTTGGAGAACTTGTGAGCGATCTTCCTTTTTTTTAATAAGAAAAAAATTGTTTTAATTAGTAAATGTTAATTTTTAAGTCAACAATATTAGAAAAAGAGAAAGGAAACTAAAAAAACACTTACGGTACTGAGCATTTTTGGTACCGGTATCGATACCTAATTTTGATGATTTTGGGGATTGATACTTTTGGTTTGATGCCGGTTTGGTATGGTACCGGTACCGAGTTCATCCCTAGTTGAGTTATAGTAAATTTGTGTTTGATTCAAAAAACCTAACAAATATTTTGGGTTTAACATGTGTTTTTCTATTGTTTTAAAAGGGAGAAGACATTGTTTATTGTGTCATATACATCAGGTTACTGTGTTTTATACGTCAGGTTATTGTTTTAAATATTTTTTACCATTTGGTTTATGTATTTATCATTGTTACGTTTTAAATCATTTCGTGATATGTCATTGTTTTTTAATATATTATATAAACTTGTTTTTGCTATTATGTATCACAATAGAGATACACAACAATGTTATTTTAATAATTTGTTTTTCAAAACTCGTTGTGTCCAGTATAACACAATGACGAGCAAAAAACAATAAATCATCTTATCATTGTGTTTTATGTTTTATAGCAATTTGTGTTCTTTTAGATTGATTAGTTGTTGATCTATGAGTGTGCTTTACATACTAAAATTACACAACAATGTTATTTCACTATTATGTGTTTTTAAAATTCATAATTTTAGAAGGAATACATTAGTGTTCGAAAAAACACACTAACTAACAAAAATACAAAATAAATTGTATAAAAGAAACAATAACGACAAGCAGATTTCATATGAGGGGGAAAATGTCAAAGTTATTATCTTTTCATATAAAGACATTTTACTTGTTTTAAATGTTAAAATATGCTCGTTTAATGGTGTATTTTTTATTAAAAACATAATATCATATATAAAAGTTATGAACATTTAAGAATTGTAATGAAACTTGAAAAAAAATCAACAAAAATGGCTATGGTTAATACACTTCTCTAACAAACTTTTTTGTTATAATTTGATATCAATCATCAATTTAAAAGATTGACGGTTGAGATTCCTTACACTTTAGAGATTTATTATACTTTTTATTTTAATCTTTTTACTAAAATATAAGCTAACTTTTGTTAGATTTACAAATAAAATCATATATATATATATATATATATATATATATATATATATATATATATATATATATATATATATATATATGTATATATTAGTTTTAAAGATAAAATATTTAGATAAAATGCATTTAAAACTTTTTTCTAGAACCATGAAAATGATTGAAAATAGTTTCCAAATAACAAAATAACACTAAAATGAAAGAAATGACAAAATGTGCTTATGTGATGTTGTGTCGTCCTTTTGTGAATTGTAAGCGGTCCCTCTACCTTGATTTGTCAATTTTTGAGACCGATAACGAAAAAAATTGGAGCACTTCATGGACGCATGCGCAACTTTACATGTACAGTCCATTTTCTTTTATATTAAATGTTGACTCGTTAATAGCTCAATCGAGTCAAACTCAACTTTAAATGAAGTTCTTTTAGTAAGCAACATACGAGATGAGTCAAGCTTGTAACGTTACTTACAAATTGAGCTTGAGATTTAATGATAAAACTCAAGCACTCTTAAATTAAATGAACGAATTTAAAATTAATCGAGTTGAAGCTTGGATCGACTTTTTACACAACTACCTGCATAACACCAGTTTGGCAAAACAAACCGAAATAGCCACATATTTAAGAATCGCGTACCAAGGTTGTATGAAAAATATCTGAGTTCAAATCAACTTGTATATATGTATTATTATTTTACTTGAAGTCTTGAATTATTAAATGATATTTTGTAGGAGATATATTATATTCTTATCCAAACAAATTAAGTAATTAGCTAGAATGTTAGATAAATTTTCTAAAAATAATATTTATTATAAATAAAACTAAACGAAAACAATAAATAAGACGAATCATTGTCATCTTGATGTGTCATAAAAGTTAAAAAGAACGGTAAAGTAATAAAAAATGATGTGTATAAGCAATACAAAATTTAAGAGAAATTTTTTCATAAGAGTTATCCTTCGAATACGTGTATTGAGTTGAGATATATATTTGTATATATTGCACATAAAATAACGAGTGAGAAACTAGATAACAATTATAAAAAAATATTTGTCACTTGACTCTTGTGCCAAACATTTGAGCCGCCTTATAGATTATATGTTAGAACGTGTTTTGTATTATCAAATTATATATATACTTTAAAAACCAAATATACAACACCCTTATGCACTCAATGTATGAGGTATGTTTACTATTATATAATACATAACATTAGTTTAAAATTGTTTTTTTAACAAGAAATTAAGACGTCATACAAAAAATCAATGTCTAAATTCCTTCTTTCCTAGCATTTTCTTCCATTTTACCCCTATTCAATAGACTCTTACAAGTGTTTCAATATCTATTCAACGCATTTAATTATCTAATCCTTCTTCACTCTTCTCCATTACCTTCCATTCAATCATCCGATGGGGACCAATTGAAGCGGCTTAGTATATCGTCACTTCATGGCGGGGTGGGATGAAATATTATACAATTCAAAAACTTGTCTACAATTTTTAAACTTTAATTGGTCATAAAGTTAGAGAACCTTTTTTTCGTTACAGCGTGCCCTTTAGTGTTACTTGTATTTGCAAGTTAGATTTTTTTAATATTATTTAAAATTTAGAATTACTATTACTTATATTTTATTTTCCTTGTATAGCTTTTAAATATATTATTTTCTTAAATTTCAAAAATACCGTTACGACATGATTAATTTAAGTTTTGACCTAAGTTTCACTCAATATGAAGACATGTTAAATATAATGTATTTTTACTTTTTTATTTTCAAATTCACTTTCGTATGCATTGTTGTGATGTTTTTACTTTTATCTTAATCTCGATATAAATTTTAGTTAAGATCAACCGAGTTAGATATAATATGTTTTTTTAATTTTTAATTTCAGAATATACCATGGGTATGAGATTAATATACCTCCGTTTTGACCAAAATCTACGGGTTAAATATTATATATTTTTACTTTTCAATGACAACTTTTTGAATATACCTTTTGCGTCGTACGTATTTCTACCTATGTTTCGGCATAAACTTTATTAAAATCAAGCCACGACACCGTGCGGGCAAAACCCACTAGTTAACTTAAAATGCATGAAGCTTCTATACGTTTGGTTTTGGCTAATGCTTTGCTTTCAAAGTTATTAGTTTATTATTATGATTAATATTTATTGTATTTTATTTTTTCTCTTATAGCTTTAAAACTATAATATTTTTAAGTTCCGCTAAACTGTTGCGATGTGTTTATTTTTGTCTATGTTTAGGCGTAAGTTTCGTTTGAAGCCGATAAATGTCGGATATAATATTTTATCATTTTTTTAAGAAAACTAATGATTTTGAAAATTCTGAAGATATGTTTCGACGTGATTATCTCCATGTATATTCTTATATAAAATACTTAAAACGAATCATCGCCACACGAGACCAAAACCCGTGGTCAAGTTTGAGTATTATATACTTTTAGTTCTTTTCAAAACATTATAATTGTTTTTATATTCCGAATATTCCGTTACGAAATTTTTTTTCTAGATATTTTTCCATAAATTTTAATTGAAGTGACGCAATTCGTTATCAAAATACTAGTTATACTTAAATGGTAGCTTTAGTTTATTATTTAATATCAAACGCAACCATATTATTCACGAATTATGAATACTCTAGTGATTAAAAGTTAACAATATATGCGTGGACCCCTTAAATAATTAGATCAATCATCAATTCCCCTTCCACCTGCCCCAATTTTGTTATGCGTTAATAAAATGGTTAATTGACATATAATACAGTCATGTAATTTTATTATTACGTTACCAGTTTTACCCACGTATTTAACGTTAGTGAACAAACTTAAAATTGATGATAAAAGTAATTTTGATTAAAAAACGAAAAACTTTAAGTTATACATATTCATTTTTAGATGTAGACTATTATTTTAACAAAAATAAAATAATAACATGGACGATAAGATTAAAGGATATAATATGAGAATGCCAATTTAGTTTATATTAAATATCTAAAATATCGTTAATTAAACCATGATAAATAAATTTCATTTCCACGTCAGTCATATAATTTTTTACTTGGTTATGAAGAATAATGACAGATATATAACACATAAAAAACTTGGAACTTTTTAAGAAATACTAAAATTCCTGAAGGGCATCGCATTAACAAAATTTTTTTATTTTAAAATATATTGTAGTAATAATAAGACTTCATAAATGCATCATAGGGTCACATGTTAAGATTTGTCAAGCTAAAAGCAACTAAAAGCTAAACTCTTAATTTATATAGTGCCTCAAAATTTTCTAGAAATAAAATTATATATGTGAACTAGTTGATATATTAGGGTTTTAATCTAAAAAATATTTATAAAAAAAATTAACACCACCAGTAACAAATCTTTTAGTTTATTGTTACACGTGTTTAGCTCTGATAAATGATAAATGTTTATAATGTAAACTTTAGAAAGACTTCCGACTTTTAGGTTTGCTTAAGGCCTTGAAATATATTTATAAGTTTTAAGACATTGTTACAGAAAAAATTAAAGAATATAAATCTTATCAATTGAAAGATTTGATTTGGTATTTGGTGATGATGTAGTAAGGAAATATCTCTAATCTTGTATGAGTGAGTATGTATATAAACATATGAATTTGTATGTAAGGATTATAACATTTTAAAAGCATGAAACATTGATTAAAAAACTAGAGTATTTGGGTTTTGTTTTCTCATACTAATTTATTGTTTTGTACATAAACTCATCATCTATACGTGTGCATGTGTATGACTTATTATATAGTGAAAAGATATATAAAAAACTATCAACTTATGAGAATAACATAAGTTCACATCTAGTCGATCACAAGACTTACTGATAACTTATTTTTAGTTATCTGATGAGCGTTTGAGTGAATTATGATCTTATTTTATTAAATCATTATATGAATAATATTTAAATTTAAACCTCCTCAATCATGATAAAAGTCACAGAACAAATATCGAGTTACATATACGTAACCCGCAATTTTACATGTGCAACTCATGATTACACGTACGTTACTATCTAATATTTACAGTTTTCACATGACTTATATTTTCCTACCTTCCCCTTAATTAAATATTCATTTGTATTTAGTAATTTAATAAAGCTTCCAAACACGTGATAAGGATCTCCCAATTGCATGTGTCAATGTCGCACATGTTTTAATCCACTTTACAGTGACAATTATCACCAGAAAGTGGGAAATTTCTCCACACCATTCACTGGTCATGTGAACTGACAAACGAAATTGGTCATCTGTAGTCTGTACGTTTTCTAACATCCTTCAAGAACTCTTGTGACCATCATCACTATCATACAAAATCACTAAACATCTCTACACCATACGTTACATACATGAAACCCTCTTGCAATTTCACCTTTACAACTACTGCTACAGCATCAGATCTGTTTGATCTCATCACTGCTGCAAGTTCCCCCATTTCTTCTTCATTGGTGTTTCTCTGGGTCAACTGTAGATGGTTGCTTAGTCTTCTCTTCTCTGTAATCCCTCTCTCTCTCTCTCTCTCTCTATATATGTATGTATACACGTATATAGGCATAGATATATGTATATACAGTAGGATTATATAGCTGTATAGGATAAAGGTGTGATCTTTACCTCATTTGGGGGACTTTCTTGATGTGTTTTGTGGACTGATGATTATATTGTGATGTGGGTATAGGTTAATTTGATGGGTTATTTCTTCTAATGATTATTTTGAAGTTGCATACAACATGTTTGATGTTTTGATTAGATGAGTTTTGAAAGTTGTCTACTTTGTCTTGTTGGTGAAATGTATAGGTAGCATTTAATAGCCATTCCAGCTAAGGCTGGGTGGCAGAGGCTCTTGCCTTTTTGGAGAGAAGTCAGAGGGTTCAAAATTTGGCATAAGGCAGATTAGAAATTGGTGTAGTTTAGCAGCATAAGTAGATGAGCATGTGAGTTGTAGTTCAAAAAAGATAAAAAAAGAAAAGAAAAGCTTACTAAAGATTACCATTACCCACATATATAAAGGAATCATCTGATTTGTTTAATAGACGAACATTTGCTGTAAATTCATTCTCATTCTTGATACAATTTCTGTCTTATCCGATTATTGATTTCGTGTATATACGAAATACTTTAATCTCATAGTGATATCACGTTTTAGAAATCTATCCGGGAATAAGGAAATCGAAAAACACAACCTTGTCTCACCTTAGTTTTAATGCTAGTTGGTCAAGACTCATACTTCTGAATATTAACTTGTAATTTTAGAACCCAAAGAATTGCTCAAACTTAGCTGCTATCATCTACCTTGCTCAAAAATTTACTTCAATGTAGTAACTGCTTGCTAATATTATTAAAGCACGCTTTTTTCATATCATAGAAATGCGATAATTGGTATTTGATTGATTGACAACACAGAAACTTAAGTTCTTTTGTGTCTTTTTGCATATCAGGGTCTTTGAGACTGGCCTTTCTTAACAGAAAGATGGCTAAGAATTCAGTTTGGCTACTGGTGGTTTTGGTGGTTTACTTAAGTGGATGTTTCACTGAAGGAGATAATAATGCCACTTTTTCTGCAAGACCAGATGTCATATCTATTGCGTCTATCTTGACATTTGATTCCATCATCGGGAAAGTGGCAAAAATCGCTTTAGAGGCTGCAATTGAAGATGTTAATTCTGATCCAACTATTCTTAAAGGAACCAAGCTGAAAATCACTCTTCATGACTCAAACTACAGTGGATTTCTGAGCATGATGGCGGGTAAATCTTTAAAACATTTGCTTTGTTTTTCACAGTAGTTTTAAGCTTTATATGATTTTAAAGTGAGAAGAGTCACTGGAAAAAAGCGTTTACGATTGAACTTTTAAATTCAGTTTTTGACTAGTTTAAGCTTGAAGTGATATAAATTCTTTAATTAAAGTCTTGTAGTTTATATTTGTATCTGAAATGAACAGCTTTACAAGTCATGGAGACAAATACGATGGCCTTGATTGGCCCTCAAAGTTCGGATTTAGCTCATGTGATTTCCCAGGTGTTAAACGAGCTTCATGTTCCCTTATTATCTTTCACAGCCACTGATCCTACATTAACTTCACTCCAATATCCATTTTTTGTTCGTACAACTCACAGTGATCTTTACCAAATGGCTGCCATAGCAGACATAGTCAGATACTATGAATGGAGGCAAGTTATAGCAATTTACATAGACACTGATCATGGGAGAAATGGAATAATTTCATTAGGGGATCAATTAGCAGCTAGAGGATGTAAGATTTCCCATAAAGCGCCTATTAAACCACTAGCCACAAAAGCAGACATAAGTGATGTTTTGGTTCAAGTTGCTTTAATGGAGTCAAGAGTTCTTGTTGTTCATACTTATGCTAATTGGGGATTAGATATACTTGAAGTGGCTAAAAGTCTTGAAATGTTGAATAATGGATATGTTTGGATTGCTACAAATTGGCTTTCTACGGTTATTGACATTAGTTCTCCACTTTCTTCAAACACAGTTGATATTATGCAAGGTTTTATTACTCTGAAAGCATACGCAAAAGGTTCAAAACTCACAAAAAAGTTTGCTTCTGAGTGGCGTAACTTAACCACATTCGGATTAAGTACTTATTGTTTATATGCATATGATACCGTTTGGCTGCTTGCTCGTGCACTTGATGCTTATTTTGATCAGGGTGGAAACGTTTCCTTCTCAAAAGTTCATAAGTTAAAAGGGTTAAAAAGAGACATCTTAAAGCTTGATTCTTTAAGTATATTCAATGGAGGAAATTTATTGCTTCAAAACATCTTAAATGTTAAAATGAAAGGACTGACGGGTGCTATTGAGTTTACTTCTGATAAAGACATGGTTTTTCCAGCATTTGAAGTTCTCAATGTGATTGGTACTGGTGTTAGGAAAATCGGGTATTGGTCAAATTCTTCGGGTTTGTCAGCTAGTTCTCCAGAAACAGTCAACATGAAGTCACCTCAGCAATCAAGTGCTTCTGAGGCATTACACACTGTGATTTGGCCTGGTCAAACAATTCAAAAGCCGCGTGGATGGGTTTTCCCCGAGAATGGAAAGCAGTTGCAAATTGGTGTTCCAAAGAGAGTCAGCTTTCAAGAATTTGTGGGACTGTCAAAGGACACTGATGCATTTAAAGGATACTGTATTGATGTTTTTACAGCTGCTGTAAACTTACTTCCATATGCTGTTCCTTATAAGTTTCAATCCTATGGAGATGGTGTCAAGAACCCTAGCAACACCAAGCTTGTGCGCATGATAAACGCAGGAGTGAGTTCTTTTTGTTCTTGTTTCTTAGGTCATTTAGTATATCTAGAAGGCAGCAATCCATTTACTTATGAGTTGGTTGATTCAGGTTATGTTTATCTCTTATACTTCATATGGGTTAAAATTTCTTCTGTAAAAGATCAGATTAAGAGGAAACATGTCAAATTAATGGGTTGGAAGTCATAAAAACCTCCAAAATCGATTGATGAAAGAACAGATTATCATTGATATTATATAGTTCTTGTTATCATATTTGATATAGAAGTTATTTATTAAAAGAAAGCGTTCGGACAAAAAGTATTTGGGGTCAACTGGCATGACCCGTTGTGTGGTCCACCCATCGTGTCCACTTTTCCACTTTAAAAAACATGATTCTAGATTTCTAGTTAAATATCTTGTTGAATTTTATTGAAATTTAACCAAATTTAATGCAGGTTTATGATGCTGCAGTGGGAGATATTGCTATAACTACCAAGCGGACGCGATTAGCAGATTTTTCACAACCGTTCATTGAATCTGGTCTAGTTGTAGTGGCACCAGTTAGGAGGTCAAACTCTAGTATTTGGGCTTTTCTTAGACCATTTTCTCCTTTAATGTGGTGTGTATCAGGAATTTTTTTCATAGTTGTGGGAGCTGTCATATGGATTCTAGAACATCGTATAAATGATGATTTTCGAGGCCCTCCCAAAAAACAGATTGTTACAGTTCTGTGGTAAGTGTTTTTGTTTCTGTTCTAAAGATTACACCAAGACTACATAAAATTTGCTGTTTTTGTTTTTAAATCACCACACAGTAAGTGCAATCTGAGCCCTTAGTGCAGGGGGTGTCTGGATTTCCATTTGAAACAATCAATATCAATGCTTAGATAAGCAGATTATGCTTCTGTTTATCTGATTAATAAGGAATTAAAATGATAATCAATTTCATACTTGCATCAACAAAACTAATTGTTAAAAATGCGTAATTAAAGTACTTAACTAGCCCTTCTTTTAAGCTAATTTGAGTCTTTTACCCCCATCTCATGATAGGTATCTCCTATTATATGATAAGAGTGTACATTTTGGTCAATTTATGCTAATTTCTTAAATAATCAGAATCTGGATAGCAGTTTTAATATTTTGAAGAAAAAGCAAATCCAAACACCATCTCCTATGGCTAGTTATATTACAATTTGTAGATCACAAAATCACTTTCAAAATGCACATCAAAGACATTATCAAGACCTTGCCTCTCACAGTTTGATCTTGTTTTGTGCAGGTTTAGCTTTTCAACTTTGTTTTCATCCCACAGTAAGTGCTCTTCTTTATATTATGAGAAAAAACTTCCTTGGGGATAATAATCCACATGTTTCATTCAAAAATGTTGTATGATCTTACTTGATCATGGTTTATGCAGGAGAAAACACGTTGAGCACTCTTGGTCGCATGGTTCTAATTCTATGGCTATTTGTGGTTCTGATAATAAACTCAAGCTACACTGCCAGTTTGACCTCAATCCTGACCGTTCAAAAACTTTATTCTCCTATTAAAGGAATTGATAGTTTGATGTCAAGCAAGGATCCCATTGGGTACCAAGAAAATTCATTTGTTCGTAATTATCTTATAAATGAATATGGTATTCATGAAGCTCGACTGATTCCTCTTTCATTGCCCGAAGACTATGAAAAAGCTTTGAAAAATGGTCCCAAGAATGGTGGTGTTGCTGCAATTGTTGATGAACGTGCTTACATTGAACTCTTTCTTTCAACCCGTTGTGATTTCAGCATTGTTGGTCAAGAGTTTACCAAAAATGGATGGGGATTTGTAAGTATAAAGTTTTCGTTTATACATTATACTTTAGTAATTAGCTTTCAGAACAATTATACTTGCAAAAATGTTAAAATGAAACACTTCTTGGGTGACATGTGAAAATTTAAGTGCAAAATTAACACTTTTTGGTATCTTTTTGCTTACTTTGACTTTTGTAGTCAGATACATTGGTTTCAAGTTCATTAAATCACACAAAGTTTATATATTAACAAGTTATAAATAGCTAAATAGCAGTGAGAAAAAGTCAACATTCGACCTTGGCAAGCCATACGCCAGTGCTTCTATCTTGCTTTCATGAAAATTAACCCTTACTTGTAGAGATATTGTAGTTTTGCTTATAAGGAATCATCATGTAACTTCTGCATACTAATATGATTTTCTTATGAGGCCTTCTAACTTTGACCATTAAGGTCAAAACTTTTCTTCGATTTCAACTCCAAATCTTTATAAATCTTTCTTGGTTCGACCATAGATCTTCTACTCTAGATGTGAACCACTATAAATTTCTAACCAGGAAGGTTATAGATTCTTTACTCAACAAAAAAACTGACATTTGACTTGTCTTTACGGATGCATTACTTATTTCTAACGTTGACTTTCCTAGTCATCAAATATACAAATTTCAACAACAAACTTTTACACAAAAATTTACTTTTCATGATTAGTAACAGCAAATAGTACTTAAAAATATATTATATCTATACCTAAATCACATCAAATTCAAATTTTGGACCTTGGAAGTCTTACATTCTTTTTCTACTGAAAAACATTTGACTTCAGAGTCTCTTAATATTTCCAATCTTATTTTGTCACAGGCCTTCCCGCGAGATTCCCCTTTAGCAGCTGATATATCAACAGCTATTCTAAAACTATCAGAAAACGGTGAGCTACAAAGGATCCATGACAAATGGTTGATGAGAAGCGCGTGCAGCTCACAAGGAACAAAATATGAAGTAGACCAACTCCAATTAACAAGCTTTCGAGGCCTGTTCTTAATATGTGGCTTAGTTTGTCTGCTTGCTCTTATCATATACATTGCATTAACAATACGCCAGTTTTACAAACTTTATCCAACACTCACTGAGACGAGTGGGAGAAGCGTTCGATCAGGGCCTCTTCAGACGTTTGTCTCGTTTGTTGATGAAAAAGAAGAGACTGTAAAAGCGCGCTCGAAGAGAAAATATTCAGAAGGAAGTTCAAGCAGGACAGATGTAGATAGTGCATCAATGAACTACCAAAGCAGCAGGTTAGATTTGTCAATGAACAGCAAATGATTAAAAATTAAAAATGTTGTAATATTTGGTTCAGACAGTTATTCCATTTTTAACCATAGCAGATAGCAAGTTAACCTAAAGGTACCACATTTAGATAAATCTCAAGTTACAGAAGTCATCCACACCCTATAGATATTAATTTATGTATACAAGATAAACAATTAAATTACATAGATATGGTCATATTGTTTATATTCACTGTTACGCATTTAATAATCGACTACGGCTTTCTTGTGATCTTGATATATAACTGATTGAAAGAGAGTTCTGATTTGATTTGGTTCTTATAAGCTTTGTCATAATCTCAAACCGCGTCTAGCTTTAGGAGGTTTAATTTCTATAGGTGTCTATAAGCTTGAATATTGTTATGGCTTGGTAAATGCACGTGTAAAATCATCTGGGTCAAGTGTAAGTAAATGTACCTATCTTTACGTCTTTTATAACAGTATGACTATTTCCATGTAACCGACCTTTAAAACTTAAATAAAATCAGATAAATTTTCATGTGTTTTACGTTGTAATTTATGTTAGGTCATTTAGTATGATGAGCATGTAATACGAATAAGTTCTAATTATTTTTTTCTTTTCAGTGAACACAAATAAATATATAAATAAATATATAATCATAAACAATAACTGTAAACTAATATGCATATTTTTCGTCTTGGGTACATTTTTAGAACGGCTCCTAATTTGCTCTCAAACAACTCTTAAAAACCATCAATATCTGCAACTTGTAGGATTCGAACTATTCACCTCTTGAATAGACCTTTTAAATAGAGGGGATACACCTTACCATCAGGATGTACCTTAGACTGGTCTGTAAAAGTTCGGTGAATAGTATCTTCAAACGACTAAGCTTTTATAGACAATTTATGTTTGTGTATAACAACTCATTGATTATAACATCAAGATCTTATGTCTGGATTTGTGAAATATTAACGGAATCAGCTGAAATGAAGTCTAGAATATTATCTACATAAACAATCTAGTCGTCACTAAAACACGTATTATAATCTTGATCTTGAGAATAATAGTAGTTTGTACTTATAACTTTGGCAAATCTATACCTAGATCAAAAATTTTTAAGGAGCACAAGTAATTAATATATCTAACTTGAATGAGACTTAAACTTTATATAAACATATGAGCTTGAACATATCTGACTTTATTACTTATCTCTTGAATGCTTAAGATTTCAGTTGCAAGAAAACAAATAGTTACTCGGGATGTTGGACTCGTTTAAACTAGAACATAAAGTTTAATGTATATAAATTACAACTTAAATTTCACCGTAATTCAATATTAAAATGTATAATAATCGTATGAATGACGTATCTAGTAAGAAACATACATAAAAATACATTAGCACAAGAGGACGTGCATTGTTTTGTTATTTATATTTAAATGTGTACTTGATGTGTTTTCTTTTTGCATAAATAATATTTTAAGTTGTCAGTTTTGATGTTATTACAACTTGTAGGATTGTTGCTTTAATGGTTGAATTATTTTATTGTTATGTCAACAATAATACTTTTGTTCATATACATCAATATTTGTAAAAATAATAAACTTTAAAATAAACGATTCGATGAATCAAGAGCATGCTCAAGTTTTAAACATGCTAAACTCGAGCTACATATTCTAGTTTCTTAAGTTAAACGAATTAAACCGGCTAATCTTGTTTTCTTGTAGACCATAGTAAAAACTTTAGAAACGATGTAGATTGTAAAGTCGATAAAAGCCTAAAAATGCCCAACATAGGATATGTGTTAGGAAAGCATGTTACGAAATTTTAATTTTAAATCTATAATAAATAGATTTGTAATTGTAAATTGTTTTAGAAAAATAAGAGTAAAATTTGTAACATTACCGATTATTTCTAATTAAATCAATTAAAAAATGTAATTAAGATATTTTATTGATTTTGCTTCTTTGGAAATATTGGACGAAAAAAAACATGCTTGATGTGGATTCCCTTGTTATATTTACAGAAGAATGTGTGTTATATGTGGTTTCAAGAACGTAACGAAAACAAACGATGAAGGAAACAAGAAAATCGTTTTCATCTTTATTAATGGATCCAATACATTGAGGTGGACCGGATACAACAATGAAGCATTGGAAGTGGCTCCTAATTATTTTATGTACAACAATATCCAACTATCAAAAAGTCTTTTAAAAAGGAATTGTATCGAAATCTTAAAGAATTAGAACGAGTTCGAAATCAAGTTTCTCAAAATGAGTCGTAATTACAGGGGCAGTCGCCCTGATACAGTGATCGATGTGGTGAAGCCGACGAACTTTACAGGTGGGTTAGAGTTCACGAGCCTAACGTATACAGTGATGAAGAAAAAGAAGAACGACGAAGGAAAATGGGTGAAGCAAGAAGCAGATTTATTAAATAAGATCACAGGTTATGCGCCCAAAGGGTGCATCACTGCGGTTATGGGTCCTAGTGGTGCTGGCAAATCTACTCTTTTGGATGGATTAGCAGGGCGGATCGCTAGTGGCAGCCTCAAGGGCAAGATGTCCTTGGATGGCACTGAGATGAGCCCAAGCTTCATCAAAAGAACTTCAGCTTATATTATGCAGGACGACCGGCTCTTTCCCATGCTAACAGTTTATGAAACTTTAATGTTTGCAGCTGATTTTCGATTAGGGTCTATCCCACGGGCTGAAAAGCGTCAGCGTGTAGAAAATTTGATCGAACAACTCGGCTTATCCGTAAGAATCATATTCAATAATATCTCACTCATATAATAGAGTTTAGGTGTGGTATTACTGGGCATGTACGAATATAAATATATATTCATATAATCTCTTTTCACTAGTTAAGTAAAAACTTACAGGCTAAATTGTTCAACTGTAGACAACGAGGAACACATACATCGGGGACGAAGGGACACGCGGTGTTTCAGGGGGTGAACGTCGTAGGGTATCCATCGGTGTAGACATCATCCATGGGCCATCTTTGCTTTTTCTTGATGAACCCACGTCAGGTTTGGACTCAACTAGTGCTCAAAGTGTGATCGAGAAAGTTCACGACATTGCACGGACCGGAAGCACTGTTGTTCTGACGATCCATCAGCCTTCACATCGAATCTTGCTTCTACTTGACCACCTCATTATACTGGCTCGGGGACAACTCATGTACCAAGGATCCCCGAAAGACGTGGGGCTACATCTAGGTCGCATGGGTCGAAAACTTCCTAAGGGTGAAAACCCGATTGAGTTTTTGATAGATGTGATACAAGAGTATGATCAATCTGAATATGGAGTTGATGCATTAGCTGAATTTGTTCTTACGGGCATGAAGCCCCCACAACTTTCGGAGAACGAAATGTCATTTTCAACTATCCTTCCTTCTCCAACACCACCACCACGTCGCGGCAAACAAAGTAATGACCAGGGTGCCTCGGGGAAGCGCCTTCACCTACAAACGGTCGGACGGTCTGATCAAGAAAAAGAGTTTGATCATAGTGTGAGAAGCCCTTGGAATAATGGTAAGTCGTGGAGCCAAAGTGGGATCATGGAATCTATTAAATTCACTCCTACTCGTAAGCGCAATGATCAGAGAACACCACATCATCCGAGGTAAACCATAGCTTTTAATATACTCTAAACTGAACCGAACATGCAACAAGTCGTTTTACCGGTACACTAGTCTGACTAGATTTAAAAAACTTATTACGTTGTACATATTATCAAAATTAGAGATACAAATCTAACTTTAAGAATTATGAACATATTTTTTATAACGACAATTCACACAACCGTCTACCCCTACTACTAAACTACTCCAACAGGTAACACCTCCATAACTCAAGATATATTATCATCTTTAAGATTTGAACATATAATCTTTAACTGAGGTGAAAGCACCATTTATCACTACACCCCCACAAATTATAAAAATTATGAAAATACTTACGTTTTGATACACGTATAAACATTCTAAAAAGTTAAATAAATAAAATACAAAGCCTAAAATATCAAATTTATTGCTAGTGAGATATTGACATTAAAAAGTAAAGAAAGTCAAAATCAGGTTCACCCGATTCTATCCATCGTCAAAACATTATTTTAAAGAGTTATTAGGAACCAACGATTTTACTTAAACCAACGTCTTGTGAAATTTTAAGCTTTATATGTCTGGAAAACATAATTCACACAAAAAAGCAAACTTACTTTTATTCCATTTGCCTTGAATTTTTATCTAAATTTCTTATAAATTTGTGACCGTGACTCTCTTTCTTTTGTTACAGTGCATCTCCAGGTTACTACACATACTCGAGTGACATTATAGTAGGAACCCCAACTCCACATAGCAGTGACTATACGGTCAATGAAGATGATTATCTCACCCCAAACAATGCGCCAAACACCGTAAAATATAGTCATTTGGGTCCTAAATTTGCAAACTCGTTCTTTGGAGAAACATGGGTTCTAATGCGTAGAAACTTTATAAACATCAGAAGGACCCCTGAGTTATTTCTTTCTCGACTCATGGTGTTGACCATTATGGGGTTCATGATGGCCACTTTGTTCATGAACCCTGATAGGTCAATGCAAGGAATAACTAACCGTCTTAGTTTCTTCATCTTCACAGTCTGCCTTTTTTTCTTCTCTTCGAATGATGCGGTTCCTGCGTTCATCCAAGAGCGGTTTATATTTGTTCGTGAGACATCTCATAACGCGTATCGCGCCTCTTCATACACCATTGCTGGATTAATTACCTATCTACCGTTTTTACTACTTCAGGCTGCAGTGTATGCTGGTATCACATGGTTTGCCTTAAAGCTAGAAGGCCCTTTTGTTTATTTCTTGATCATCCTTTATGTGTCTCTCTTAACCACCAACTCATTCGTTATGTTTGTGAGCTCGATTGTCCCCAACTACATTCTCGGGTATGCTGCTGTAATTGCTTTTACAGCTTTGTTTTTCTTGTTTTGTGGATATTTTTTGAATAGCCATGATATTCCTCCTTATTGGAGATGGATGAATAAGGTTTCGACGATGACATACCCGTATGAGGGGCTTCTGATCAATGAGTACCAAAGAGATGAAGTTTTCGGGCAGACTCTTATCGGGACCAACGTGACAGGAATCAACATTCTACAATCACTCAGTATTTATCATGAAAAGGATCCGAAATGGACCAAAATTTACATAATGTTGGGATGGGCTGTCCTATATAGGATCTTGTTTTACATCATTCTTCGCTTCGCTTCCAAGAACCAGAGGACATAAATCTTACAAGAAAATGATGATCTTGAATTAGCTGATAATAAGAAGAAAGTGTTTAGAAACATGACATTTTAGCTTAAACGAACCTTTATATATTGTTGCAGGTTTTGTTTTATATAATAATATTATATATGAGGAAAAGTATGATTTGTGAAGTTGATTAGAGTTGCTATTTCCAAAAACACCAATAGTGTCAATAAATACATAAATGCAGACAACATGCAGTTCAATCCAAAATATGTACATGACATCTTCCCTTGATCATGGGCGAACAACTCGTTAGTTGAAAACAAAGTAGTGAGTTTCTAGACTGACAACGAATATGGGTAAAGTGAACTAAGGAGTCGTATCGATATGGCAACGAGGACGCTGGATACTGTAGGGGTGGAGATATAAGTCCTATATTGGTTGACGGGGAGCATGAGCTATGAAGTCTTCCTTATAAGGGAGTAGAAGCTAGAAACATTCAGTATTGAGAACATGTTTTGTTCGGGCGAACAATTCATGCGGTGAAAAAAAAATCGCGAGGTTCTAGATTGGCAACCCATTAGCGCAAAACACACAATATACTAACACGGATTACTTGAGATGTTACAACTAGGATCCGATATGTCTCGTCGCTCCCTTAAATGAGAGATCATAAGTAATTGATTGTTATTTTGTTATTTCATTTTGTATGCATTGCAACAATGATCCAATAGGCTGGTCTATATGGACAGGTTGATTCCATGCTTAGTCTTGGATTAATGATGGGAGCATGAAATAAAGTTAAAAGCCATGAGACGAGTTTGGAGACCATAAGACTATGACTAAGTAAGATGTTCTGAGGACATCATGCACATATTGGTTTTTTAAAATTGTTTAAGTCAACTTTGGTCAAAATTATTTCTAAAATATTTGGTTCATGTATTAACCAGTTCTTAAATATGAAAAAGTTACCCGTCGAAACCAGTTAGGTTAATAACCAAACGAACTAACAAATAAAATAACCGATCTATTTACAAAAAAATCATTTCTCCTTTTTACAAAATATCATTTTTCATTAAAGAATCATTCAAATACTAATTAAGTAAACTAAATTCAATAAAGTTTATTTTTGGGATTTCAAAACATCACAAAACTTGATCTTGTTAAAAAACATAAAAAGTTGAGAATTCATTTCAATGAGATGAAACACCTCATTTTGTTACAACAACCCCAAAACCGACAACACCACTCACCATCTCCGACTAACACCTTCGTCAAGCACCATTAACCCCCACCTCCTTACCATTCGTCCCACCTTTAAGCCATGCAGTGCGACCACCTTTAACTGCAATCATCCTTCATCGAGGAAGATTTCTATCAGGCTTACGAAATTCTAGTTAAAATGGCAAAACTAACTATTTGATTAATTAATTCTTAACTAAAAAAGGTGGTGATTGTTCAAGAAACTTCTACCGAAGGCTACATCATTGACCTTGCTTGACTTGGGATGTTTTTGCATATAGTTATTTTAATAATAAATCTATCTTGCTCCTAATTATAAACTACTTCAAACTATTATACTTTATGTCTTACTTTAAATATGAGACCTCTCATCTAAAATAAGAGCCTCTATCAAGTTGGGCCAGTCCCACATTACCAGATGTTGTTGCATATACCGTCACGACGTGTTTATTCTTACCTATGTTTCGTTAAAAATCTTATTTAAAATTGAATCCCGATAAAATATAATTGATTTTTTAAATTTATATATGTATATATAATGCCGTTTTTCCTTAATAACTTTTCACATATAGTGTTTTATAAAACTACAAATATTACATTAAGATGTTATAACTTAAATCTATCTTGTGATATAAATTTTATTCAAAGTTGGTTTGATTCTCTTATTTTCATTCAAGACGTCATAGGTTTTAGTCTTTTCCTCAATATTATCCTCTCTTTAACATGACATCGAAAATCGTCAACCAACTTTAACATTTATTGTGTCGCTAAAAGCTTTACACCATCATCTCCGTCACACAACGCGTGTAAAGCCCTAGTGAATTTTTCTTAAACTTAATAGTTACCCTACTTATGTTTTTACGGGCCTTTTTTTTAATTATCTTTTTCTATCTTTTGAAAGAATAAATTGACAACAATTGCATATATGCTAAAACTTGACCTAATATGAATCAAATCAAATAAAAGAAACAGAGGATTTAAACAGCTTCAAGAAGGTCAAAATTGAAAACACCATAAACCGCCGCCATTGAAGCTCAAATTAACGATTTTTGTTCGTCTTTGATTGCTCGATTACTAAATTAGCAGCAAATATCATGTTACAGAGCAAATCATTCGTTCGAAAAACGAAACAAGGGAAAGTTGTTAAAGTAATTTCTCTTCTTCTTCAAGAACCCTAATTCTGATTACCCTTATCACTGTGTGTGGCAAAAGTAATCTACTTTCTGAACGCAGGTGGTCAGAGAACATTATCTTAGAGATGATATATACTGTGGAGCTTCGTTTTGCCAAGTTTGTGATACCAAAGGGGCTCGTTTCACTTCCCCTGAATCCACAATTCTTGTTCTTGATACTAATGTTGTTCTGAATCAGGTAAAATTTTGATATCTCCTTAAAAATACTCACTTTGTGGTTGTTGATAGCTGCTGTAGTGAATTAGCGTTTGCTGTTATGTGTTTTAGTATGTCAAAGTAGTCCTAAAAGTTATGATGAACACACATATATCTGTTTGTAGTTTATAAAGCTCTTTTAAAGTATACCAAAGGTGTAATTGTTGTCTTTAGAGATGACTAATTCATATTACTTGGAAGTTGAATGATATAACTTACATTGAACCATGGAAGCCATAATGTGTTTTTACTTTTGCAATGGATACTATCTCTGTGATAAAACAAATTAAACAAGAACTACAATATATGGATTAGAGGGGATTGGTAGTTTGTGGTGCAGTGTCATTAGAGTAAACTAATCCTATTTGCAGCCACAGGAGATGTTTTAGTTTTTTTATATTTACAGTCATGTAATAATGGTACCATATATCTATTAGTATTTACATACTCTTATATTAATGTACTCTCCCCATTCCTGTCTAGTTAGGAAACATAACCTTAGATATAAATTTTGGCTTAAGTACGTGTCTACAAATGCTTATAGAACCTCTCTTATGTTTAGATCGATTTGCTCGAGAATCCAGCAATTGATGATGTTGTGGTGCTTTCTGTTGTGTTGGAAGAGGTCAAGAACAAGAATCTTGCAGTTTACAACCGACTGAGGGCCTTATGTAGCAATACTTTAAGAAGATTCTTTGTTTTTTCTAACGAACATCACAAGTAAGCTGTTTTCTTTTTACAATACTGCTCAATATATAACCCAAAGGCCAAAACTATATGTCTGTCCATTTCACAGATTTCGTGGGACATCTGGATGTTCCACTTTCTGTTCATCTTGAGCCTTATACTTTTGAATATGTTGTTTTACTGTTTAATCTCCAATTTACTGTTGATTTAAGTGAAACTAAGGATAATCACTTGCTTTTTAACTTTGTTTTTGAGTTTGACAACACAATAGTATTTTTATTTTTAATTCATGTTAAATTGTATTAGCTTTAGCCCTTATGCAGAACATGGCCTTATTATATCTACCCAACATTTTACTTATAGTTTCTCTAGTTCTGCCTTCCATTGTTTTAAAGCTGGTAACTTGTTATTTTAATATTGCCATCATGTTTATGTTAATTATCTTACATTGTGTGTGAAGGGACACATATGTGAAGGCTATGGCAGGCGAGAGTCCAAATGATCGCAACGACAGAGGTTAAATGTCTATTTACTATACAAGTATATTTGAATGGGGTAGAATGCTTATTTAGTGTCAAACATGCAAGAACCTACTTTGTGATGACAGTGAATGAATAATAGAAATTGTTAATATCAAATCTTGTTAAGTGAGATTCAAAGATCAAATTTAGAAACAAAAATTATATTTTCTCTAGAATTAACTCATTGATAATTAATCAGCTATAAGGGTGGCGGCCCAGTGGTACCAGAACCATCTTGGTGGTGCCACAAGAATCTTAATGGTCACAAATGACAGGGAAAATAAGAGAAAGGCCATTGAAGAGGGAATATCTGCAGATACAGGTATGACTTAAGTCCATGACCAAGTAAATTATGCACTAATATTTATCACCAATATTGATGTTCATTACGGCTTACTTTTTGCTTTGTTTCAGTGGAGTCATATGTGAAATCACTTGGTCAACCAGCCCTTCTTGATCTGCTTGTTCAACCTCACTCATCTGAGGATATGGAAATTGAAGATTTGAGGCCTACAAAGAAGAAAGCTATATATACTGAGGTATTGATACTCAAAAATACAAGTATGCCATTGATGGTTGCATTGTATCTAGTAGCCATTCATTCACATTTTGGCAATATTGTTTTGGTTCCAGCATAAGCCCATGTCAGAGATTACATCTGGAATACGATGTGGAATATATCATCAAGGAAAACTTCGTGTCAACCGTTATAATCCATTTGAAGCATATGTTGGAAGTGAGAGTATTGGTGATGAAATAATTATATCTGGGCGTGGAAATATGAATAGAGCTTTTGATGGAGATATAGTTGCCGTTGAACTCTTGCCTCAAGATCAATGGCAAAATGAAGCATCTCTTCACATAGCTGAAGAAGGTAATTCAACAGCAGATTTAAGTTCCAGTAGAACAAAGCCTTTATGGCTTTAGATTAGGGTCTTGCATACAATAGGAGATCAATCTTTCATTCTCTTTTCCAGTTCAGTGCCCTATAAGCTATTAAAGAATATTATTATTGCCTGTTAATTTTTCATTTTTAAATTGTGTTTTAGATGATGAAGAAGATGATGGTGTCTACCTAGCACCGAGCAGTGCTGATGATGCTCCTAGAAATGCTAATCCAGCACAAGGATCTGCTGACAGTGTGAATAATTCTCCTTCTCGTCCTTCTGGGCGTGTTGTTGGCATCATAAAACGGAACTGGCATGCGTAAGTCATGTTAGATATAATTCATCTTATAGTCACTACTGCAACAAACTGAAATTATTGCCTCCTATTAGTTCATATGATTTTTACTTGACAATTTGACATCATGTTTTACAGTTATTGTGGATCTTTGGAGCCAATGCCTATGCCCGCCGGCAATGCTGGTATTGCTCATGCTCTATTCGTCTCTAAGGATCGAAGATTTCCTAAGATACGAATCCAAACTCGCCAGCTTGGGAATCTTCTTGACAAAAGAATTATTGTTGCGGTCGATACTTGGGATTGTCAATCTAGATACCCTTCTGGCCATTATGTTCGCACAATAGGAGATATCGGAGATCGGGAAACTGAAACAGAGGTAAATTGTATTTATAATGTTTCTGCTTATTAAAATATACATCTGACATTTCTTGTATAATTCTAATATCATTGACCAAATGGTGCAGGTTGTGTTAATAGAAAATGATATAGATGCAAGACCGTTTTCTTCTCAAGTCTTGGCATGCCTGCCACCCTTACCATGGTCAGTGTCCTCAGAAGATTTATCGAATCCTATTAGACAGGACTTGCGTCATTTACGCATATTTAGTGTGGACCCACCAGGTATAAGAAAAAAAATCTTTCTAATGTTGAATCAAGATATGGTTATACAGTGTTGCATATGAAATAAGCTTTGTGGCTGTACAGGGTGCAAGGATATTGATGATGCATTGCATTGTACTTCACTTCCCAATGGGAACTTTGAAGTTGGAGTTCGTATCCTCAAAACATTCTTATTTATAGATTCTTTAGACAATGATAATTAGTGAGTTTGTGTCCTTTACTATTGTTGATCAGATATTGCTGATGTCACAAATTTTGTTCACCCTGGGACACCCCTTGATAGTGAAGCTACACAAAGAGGAACTTCTACCTACCTTGTTGAACGCCGTATTGACATGCTTCCCAAACCTCTTACAGAAGGTATTGCAGCGGGTGTTTAAATAATGTGCACATGCTAACTCTGCAAGATAAAAGTGAATCATCAGTTTCTTGACTTGTTTACTAAATATATTTGCAGATATATGTTCTCTTAGGGCTGATGTGGAGAGACTTGCCTTTTCTGTTATCTGGGTATGGTTTTTGTCCACTTGATGCTCTTTCTTATATCAATGTCGCATACATTTTTGGTGAAATTTGTGTATTCGTGTGGAACTGTAAATGCAACAGACCAAGTTAACAACCTTTTTCTCATTTTTAATATTTTTAGGAAATGACTCCAGATGCACATGTTATATCTACCAGATATACAAAGAGTGTGATCAAATCATGTGCCGCTTTGTCTTATGTTGAAGCTCAAGCAAGGATGGATGACAGGTGCATGAAAAGTTTATTTATTCTTTGCATTGATCATTCACACCGGATATTTTATTTACTACTTTAATTGTTTATTACTTAGTTTACTCTTTACCTTGTCATCTATGCGACTGTATACCATACTTTGCAACTTATTTTTTTATCTTCTATGTAAAACTAATTAGATTTTAGCTTGAACCACAGAGCTAGAATTCTTGTTTCTTTGTTCATTAGTCAATAACTATGTTGCTATATTTTTCTTTTCAACTAATGGTATAATGTTTTCATTTTCAGCCGCCTGATGGATCCAGTAACTGTGGATTTACGGAATATGAATGCTTTAGCAAAAGTATGTAATTGATGTTATCTCTTACACACCTATTTATTAAAAATGTCTTTTAGTTTTAATCATCAACTATGAGCTTTTGCCACCTGGTCAGTGGCTTGTATAGAACAACAAGACATTGTTAATACAACATTAACTCAAGAGTATATGCTCTAATTATCACCGTAAGTCAAGGAGCTAATAATGAGAATTAATTTTTTAACAATACTATTAATGCATCTGGCGTTGTAGATAATGAGGCAAAGGCGTATAGAAAGAGGAGCCATAACTCTTGCTTCTGCAGAAGTCAAATTCCAAGTTGACACCGAGACTCATGATCCTCTTGATATTGGTAATTCTTTTTGGTATTGTAGAATTTTATTTATATCAAGTCTTGTTTTATTTTATCCCATATTTATTTTATATGATCTTTTCTGCAGGCATGTATCAAATCAGAGAAGCAAACCAAATGGTTGAAGAGTTTATGCTTGCTGCTAACGTTTCAGTTGCTGAACAAATCCTTAAGAACTTCCCTCAGTGTTCACTATTGAGGTTAGTCGCTGATTCATGTCAGTTGACACATGGTTATTGTTAATGCATTCACGTTGATGGGTTTTGTCTTTTATTTCATAAAAATCTATTTACAGGCGGCATCCTAGTCCAACCAAAGAAATGCTTGAACCTTTGTTACGTACTGCTGCTGCTGTTGGTCTTGATTTAGATGTGTCATCATCCAAAGCACTTGCTGACTCACTTGACCGTGCTGTGGTTAGTTCTGTCTGCTAAAACTCAACATCAAATGTATCAAATTCAAATTCATTTGGCAAGTCATCACAAAAGTTTCAGCTTGTTAGTAATTATTTTTTCGTATATCAAATGTTTCAGGGTGATGATCCATACTTCAATAAGTTGATTCGTATCCTAGCAACAAGATGTATGACGCAGGTTGGTATACTTAATTAGTTTAGCTTTATTTTTATTTATCTGGGAGTTTCTTTCCATTAATATATCTTTTTCTCAGGCTGTTTACTTCTGTAGTGGTGATCTTAGCCCTCCAGAGTTTCACCATTATGGGCTTGCTGCACCTCTTTACACACATTTCACCTCACCAATTAGAAGATATGCAGGTAACTGATATTTACCACCGACGCGCGCGCACACACACACACACGTGCCCGCGGGTGGATGGTGTCATTCTATTTGTACTTTCTAAGATCTAACTAACTTTAATGGTTGCAGATGTGATAGTCCACAGGTTGCTTGCTGCATCTTTAGGAATATACAAGCTGCCACCCATATTTCAAGACAGACCACAGCTTACTAGCATTGCTGACAGTAAGACATCTAAAATTGAATTATGTTAAAAAAATAAAAACTTTTCTTTCTGGCTTGACTATCACCCTTAGATATTTATGTGTAAAATTATTTTTGATGATCGCATTATGTTTCTGTTTACTTAATATCAGCGGTAGATTTTAAAAATTAACTGTCAACAAATAAACAACATGGAACTACACTTATTGCTCTTTTATATAATTTTCTTGTATTTGCTTATAGCTCATTTGATGGTTTGTCCAGATCTAAATTATCGACATAGGAATGCTCAGATGGCAAGCCGCGCCTCCATAGAGCTACATACTATAATATTCTTCAGAAAAAGGTATCCAACATAAAATCGTTAACACCCCCAATCCTTGATATAACATCATCATGATTGTCATCTTTTTCTTTCTCTATGTTCTTGCAGGCCTACTGACACCGAAGCCAGAATTGTTAAAATCAGAGCGAATGGATTTATTGTTTTCGTGCCAAAGTATGTCTTTGACTTTTAGGATTTATCGTATTCCTCCGTCATCTTATGATTGGTTGTTGAAATATTTATACTACATGATATGTTGAATAAGAGAACCTTTTTAGAAGTACAGACTACAGACTTACAATGTATCTCTCACTTTGTAGGTATGGTATTGAAGGCCCAGTGCACTTGACAATGAGAGGTGCAAAAGGAGGGGGAGAATGGGTGGTGGATGAGCAGCAACAGGTGATCAAAAAGGTTGACGGGTCGGTTTCTTATGGCGTTCTTCAGACCGTAAAGATTCATATGGAGGTTGTTGAACCCCAACCCAACCGCCCTAAACTTCAGCTCACTCTTATTTAAATTGTAAGATTCTCAATTGATATTATTTATATGAATTTTAAGGACCATGGTTTATATACGAGATCAACACCATTTTCAGATTGTTCTTGTTCTTTTGATTTTTATTTTTTTTAGTTTTCGTGTACATACACTGAATTGTTGATCCTACCAAGTACCTCCATCATGAAAAAAACGAGTCTTTTCATTTACTATAGCCGTGGACCGTGGTGTATTGAATGTTGCATTTCTGCTAAGGCCTTACTTCCGGCGCCATATCTAAAATTCAAATTAGGCTATTTAACTATGTCTTATTATTATTTATTATATAAGTACTGTTATGTATAAGTAAAACTGGTGTAGGCTCCCATGTCTGTTAAAACTATGTGTATGAAGCTCGAGCTTGTTTATTAGACGAGCTTTAACTTCGGCGTGAATTAATCTAGATTCAAACTTTTAGTGAGATGACTAAAAGCTCGGCTCGTTTAGCCCCTACCCCTATGTCTGTTGTAGATGGTTTTATTGACAATACTCGTCTCGAACACTGGTAAATTCAATTAAAAAGGCTTACAGTATAGCTGTGACCAAGTAAGATATCCAATAAATCTATATAAATTCAATTAAAGAAGGTAGACTACTAACATAGGTACATACAATTGATTGACTGATGCCTGTTTCGCACATAATAATATATAAATCATGAGTATTATCAACGTGGTTGTATAACTTAATGTTGCTAGCCTGTATACCCATTTGTAATCTAAGGCAGATCTTGAAAATGGTTGCTTATATAGTTATATCATGTCAAAATCCACATAAACACTGCTGACCATCCAGTTAGCGCGAATGCTGAAGCTAAGTAACCCCACATAGTAAGTACCGAACACTCCTCTTGTCCCACATTGAACAGTTGTGCCATCGTACCTGATTAATATATATGATGTTGTCAACCATTTAGGTCCAAGCTAAGCTATGACTATTGACTAATAAGAATTCATGCTAACAATTTGATCAATAATATAACTGTAATTCTGAAACATAACAAGGATTGCTTACTGATATTCATGGCAGGGGGGACGGTATACTGAATTAATAGCACAAAACTGAATAGGGGATCTGATGGTAGTAATCCTAGGTTAGTCGCTGCTTTAACCACCGCAATTCCCACCATAGGGAGAATCACGCATCGAACACAAATGCTCGTGATTATGATAACCGGTCTGATACTCGCCCGCCTCAAACCTGTACAAAAATGGATTAAAGTTCATAATTTCCAACAAAACATGCAAAACATAGATAATGGCTACATTTGATCATTATTCACCTTGTATGAGGTTTCCTCCTAGTATAAGACTGATACATGGTATGGTTCCTTCCCTGAATAACATGCAGATGTTATTTAAGGTTAACCGCTACATTAAAACAAACATTAACTTTGATCTAGTTGGGATTGAATTTAAACCAATGTACCCGAGTAATGTAACAGAATCTTGAATAACTCGTAATGGAGCATCGTCTCCAATCACAAGGTTTTTCAGCCATGGTGTTGCCCCAAAAATAAGTCCTACAATCTGAAGACAGATATGATTAAATTATTATATGTTGCAAGCTTATATACAATTGAGTAATAATACTAATAATTAGATATAATGACATAACAGTTTTTTAAATCTTACAGATCCAAGGGTTGGTGGAGCCAACAGTTCCTCCAACACACTGTGGAGCATGTCTTTTACTTTGCTTAAGAAAGATCCATCTTCTTTCTCATCCTTGCTCACTAATCCTTGATCTAAACTCTGCACAAACCGATCACCGAAGCATGATAAAGTTTAACAGTTATACAGGAGTTTAACTGTCAATATAACATTAACTGAACATTATATGAAGAACAGGGAGGCTTACTGGTTGGATTTGTGTGTCATCACTAGTCGAGTATGATAAAGGGACAACAACATCAATGTATTCTTGTGTTTCTCCGGTTAGAAGTTGTGTTTTCTCATTGGCATCCGAGTCTTTGTTGGGTTCTTGTGGTGAATCCTCGGTTTCTTTCATTCTTATGTACCTTAAACTCGAGCTTTTTAATAACTGGAAAGTATATGTCCAAATGTAGAGACTGCCCAGCTGTTCATAATCAATTAGATTCAAATGTAAGTGAAAATTGCATATAAATCATCACAGAAAAAGTAATAACTTAAGGTTAATGAATAATAAGTCAGCTTACTGCCATGGAGAATGATGAATAAGAGAGTCCCTTTGACTTACAGACACTATGTTCTCCAAAAGGACTACCACTCTGGGTGCAGATTGCAGGTACTATTATCAAAAGAATGTTTCCAAGATTTCCTATCATAGATATTAACATAACCACATCAAACACAATATAAGTGTTACATTGGACTTTTGAAGAAAAAGATAGATAAGCCAGGGTAACTATAATGACCCATTAAGATATAAGTAAGTACCTGTGGAGCACATAGCTATGAGTAGACCCTCCATATGTGGCTTTGGTCTTATTATTTTTGCTGCTATCCATCCCAACATTCCTCCACAAAGAAATGTTATCCCAATGTTTATTGGCATAAACCACCTACAAGATTAAAGAAGGATACCATTTGTACATATCTAAGGATTATGGGTGTTTATTAGAGTATTCAGTGTGAAATAAATATCAAAATTGATATAGAATTAACATTCCCAAATCCCCATTTACAAGTATATACACATGCATGCAAGTTCACGATATAAAATAAGCTCTTACCATGAGATAATGTCCTCAAGGGTGACAGTCTTTGCAAGACTAGCGAAAATAAGCGACGGAGTAAACGCCACAAACACAATCTGAGAGGAAGTTACCCTTTTAATCAACACATTTATTTTATCATATTCTGATACAATTTATCTGTTATAACAAAAAAAGTGCCTCATGCACTTGACAACACTTTTTCTAGTTATAACAAGCCAGTTGTAACAAACGATGATATAATAGAAGTTTGTTACACTGATAACATAGATCGTACAATATTACCTTATTAAGGGACTTGCGGGTGTCACTAGAGAGAAGATTGAAGTATTCGGTAGCCATGAGGGCCCCTATTGAGGTGAGTAACAACACCTCTAATATCGGCATTGATGCCACCTCGAACAACGACCAAAACCCCATTTCTAAAACAACCTTGATTCTGTTTCTACGTTTTAACTCGTTGTCTCTACTTTGAGTTTATTTTCTCTCTTTATATATCGCTGATGGAAGAAAGGTCATAGCAAATGTTGGACCAGAGGCAAAATTGAACTCAAATTCGTATAATTAAAATGAATATTAAAGAGTGACTAGACTTTGAATATAGGTACTACAATAATACAAGAAATGACAGAATATAGTACACAAGTTGCCTTTGGGTTCCAGCTTTTTATATATAAACTAAAAAAACAAACGAGTCGACTTTCAAGCCCCTTTCATGGACCAATATTACCCTCCACAATAATAGGATTACAAGAGCAACTTGAGAGGCTGAAGAAAAGAACGTTGAAAGCGATAACTCAAACGTTATATTAACAAGGACTTTATCTTTTAAAAACACTCGTTTCATCCTCGATCATTGATCCTTAAGAAAGATTCTTACATTTCCATATCATCATGGCTTTTTACACTTATTTTTCATTTTAACATTTCAAGGCGGGAGCTAAGTTAAACATCGGATACATCTTAATTGTAAACCATTTGTCATTCTAATTTAAATGAACTTAGTATTCAGTTAACATGCCAACGAAAAGAGTTCTAGTTTAACATAATACGTACGATGTATAGCATTGATATCTATTCTTATTAAAGGTTCAAGTCGAATAATGATTAATACACAATGATATAAATTTAAAAGTCGGGCCATACAAAAGACCCACTTGAATATATTGAAATATTAAACAAAATCAATTACCATTTTTGAAGCTTGCAATTTATGTATTACCATGTCATAGCCGTCAGGAATGATTGGGCCAACTAATATTGAATACAAAATGATGGTTGACAAGTTAAGAGCTCAACAAGAAGCGTGGAAAACGTGGTTTTAATTGTCTTCGTATGCAATAGACATTCCAATATTTTAATCATCACACCAAAATTTCTATACGAGTCGTATAGCTCCATACGCATTGTATAGGGGAGTCGTATAGCCTTATACGTGGCGTATAACCCCTCTGACAGCCCCCTGAATTTTTTATCGTAGTCAGTATCGAAATTTATTATACGCGTCGTGTAGCCCTATATGTGTCGTATAGGAGGGGACGTATAAGGCTATATGGGGCGTATAGCTCTCTGACAGCCCCCCTGAATTTTTCTCGTTTTCAGTGTATTCGACCCTATACGCCGCGTATGGACCCATACGCGGCGTATAAGGGGTGTCGATTTATATGGGTGGGTGTCTCTTTATTAGGACCTTAAAATAATAAGATTGTTAGTCTTGTAATTTACCTATATATTAATTGATAACAGGTTCTACAGTAATAATATTACTAAAATAATAATAATAATATTTATATAATTATATATATTTATATATATATATATATATATATATATATATATATATATATATATAATTTGTTTATTAAAATTTATATTAAAAGTTCTAAGGTAAAATTCAAAATTTTAAAGTTTCGGGTTTACGTGCCGGTATGAGTCGGGTATAAAATGTTTCCGTGCATATATTAATATATGTTCTAACGTTCGCCTACGTTTTTACGTGAATTTTGTTCTGAAATGAGCCGGTTAAATTAAACGTTTTCATTCGGCGATATAAATCTGAGTTACTCTAGGTTTCAATGTAAATTTAGTTCAGGTTTACGTACAGGTATGAGTGGGGTATAAAATGTTTCCGTGCATATTTTTATATATCTTTTGAGTTGATCTACATTTCGAAGCTCGCCTACGTTTTTACGTGAATTTTATTATGAAATGAGCTGTGTAAAAAATAAATGTTTTTATGGTATAAATCTGAGTTACTCTACGTTTCGATGTAAATTTAGTTCGGAAACGAGGCATGACGATCGTAATCTATTTTTTATCACATACGACCCGGTTGCACGTGTCTTTTATGTAGGTTTTGAGTTGGACTACGTTTCGACATAATTATGTTTGGAAAAAAAAGTCGGGTTAAGTATAATACGTTTCATTCAACGGTAAAAATTCAAGTTACTTTATGGTTCAACGTAAATTTAGTCCAAAGACAAGACAGGTTGATTGTTAGTCTATACGTTATCACGTCACGTACACTGCTGTCGCAATGTGTTAGCGTATTCACGTGTTGATATTTGGGATTATGGTGAAATTCCCCCACGCGACACGCGGGTTAAGAAAACCTATTACTAGTATAAATACATGGTGAAGTATAATTGAGAGAATACATTTACATTTACATATATGGATAAGGTCCAACCAAAATGCAAAAGAAATTTTTTTATTAGTTTTGACTTTTGACTATTTAGTTTTAAGATCACCATTGATGCAAATTGAAGGACGGCTGTGAACGACCACGTACGCATGGGGCATCTATTTTTGTAGGACGTTTTTGATAAAGAGACTCACTGATGAGTCTTTGTGGATCACCACAATTTTAATTTTTTTTAATAAAATTTTGTTTATTGTACGTTTTAAGTTTTAGAAAATATTAATACATAAATATTCGGATAATCTATGTTTTATTAAATAAATTTGTTAATAAGTATATAAATACTTATTTATTTTTTAACTTGTTAAATTATCAATATATAAATATTTATAAATAATATTCTTATATATAAGAATAATAATATAACATTTATATTTGTAAGTTTATAAGTTATCACTTTTTATAAATTACTAAACATATAAATTTGTTTATATTATTTCAAATTCAAACGACTATGTTTCTCTTCTCTTTCATTGTTTTCATACCAATTAGAGAAGCACGCTCTAATGAATTGAAGAATAATAAACAGTGAGAAAGAAGTTTAATTCATGAACATATATGAAATTCAGTAAAAGACAAGCCAAAATGGAAGAAGCAATACATTAAAATCCGGTCTCGTTCGAGTGAACTACAACATTTGATGTAAACACTTGCATTAACCACAAGGATGATATTCTTCTATCATTGGATGACTATGAAATGGATTACATATGAGCACAAAGAAGGCTAATGCCAAGAAGTTCAAAGTGGAAATAGAAATGCATTATAACTAGCTAATGTTTATTATGTAATATACATATAATGATAATTATGTAAACAATATTCTATTTCACTCATACGAGTATTCATATTTTCAATACAGAATGCATGCTTTAACAACAAACATTAAAATATTTTTCGTTTGCAAGAATATAAAAATCCGTTGTAGTCTAGTTGGTTAGGATACTCGGCTCTCACCCGAGAGACCCGGGTTCAAGTCCCGGCAACGGAATATTTTTTTCTCAGAGTCGGTCGCATTTGGTCTATTGAAGTGCTGAACAGTAATTAAAGAAATAAAAAGAATTCTATTATTTAGTTATAAAGGTCGCACATGAATTATGATAAAAAAAATTGAGTTCTTTTCAGAAATGCAGTATCAAAAATGAATACATCCACTTTGTTGGTGATAGTTGTATTGGTTTATTTAAACTTGATTTCGAAGTATAATTTAAGTAGTTCTATTTGATTCGTTATATAATTTGAGTTATATATAACTAGGTTAGTCCCCGTGTAATACACGGATTGAATAAATAAAATATTAAATAATTATTAATAAAAAAATTTAAAAATAAACTATGATTATAATTACGTATAAATAACTACTTTAAGTAAATAAACAATAATGTATTTTTCTTAAACTTTTGTTTTTATAAAAAATTGAGATTTTTAAAATTATATATAATTAAAATTATATATGCGTAATAGTTCAAGAAATAAAACAATTATACCATTTCTTAACTCTCTTATGTAAATAGTTTCATTTTTAAACATTCGTTTTAAGATTTTTTTTTAAAAAAATTTTTTTATAAAAATATTATATTTAAAAAACCTGGTTTGTAATTATTTTGGTTGTTTTAATAAGACTGTTATAAAATATTTCACTTGTTTATATTTTTTTAAAAAAATAAAACGATTTAAAATATTTTATTTAAAAAATGTTTAGTGTTTTAGAAAGTTTCATATTATATAAAACTTTAGTTTTTTGTTATTTAGATTTTAATTAAAAGATATGATTTCTAATTTCGTTCATAAAATCTATTTTAAAGAAAGATAGTTGATTTTAAAAAAAAATTAGATAAGAGAGAGAAACATAACAATTAATAGAATTTATATTTAATAAGAGAGAGAAATTTGTATAAGTATTTAAATTACTATAATACCTTTTTGGAGGGAAAATTGATATGTGAATATCTAAAAAAATGACAAGTGTCAAAAACATAGCTTAAGAGAATGACAAATGGCAAAATAAACCTTTCTTTATTATTAGATGTTATGTGGTAGTATCAGTTTGAAATTCTGATGATTAATCACCGATATAAATTTATCTTAGATAATTTGGGCCTTTGAGATAGGGCTGCTTTAGAAAAAATATGGGCCTCTACTATCAGCTGGAAATAGAGATAATGACGATTTAATCTTGATTGAAACAAAAAGAAGTATTAATATTATTAATTCAATAATTGTTTAGTGGAGTTTGAAATATATTAGGATTGAGTTTTTATCAATTATCTTACTATTTAATAAAGAGTTATATATTATAATATTTATCTTACTATTTAATAATATTTAATATTGTTTTGTGTGGTTTCAATATCAATATTAAGTTTTTTAAATTCTCTTATTAATTATTTGTTGTGTTTATATTGATCAATTTTTCAACAATTGGTATTAGAGTCAATAATATTGAAAGGAGCGGTTCTATGTAAGCCAAGAGGAGATCGGTTTCGTGTGAACCATGGAGACCGAGGTTTTGTGTAAGCCAAGAAAACTAATAGACGAAGAAGTTTCGTGTGAACAACGGGAAAAAGAATCTGTATGATTCGTATTTAGTGGAAAGCGAGGGTTTTCAGCAGAAGCTTTCGTTGGTGTTTAAGAAAAGTGAAGTGTTGTTTTATTACACAGAGGTCGAGACAGTGATCAAAAGTTTGAGGTGTATGCAAGTGTTGAAGGTACTAATATTAAAGAAAGAAAAAAGAATTACGTGGGTTCTAAATTGAAAGAGAATAAAAAGTGTTGTCAATTTTTTCAAGAATTGATCACCACGGTTTCAAGAAGTAGACGCTAAAGTTTTTGTGTTTGATACAAAAACTAATCATGGCTGATGGTGTTGTCGTACCGGTTAGAGAACCATCGATTATTAGCCTTCAATGCCCTAAGTTTACAACTACTAATTATACAACTTGGGCTATTATGATAAAGTCAATTTTGCAAGCTAATAGTTTATGGGATGCAATCGACCCGATAACTGGAGGTGAAGTAGAACCAAGAAAAAATATAATTGCAAGAGCTTTTATTTTTCAATCTCTATCCGAGGACATTCGTAGGTGGCGAAACATGAGGATACAAAAGACGTTTGGGAATCGATACGAGTTTGTTTTTTTGGAGTGGTTCGGGTGCAAAAGGCTCCACTTCAAACACTTAAAGTGATTTAGAGAAACTGCAAATGGGTGATGATGAATCTCATGATGACTTTGCGGGGAAGATTACAAGTATTGTGACAAAGTTTAATGATCTTGGGCCAACAATTGAAAAGAAGGTCATGATAAGAAAACTTCTTAATTCTGGTCTGAGTAAGTTTATGTAAATTGTGACATCTATTGAACAATTTACAGATCTTGAGAATATGCCACTTGCGAAGGCTGTAGGACGTGTAAAGGATTTTTAAAGAAAGATTAAGTGGTAAAGACAAGTCGAATAAGAATCACAATAAACTATTGCTTTCTCGGTCAGACAACCGTGGGAAACAAAGTAGCAATAGCAATTGGTATGGTGGTTTTGGCCATGGCAATAATAATTGAAGACAAGAAGAATCACATCTGGATAACCAATAAGTTGATGAATATGATAATTAAGAAAGTTCAATAGGCAACAGACGTGAGGATCGTGGCCAACGTAAACGTATTGAATGCGAAAGAGGATATGGACATGAAGATTTCAGAAGAAACTTAAGGTGTTATCAATGTGAGAGTATCAGGTATTTTGCACATGAATGTGCCAATTTAAAAGAAAAGGAGGAAGTAACAAATTTGATTAAATTTTAAGATGATGATGATCCTAAATAGTTTGGTAAGGTTTTTAAGGGGAGGGTTCCCTTGAAAACCATGTTATAAATGAGAACGATAAAACCAATGGTTATATATATGTAAGTACATGTTAAAAAATATACAACTAAGAGTTACGTATATATAGGGGTTATGTATATGTACATACGTGTTACAAAGTAAACAACTAAAAGTGACGTACATATAACTAATACAAGTTACACATAAGTCGTTTCGTCATCATTATCGTTCCTTGGAGTTTAAACTAAATAATATATAATGACCTCAAAACAGAAGTTTGTAATTTAATCAAATATACTTTAAACAATTAAAAAGTTAAATCAATTATAAACTATGTGATTGGGTAGTGGTGGTTTTCAGTTATAAACATGGTTTTTATTTGATCCATCTCCAGGTTTTTAATAACAATATTAAGTGTTCTATTTTAATTCTTTTATTGATTATTTGTTGTGTTTATCTGAACCAAATTTCCAACAATGGTAAAGAAAAAACAAACCCGAAAACAAAATTGGTATTGAAATAATTTAGGAATTGACCCTACACGTTTGGTTGAAATTGGTTTGTAACCCCCTATTTTGAAACCAGTCAAATGCAAACCGAACAGGATACAACGTTGTCTTAAACTCGAATCTTTTTTTAAATGGAACCAATAATTTTACTCTCCAAAAATAGGTTTCGAACTCGAATCAGTTTGAGACAAAAACCGGTGTTGACCATCTTTAACTCAAACCCGAATCGGTTTATATATAGAAACTGATTTGTGAACCTAAGAAAACTAATACATTATTTCTAGGTGATGTGTAGTGTGGTTGTAGACGAGCATCATAATATTTTAAAACTAATACATGTCAATTATGAAGTTTAGTAAGAATATGGTAAATTAATCATTATATAAACTATTTTTTAATAAAAATGATTAATTTGTCAATTATGAGGTTTTGTAAAAGGATACATACAATTAAATTTTTTTGTTTGGGTATATATATTAAAAAGTTTAAAGGGGGAAATATGCTTTTAACCCAAAAAAAAAATTAGGCCACTAGATATAACTATTAGCACTTGTAAAATTTTAATTACGAGTACGCATGAATGAGATTAAATATACACAGCTAATCAATTTGTTGATTAGAGTATTAATTTCAATTATAACGTGACATGTAATAACTATTGTCAACAAAATCTATAAAAATAAAAAATATATATACCACAATTAATATTATTATATGTTATTACGCCTGTATTATTAAGATAAGTTTCGGTAGGTTTCTATAAAACTGTTTGCCGCCGCCGGTACAATAATAAAAAACCAGACACAACTTTACAACAATAATAAAGTCCGGTAACGTGTCTAATTCTATAGTAAACCAAACTACCAGATGAATTCCCTTGCATATTTACATGCCACGTGGCAGTTGCATTTATACACACGCACTACTATATATCCCACTACAAAAACCACACCAAAAACCACACACACTCTCTCTCTACAATCTACATAAGAATCTCTCTCTTCAAACAACCAATGACACGTCCGTACAGAATCCTCATGTCAGTCGACGTGGCGGTGCCGCCACCGCCAGAGCCAGTGGACGGCGAGTCCGATTACGTGATCATCCTCGCCGCCCTCCTCTGTGCTTTAATTTGTGTAGTAGGTCTGATCTCAGCAGCCCGCTGCGCGTGGCTCCGTAGAGGATCCGTCACGCGCAGCGGGCATACTGCGTACCAGCGGTACGAGAATAAAGGGATCAAGAAGAAGATGATCGAGATGCTTCCGAAGCTCAAGTATGATGCGAACGGTGACAATAAGAGTTGTGGGAAGTTGTGTTGGAGTGAGTGTGCGATATGTTTGGGTGAGTATGTTAACGGAGACGAGATCCGTGTGTTGCCCCCGTGCGGACACGGGTTTCACGTCGGATGCGTTGATGTGTGGTTGAGCTCACACTCGACGTGTCCGACGTGTAGACAGATTCTGGTGAGTCGGAGGTGTAAAAAGTGCGGTGAGTTTTCGACGGTTTCCGGTGGGAACGTTTTGTTGGAAGTGGATGGTAAATGTAGAAAGCATAGTAGTGTTTCTTGTTCAAGAGATTATTTACCGTGACAAGTTAATTTTCTCTAAATTTAGTTGTAAATTTTTGTGTAATTTAGGAATTTTGTAATTTAGGAATTCATATTTGCGTTCAATAAATATAATAATTAGATGGCATGGTTATTAGTCGTTGAAGGTTTATATTTTATAGTGTTCTTGTTGAGTGTAAGTTTAATGATATAGTTAAGAGTAGTAAATTGGAGTAAGATAAAAATGTACATGAAAAAGTACAAGAAAAAGTACACGAAACAGCTCCTATTATTATATGGGTGTAGATGATTAGAAATTTTTAAAATTATAAATTAACACTTCAAATTTCATACGGGCCGTATAGCCTTATAACAGACATATAACCAATCTGACATTCCCTGAATTTTTCACCGTAGTCAGTGTCGAAATTTGCTATACGCGTCGTATAGCCCTATAAGTGTCGTATAGATCTCTGACAGCCCTTGAATTTTCCTCATTTTCAGTGTATTCAACCGTATATGTCGCGTATGGACCCATACGCGACGTATAGAAGGGTGTCAAATTGTCCGAACGAGTGTCTATATATTAGGACCCTATCGACATTTAATAATAATCATGATATAATGACCCTCATTTTGATTACGTTCTTAACTTAACATGACAGCATCGGGTTCCTTAAATGATTAGAAACAACTCAATCGTGGAAACTTACCCGTGAATAATAATATATTGTACATAAGTTTAAATTTCTCTCAACGGATCCACTGAAATTTAAAAATTTCATAATTCGATACAAATCTTCCGGTTCCGAGGGTGAAAATATCAAAACGAGTAGACGTAACTTTAAATTTTTGTTTATCGTGGTCTCATTAACCATAGGGAAATTAAAGACGCCGCTATGTCGATAATAAAGTTTTGTTTTTATCTTTTATAACTTAAAATGTCCCATTACTTTTTGTATCTTAAGTTAACTTTGTATAAAAACGAGTTTGTTGTGTCTACTCACACAAGACCCATTTTTTTTAGTATTTTTAAAGACAATTAATCCTACTAAAAAATACTAATGTTTTAAGAATATATTCCTTCTCAAGTGATCGAAGAATTCCATGTATATTCGCGCAGCCGATGGCGTTAATTCTTTGTATGTATAAAAACATAATATTTAGTTGTCTTGTAGCTACAGAGGTTACATGGTGGGGACTTCAATTATGTCTCTTCAGCATTTGAAAAATCTGTGGAATTAAAAAACAGATGCAGCACGTTGTTTTTCAAATCTCCTCTTCTTTTATTTCTTCTTTATCTTATCCATAAATAATATTAGAACCCAGATATGTATAGATTATGCTATATAGCTCAAATTATATTTCATTATTTGTTGTCACAATTCAATCATAACTTTTTCACTAACTTCTTTAGAAATGATTATATATAACTCAAGTCTTATAAATTTTAGTTGACAGAAGAGATTTTTAAATCAATTAGAAATGTTTTGTCTTACATATTAATTAATTAACATGGAATGTTTGGTTTGCGAGAGCCGGGAGGGAGAATGTGGTACTACTAACGAATCACATGTAAATCATATGTCACTATAATCGTATGGTTATACATGACTTGCAAGTGTACAACGTACGTTATTGTTAGCAATCAACCATTAAAAATATTGCAAATGTAATTATAGTGGTTAACCCTGGTGACCTTAACAAGATATTATTATTTAAAGGTTTTGGCACCTTTAATGGCTCCTAATCTCCTATTACGAACTCTCTCGAATTTTAGTTTTTTAAATACCTTTTCTTTAATCATGACTTTATAGATTAGAGACGAGGGTAGAAATAGAGGAGTTGATGTGAATACTCTCATATCCCAGTTACTTAGATTAAGTTATTGGTGTAGGGTTATGTGTAGTGGTAAATGACGTTTTTATTGAACAAGAGCAATATTCGAATCATTTGAGGGTGGTACGGTTTGATCTCAAGGGGTGGTTGGAGGAGATCATTATCTCTTTATCTTTATATTTATCTTTTTGATTGTTTGAGTCGATAAGTATTGATTTCTAGATAAAGTTTGTTTAGTTTGAATTATAAGATAACTTAGACTTTAAGTTTGGTTATTATATAAATCTTTATATTCTCTCTATTTTTCAATTGAATGAGAATTAAGTTAGTGCTCTATTCTCCCAAATTGTTTTCTTTTTCGTGCGTATCATACCATTCTGCAGAAAACAAGAATTTTAGTTTTTTGGTTAATACACAGCTTGTGTGTGTCATGTTGGTTTGATCTGGTTTAACAGTTTTAATCTTAATCAAAGGTTATGAGTCCAAGAGTTGGTGGTGATAGTTTGTTCTAAATTATCAAGGTGTTGCTCAACTCCCGCTAGTTTAGAGTAAAATTAGATAAGCGTATAAGTTGTTGTTTAATTTTTAATTGAACTCTTAACTTATTTTTATTTTTAAAATTTTAACTTTTTGAAAACATTCAAATTATCTACCTTTTATTCATGATCATTGTTCCAATTTCCAAATCTATGATCATAACATTTGGTTTAGTTATAATGCTCCACGTCCTTAACTCCTTAAGTAATTAGTATTTTCTTTAATTGTAATTAGTTCAACTTTACCCATAATAGTTAGTCGAACAATAAACATATTGCTTTTCCCTTATTTTTTTTTAAAAAACCTTTCTTGTGAGCACAAGTACCAGAGACGTGGAAAGTTTGTCTTTGTATGTCGACTCCACGACAAAAACATATCGGTAAAAAGTCCAAAAATTAAAGGTCTAGCGACAAATATTTGTCACTAAGATTGTGAAACCGGTGTGACATTAATTTTGTCTTTAAATCCAAGAAATGTTGGTTGCAATGTCCTTTGTGATAAATGATATTGCCATTCAATTAATGCAACAACTATTGATTTTTTGAATAAATATATAATATAAGTATTCTTATGAAAAGTTTATTTATGATTCGTATCCATGGGTTGATTGTTAAATAATGTTAGAGCGCCCAATTCCCAAACGCTGTCGTCGTTGACCGACGTAGCTGCTTAAGCATTGGTGGTTTCTAAGGTTAGAAGAGATAATGTTTTATCTATAAAGACAATTACTTTAATACAGAGAAAATAAAAGAAGAGTATACGTAAATGTTACGAAATAAAATGAAAGAGGAGATTAGTTTATTGTCCCTCAAAATGCCATACACCCATAAATTCTTTACCTCTCATTTTTTCTATCTTTACCTCTACTCTTTTCTAATCAATTAAACCAACATTTATTTTAATTTTATAATAGAATTTTAAAGGCATTTTTTGCTTATTTTTATCATAAAATTTCATAAAATGGTGCAAAACTTTTAAAAAACATTTTTCAAATGTGTATGTATTTATACACATATTTTCTCAACCTTTTTTAATTTTTTAAATTTTCTTTATCCATTCTTTTTTATTTCTCTTAAAGTTATTTTTAAAGTACAAAAGTTAAATATAAAAGTCGTTAGAAGATAAATTGTTTTTTAGAAATATAAAACACTTGTATTATCCTAAAACATTTTAAAAAGGTAAAAGGAAATATGAAACTTATATACAAAATATTAAAGAAACGCAATAAGTTCTTTTTAAATGAAAAATATTTTGTATTTCTTCAAGAAAAGTTTTATAAAGATAAAAACAAATATAATAGAAAAGTTTTCTAAATGATAGATGCTTTAAATATATGCAAAAAAATTTATTTATGTCTTCACGTTAAGTTATTTAATATATGTAAATATAATTTACTATAATTGTTTTTATCGTGTTTAAAAGTCAAATAGAGTTAATATTAAAAATATGTTCCTGAGGATACATAAATAATCATGAGGATAAATACATTATTGTAACTACTTTTGAGGACTACTCATGACATGTAAATAAGGGGAGGTTATGGGTTCAAGTCCCACTCTGAGCAAAATGTTTAAAATTGAGCTAGGGAGTTTTCTCAGCAATGAATTTCCTCCTGAGGAGGTTGGGGGTGCGGTCTCGGTTGGGAAACGGATAGGTGAGTCCGATTAAGATAACATCTATCCTCCGAAGCAGGGTCGTACATTTGTCTTTCCAAAAAAAACTTTTGAGGAAACAAAATCTAAAATACCGATACGTAACCTAACTATCAGAGGCGGTAAACAAACCGAAATACAACTACCGGTTATTCAAATCAGGTAATTCAAATAAAAATCCAAAAATAAAAAAAATCAATGTAGAAACATGATTTAAACAGACCGATTTATTACAAAAAGATAAATAAATAAATAATTTATGTTATAAATAAATAATATACGTACTTTTTATAAAGGAAAAAAGTTATAATTCGAATTCAAACATCTGAGTTAAATAAATTTATAAACCATAATTAGATGTGGATAATTGATAGTTGTTAAATTTCAGTTTGCTTTTTCTAATATATCGTACTAATTATATGAAAAATATAGGTAAGAAAAAGTGGGGCAATAATGGTATGAACGCCATATACCAAACATACCATATGTTCAAACGAAACGAAGAAAAAAGAAAAAGGAGTGAGTGGACCATCTTACATCCGAGATAGAGATAAGTGTCAAACCTAAACTCGATATGTTTAATGGGACGAGTATGAGATCGTGTAAACGAATATAAGATAGAGTATGAGATTAATTATTATTTTTTCCGTTAGTGTAAAATTGCATTGTATACCCGTTTATCCGACCCGATTATCCAATTAAACATACCGTTTATCCGATTATATACCCGTAGTTATTTTATTTTACTTAATAATTATATTATGTATAATTAATCTTCTTATTTTTCTCACTTTAATTGACAAATCATTACACGTTGAATATAAGCGATCAAGCTTTCTATCCTTGTATTATATAATGTCAAGTTATAATAAAACACGATATATCCGCGGAACTAAAGAGTAGTATTAGTGAAACATAACAAGCGAATATTCATACATAATAGAAAATATTATGCAAATTTATCCAATACCCGTCATATACCTAACAGATTTAGACGGTTTATGTGATACACTTTTCTAATCAGATATATAGTTACCATTACTCATACTCGTCTCAAATCCGACCGATCGCCAAGAGGCAGCGGATAAAACCCAATGTCAGGTATATCATATACCGAATACCAGCTGCACCAGATTACTCTCCCCTCGTCCCCACCACACCACCTATATAACACTAACAATACACACACTTTCACCTCTCACTCAATATCACAACCTCTATAGTCTATATCCCCTCACCCACTCACTCTATATAAAACCGAATGAGTCATGACTCGTCCCCACCGATTCCTCTCCACCGGTAACTCGTCCTCACCGTTTGACCAGACGGCGGCGGAGCCACCGGAGGCCGTCGCCGTCGAGTCCGACTTCGTCGTCATCCTCGCCGCCCTCCTCTGTGCCCTAATTTGCGTATTAGGCCTCATCGCCGTCGCTCGTTGCGCGTGGCTCCGCCGCGGATCTACCTCCGGCGACCGTACGAGCTCCGGTCAACCGACCGCTAACAAAGGAATGAAGAAGAAGGTTGTTGAATCGCTACCGAAGTTCGTTTACGGTACGGAAGACGCCGGTGGCGAAAGTGGCCGGAGTTTGTCGTCCGGCGACTGTGCGATCTGTTTGGCGGAGTACGTTGACGGAGATGAGATCCGTGTGTTGCCGCAGTGTGGCCATGGTTTTCACGTCGGGTGTATTGATACGTGGCTTGGGGCGCACTCTTCGTGTCCGTCGTGTAGGCGGATTCTGGTGGCGACGAGGTGCCGGAAGTGCGGTGAGATTCCGGTGACGTCCGCCGGAGATGGTGCGACGGAGACGGAGCGTAAAGGTGTACGGAATGGTAGTAGCTCGTGTTCTAGTGATTATTTGCAGTAACGATTTGAAAATTGACAAAGTTACAAACTTAATTACAGTGGTGTTGTGTTGAATCATGAATGAGTGAATGACTTGAATTAAGTGGTGGTAGGTTCAAAATATGTGGTATAGAATTAGGAGTATTATTATTATTGTAATTTTTCTATCAGAATATATTGTCTGATTTTTTTTATATTTAATTTATAAATGTTGTTGTTACATCATCAAATTGTCTATTTATAGTAGTAGATATAGATATTATTCTGGTTTCGTGGTTTTGTTGTTTATATTTGCTTTGAGTTATTCTTTCGGGGTATAGAATCTGGTGTCTGGATAAAGTTGATTTGCTAAATTAGTAAAGTATTGATAAAGTTCACCGAGGGATTTTTTTTCCTTTTCCGATTGATCCAATAAATTAAAAAAAGAATGAAAGAATTGAAAGAGTAAGTTTTAATTTTCGTCATATAACTACCAACTCATTACAATATTTTAATTGGAAGGCACTACTAATTACCACTAGTTTATCCTCGTAAAAACATCAATAAACATGTTAGTTATCCCCTTAAAAAAACCCATAAAGATAATAATAAGTTATATTACTAATTAGTTATAGTAATAACTTATACATATAGTTAGGAGTCACGCGAAAATACAACCGCTATTTCTTTAGCTCGTGTATTCAATATTATTCAATCAAACGTCTTGTTATGTTGTATGTGACGTACTCATTTAAAGTTATCACCTTTCTTTGCTGCATCAGCAATTAAGTCTCATTAATACATTCATAAATATATCTTCTAAAGGAACCGACTCTTTAGTGTTTCACTTGTCACCCTTGTGATCTCGTAGGGAATCAGTAGAGATAGTAAGTGAATTTATTGAAGGATTTTTAATTCTAACATGAATTTGATCAAAAAGTTTATAGAGAGAGATGAGTCTTTGATATCAAATCATCGTATTCATTGTTGCTAATAGTTGGTTTATAATGTCCAGATCAACTACACATGCAATTAATTAGTGGTAGGTATCCATTTATGAATTGAATTATTGTTGGGGTTAATAGATGTGTTGCACTTGTGAACATTAGTAGGTTAGGGGTTGCCTGGTAAAAGAGTAGTGAACGATAATTAGTTTTATAATTTTATTGTTTGAATGAATTATACTCGAGTTTCATCAAATTTTATTTAGTTGATATGTGTGTGTGTTTATATATGTGTATGTATGTATTTGTGTCCATGTACGTATCCATATGTAATGTTATATATATAATACATTAATACATTGCTTAGAGCATGGGCACATAACCTTCATATGATATTAAGATGTAAGAGATATAGGAACAAACAGGTATTACTAGTCATATTTATTTTTATTGTAAGTTAATTATGTTATAATCACACATTCATCTTAAAATGCATTTTCTAAACAAACACTAATAACGTTTTACATTAAAAATGTGTGAAAAGCTAAAAAATCATTGACGTACGCTAGGTTAATAACATTTTTAAGTTAACCGTATTAATTTAATGACTTTAATTTTAAAAAATAATTACATACAAGGGCTGCCATCAATTACATGTTTCAATGAAAATAATGTGTTATTGGAAAAGACATGAAATAAACACTTTATTAAGTGTGTTTACTAGATTATTTTGACTAGATATAAACTTTTATTAAAGTGATATTGTTTCTAGTATTCTCTTACAACACTTCTTTCTATTGAAATAAAAAATTATAAACAAACAGTGTATGCTATTAATGTTAAGTTATATTGTTAAACCAATAATTAAATTAATAATATTCATATAGTGACCTACAAGAATAGCTTTTATTATAAAATTTTAAAGAGTAAAACGGAAAACTCTCTTTGTTTCTTATAAAATTCGATATTTATTACTATTTTTGTTATTGTGGTTTGCTTAAAATAACTATTTTCATCCAAAAGTTTAAAAATAACCTTTTTATTCCAATAGTTTTAATTAAATAACGATTTTCATCCACCCCGTTAACGCTAACCATGGATTCCGTTAAAAATCTCTCATGTGCCCTTCACATGATGGGCATTTTAGTAAATTTAACTTGAAAAAAAACTTTTTGGTTTTCACTTTATAGATTCGACACCTACCGTCGATTGATTTTACAACCTACAATCATCTGTGGATTGGCTTCCCAAGCTGCGACTCCTCGTCGATTGACTTCACAATCTACGACTCCTCTCGACCAACTTCACAAGCTATGACTCCTCATCGATCGGCTTCGCAGACTTGTGACTCCTCTATTGATCCTTCAAATAATCCGTCGTCATGGTTGTTTCGCTATGGCACGTTTCAAAACAAGATTATGGGTTCGGTTTTTATCATGCTTATTGTGAGTTTACATTACTTTTTTTCTAAATTCTTGTTCACTGTCATGCTTATTTTATCTTATGTTTGTTTAATTTTAACCAGGGAAAAATGTATTTTGTTTTATAAGTTAAAATGATAGCAACAAACATCTCATATAAAATATATATTTTTAAAATTTTTTTTTGACTAAAATGCCATCATGTGAGTGGCATATGGGCGAATTTTAACGGAATCCATGGATGGGGTTAAAAGTGTGGATAAAAATCGCTACTTAATTAAAAATGTTTGACTAAAATGGTTATTTTAAAACTTTTAGATGAAAACAGTTATTTTAAGCAAACCTTAGGGATGAAAATAGTAATCTATACTAATAAACCTTTACACTTTTTGACACATGTCATTACCACATTCACTCTTCCATTTATTTTCCCGCCTAAACTAATTATTTTATTTCAAAAAATCAAATAACTAATTTCCAACTTTTTCTCTTTCTCTCTCTATATTATAAATCTAAGTTCTTATTAAATCAATTTTATTAAAAGACATTTTTTAATAAATAAAAACTAAATACCTTGATTAAAAATACACGTTTTCAAAAACAAAATTTTCTAAAACTATGATTTTTTCTAAAACAACGAGACTTTTTATAATAATGAAATTATTTTAAAATCATTCTTTTTAAAATCATTCTTTACAAAACAAACCCGAAGTCTCTAAACAACAAAATATAGATAAAAAATAAAATTTATATCAAAACAATAATTTTTTATAACGAAAGCTTTTGAAATAATATAAAAATTTTATCAATTAATCAAAGTAACTACTTATACGTAATTTCAGTTATATCTTATATCAAAATAATGTTTCACAGTTCCTTATTATTCATTAATAACTATTTAGTATTTTTTAATTCAACCCGTGTAATACACGAGGCTGTACCCTAGTTTACTATATTTAATAATTATAAGATTCGATGATGTAAAAGTAAATATATAAAGTTCTCTTTTGAAATTTCAAAAGTAAATGGAAGTTTTTTGTTCTATAAATATCCCTCAATAAATATCTCATATCACTATTGTAATTTGAACAAGATGGAGGGCAACTTGGGCTAAAAGTTGCCAGAATCCTTGCAACATCTTTAGCTGCATGTGCACAATCTCATTGTTCATTTTCATTAGATTTTATTTCCAGATAGATGACAAGACTGTGTAGCCACTCGTAGAAAGTTAAAATATGCTCAAATAGTCAAATATAATGCACACTACAAGCATTTAAAGATAAAATAAATTAGGCAGTTTAATCTTTGATCCCAAAAGGATCGGATTAGGTTCTCACATTTCCTTCAATTTATCCATTTTCACTTCAATTATTTGTTTGTGTCGGTCATACTTTATAAACAAGTTATTAAGTTTGTGAAATTGCAAACAAAAATATTATATATGTAGTAAAAACAGTCAATGCTCTAAGTCTTAGAGTTTTGTTAATATTGCTTGATAATATTTTTTTTTTACATCAATGCATCATATAATTAAGGCCTTCAAAATTACTCCTAACCAGATTTGAACTAAAGTGATTGTTAGAGAGTCTGTGACTCTCACCATTAAACTACCAACCAAAGTGGTTGTTTTATAATTCCTTAGTTCTCATAATCCGCATGTTAAAACTTTTTTTAATATTGTTTTGATCGTTAATAAAGGGTTTTTACCTTTATTAAACCAATAAGCGATTTCACCTGTTAATCTTGACCAAAGTGTCATTTATAAAATTTATATTTTTTTTCTTATTAGTGTTACTGTAACAAACCCAATATGACAAACCTTGAATCATGTAACAATTTAGAAACCTTCTTTGCCTTAAAGTTCTGAAAGGGAAACCTTCATTTCATACCTCCATCAAAGTTCTTTTAATCAAATTAATATCAAGGTAAGATTATAAGAATGAAAGAAAAGGGAAATCAAAGCATGCATGGTGGTTTGGGTTTAGGATATACAATATCCAAAGTAACCTTGTAACAAGTATGATTGGTTCATAATGTGAATGTATACATGCATGATTTGATTTCAATGGTGCATAGACATGCAACAATATTCTCATGCGTTAAAGTTTATCAAAAGGTTAGGATCAAATATTTAATTCTCTAAAGTTATAACTTAATCCAAAATATGGATTTGTCATGATGTCCATCCCAACCGTGTAATTTACTTATATAATTATTTAAATAACATTTAAAATCACTATCAAATCACTAAAAACTACATCAATCTTGTTAATAGACTTTAACCTTGTTAAGGCATGCATAAGAATTTTACTTTGAAACAAAAACCTAATGAAGGCAGAATTAAAGTTGCAAACAAGAAAAATAGATAAAAACATTATTAACCTAGTAATAACCGATGAATTTGAATATAAAAGGCACGTATTTCTACATTTACAAGTTATACTTTATTTATAACTAGTTTTTCTTTTCGCACTTCGCGGCAAGTAAATTACAGTCAGACTTTTTTCGTGCAACAAAGTGGGAGTTTGACCACTATTGCATCAGCTCGTCAAAAATCATAAAATCGAACACCGATGCAAATTCCAATTATACCAAGAATAACGTCACTCGTTTTAGCATACAAAATCTCAACAATGACATCATAAGCGGTCGCTCAACAATACGTCACTCATAAGCGGTTGGGTTTGTCATGGTAGCTCAACAATAACGTCGCTCGCTTTAGCGTACAATATGAAAAATTTATTTGATTTTACACGCATAAATAAAATTCTAATATAATATTTTTAATTGTGTAAACATATAAAAATAAAAAAATAGCTAGGTGAAAAACTTAAACTTAAACTTACATTAGTTAAGTGGCAAACTTTAAAATACAAAAATTCTTGTAGCAACCTAAGTTGTTTTCAAATATAATAATTTTTTATTTTATTTTTGTAACGTGTAATGGTTATTTTTTATCTATGGAAAGTTATTAGTGGCTATGTACTATTATTATAACTAAATAGAATTATGGTGTGTTGTCACATTGCAACGGGAATTCTATTTTTTCTTAACGACAAATGTACGTCCCTGCTTCGGAGGATCTATCCGTTTTCCAGCCCGGACCGCACCCCCAACCCCTTAAGAGGAAACTCATTGCTAAGAAAACTTCATGCCTTAACTCTGAGCATTTTTGCTCAAAGTGAGACTTAAACACATGATCTCTCCTTATTTAAAAATCATGGGTACTTCACCTTAACCAGTTGGGCTAGGGATCATTAACGAGAATTCTATCTATCCATGAAACAAAAATATAGTTAACTGTAATGTAAGATCTAATAATGTAAAACATGTCAAACACAAACATAAATCTGAATAATCTATCCCGTTTGGATATTCTTGGCGGCGCAATAATCAAACCATTAAGGATTGAGGTTATGTAAACAGAAATGGAGATATAGATTTGATCAGCAATTTGAATCTTGTGATGCCACTCATAATATAAGTTTAACAAAATATAAATATTTAAAACATTATAAATTCAATATCAAATAAAATAAATTATTAATTATTACCTAATATATCGTCGTGCCAAATTCTTCATCTTCAATTTGTGATTACTTTTTATTGTACTTTAAAATAATTTGCTTTCAAATGGTATGCAAGTTTATTTAGGCTTGCTTTGGATAAGGTGAGAAACTTTGGTGATAGTAAATATCCAAAAAGAATGGTGGTTGTAGTTGTATTAATATTAAGCCCCTTGTGTTACGACTGTGACGTAAAACCGTATCAAATAACATCAATGTTACACCACCATCGGCGACCACCAATACCCGAAAAACTCGTATTATAAAAAAAATAAACCAAACAGAAAATAGACGTAAAACATTTATCCCCGCAAATGAAACGTAAAACATTAAAAAGAATAAATAAGTCGATCTAAGACACACGCGTTGTGCTGAGGCTGTTAAACGGGAAAAAATAGACGTAAAAACGTTGAACCACAGGCACACGTTGCGGCTTGTTGAGATTAAGAGTAAGAAAATTAAACAAAAAACAAAAAACAAAAGTGGGTACAACCCACTAAAGCTTAGATACAATCCATAATGTACAAATAAGTTGATAATTAATAATATATATAATTAATATGTTAACTATATAAGGATTATTGAGGGTATAACCTTTAAGCTTAAAATACAACCACAATACACCAATCAAGTTGGTAACTGGTATTATATTAATTATCATTCATAGTACAATATAATATAATTTATAATTAATTTAAACTTTAAAGATTTGATAGTAACCTAACAAGAGATATACCAAATTAGTAGGCATAGTTTCACCCTTTTACTCTAGAAGCCAATATTTTTTAATGAGATCAAACATTTTTGTCTACGGGACATTGAATAAAGCCATAAATGATAAATTTTAGGTGTAACGAATGTTAGCGACTAATTTACCTCAATTATTGTTTACACTTTGTGATGTATTGTTATGAAACTTTTTTGTGTCAATCACCAATTAGATGGTTATATAATAAAAAAGTATCGTAACGATGCCTATATAAAGATTATGATTAAGTCGGGTCTGGTAAGATTAATCATTCTTTTTGTTGAAATTTATAAAAAGGAAAAGGAACTTAATTAACAAAAAAATAACACAACTGAATATGAAACATTGAAACTAATTCCTTTGCCACGAAAAGTTAACGAGATGTAAGCAACAAAAACTATTTAGCAATGACTTTTTTTTCAAAGACGATATCACGATGGTAAGTTCTGTTCCTTTTATAAAAGAAATGTTAAAGGTTCAAATGCTACAAAGTGAGTCCTCAATAGAACATCTCGATGGTCAGATGTCTCCACTTTATCTAAAATATTAAAAATTTAAATCTTACAAGATGCAATATAGTTGATTGACATGAGTAGATTAGGAGCTATTCTAAAAAATAAAAAATAAATTTACAGGATTATTTTAAACATTTTAACGATCTTGGCTTGTTTTATCCTTAGATAACTATTTGAAATTTACGATTTGACACAATAAAATACATGTAACTGTTGGAGCATATATTGTCATATATAGCGTGTCCGTCGCTTGACGAATAGTCTAGGTTTAATGTAATACACCTGATATGTTGTAAACACATGAAACTGAGTCATTCGCAGGAGTATATACGAATGAGACTCAGTCGTACAACTGAGCCATGCTAATGGACCAGTCGTGCGACTGAGAGATGCTATTGGGCCATTCGTAAGACTGAACCATAAGTATGGTCCAGTCGTACGATTGAACCATATGCATGGTCCAATCGTACGAATGGGCCCAGTCGCATCTGATATGGGCTGAGGCCTATAAATACCAGTTTCATTGTGTAGAGAGGTAAGGTTTTGAGAGTGTGTCGGGGGCCTAGGTGCTGCCGGATGAGAGGGGAGATCATGTTCGATCTCCCCTTGCCAAAAGTCGTGATTCTTCTGTTTAATGAGCTTGTAATCATTAGGTTTTATCAATGAAACCATTCTATTATTGTTCGTTCTCTTGTTTGTCTTTTGGTTTTTTTTCCTTCCGTCAAGAACACGCTCGGATGTCAACCGATCTAGCGACTTCACAATTGGTATCAGAGCCGGTTACTGCTAGAACGATCTAATAATCATTCTAGCAACCCGAGCTCTTGATTTTTGGATCTATTTCATGTTCTTAGACGTTAAACCCACTTCGTGTTCTTCGTGTTTTGCTCAGATATTGTTACGTGTGTTGTTTCTTGGTTAAAATCGAACTCGGAATCACGTTCTTATCACCCTTGCGAATCTTATGATGTCTATTTTGTTTCGGTTCATGTAAAATTCATCAGATTAGGGTTTTTAGCAGCCATGGCGGCTGCAGATCTGAAAATCTGCGTGCAGATCCGCTCATACGACTGGACCATGCGACTGGACCAGTCTTATGTCCAGTCGTACGACTGGACCAGTCTTATGTCCAGTCTTATGTTCAGTCATGCAACTGGACCAGTCTTATGTTTAGTCATGCTACTGAACCAGTCTTATGACCAGTCGCACGAATATATCATTCGTATCATCCATTCACACGAATATGATATTTGTCTTCCATGTCATACGAATGAACGGTGTTCCAGACCAAAAAAAAAGTTCTGGAACTGCCTCATGCACAGATTTGAGGATGAGCAAAGCACATTCACCCTGGGTTCTTATGTCAAATAAGTTCGATGGATACCCCATTATTCGTTGGACTTCCAGAATAGATGAATGTAGTTAGAACACAAAAGAGAGAAGAGAATATGTCAGCAGTCAGTGCTGATTTTGTGGGGTAGTCAGGAGCATCTGACTATTTATGGGCCAATCAAGTTATATTTATCCGCACAGAGAGGATTCTGATTCTTAGGGGGAATCCATGTATAAAGAAATTGAAGACGCAATCAGAAAGTGATGATGGGAGCTGGTTTCTGATGATGAATCTGCATGTATGCTGATTTGTTTGAGATTGTCAGCTGTGGATTGGAACCTTCTACTTTTTGCCCAATACACTGTATGAAGACGTCAGGAGAGCACAATGTTTATATATTGGGATATGCTGAATTTGAGGGGGAATTTCTGCAGGTGTTAATGTTAATCAGGTTAGCCTGTGTGAAGATTGGAGCAATGGAAAATTGTTCATGTCATTATCTGGAAAAATCAGTCATATGTGGAATCTTGCTGCTATGGTTTTCTGCAAAGTAAACGAAAGCTATTGTACCCAAATTCATTTTCAGGGATACTGTAGCAACCTGACGGATCAGAAACGTTGGCTAATATGGTTTTTCGTTTGATTCTATTGGAAACCAGAGCAAAGATTGACTGAAGATTGTAAGAGGTGTTATCTACTATTTGCAAGCAACGTCCAAGGGGGAATTTGTTGGAGCATATATTGTCATATATAGCGTGTCCGTCGTTTCTTGAATAGTCTAGGCTTAATGTAATACACTTGATATGTTGTAAACACATGAAACTGAGTCATTCGCAGGAGAATATGCGAATGAGACTCAGTCGTACGACTGAGCCATGCTAATGGACCAGTCGTGCGACTGAGAGATGCTATTGGGCCATTCGTAAGGCTGAACCATAAGTATGTTCCAGTCGTACGATTGAACCATACGCATGGTCCAATCGTACGAATGGGTCCAGTCGCATCTGATATGAGTTGAGGCCTATAAATACCAGTTTCATTGTGTAGAGAGGTAAGGTTTTGAGAGTGTGCCCGGGGCCTAGGTGCTGTCGGATGAGAGGGGAGATCATGCTCGATCTCCCCTTGCCAAAAGTCGTGATCCGTCTGTTTAACGAGCTTGTAATCATTAGGTTTTATCAATGAAACCATTCTATTATTGTTCGTTCTCTTGTTTGTCTTTTGGTTTTTTTTTCCTTCCGTCAAGAACACGCTCAGATGTCAACCGATCCAGCGACTTCACAGTAACCCCAATCAATATAATAGAACAAGTAATATGGTTGTGTACTTTTAGTTAGAGGTTTTTGTACATGATCGTCAACATTACCAAGTCAAATAGAAGCAGGAAATGATTCATTCGGTTCTCAAAATTCAAATTCAAATCACGATGTCGTTCTTCTATGACTTGTTCTTTTAGTCCTCATTTGCCAAAAAAACTATTGACGAACCGTCTAGTGTTTTATCGTTTATTCCTTTTAGCTTTTCAAAATACATAGGGTTGTCTTCACGTTTTTTTCCCAAAAACAATTATCCTTTTAACCTCTCTTCACAAGGAATAGACATAAAATATGGTTCATTTAAGGGCATGTTTGGGTTTGCTTATTAAAACAACTTATTGACTTATTGACTTTTTTAATAAGTTAATAAGTTAGTATCGAGTGACTTATTAACTTATTTCCCTCACAACTATTATATTGCCAAACACTATAAAATGACTTTTTAACTTTTTAAAAGTTAATAAGTTAATAAGTAAGGAAAAAAGCACTCCCAAACACCCACTAACATAGCGCATTAAAATGTTATATGGTCCCATAGTTGATCTTAACAGTTAACACTAACAAGCAAGTGGGATGATAGTTATATGAAAATGACTCCCATAAAACTGCATTTAAGGAACTTTTGATGATCACTAGAATATATTTCAATGTCACAAACACATGGCACATGCTTACTTTAATGTAACAAAGTTTGTTAACGTGCAACACGCCCACAAATAAAGGAGTTATTTTTTATCATCAAACTTTTAACCAACTTGCTAGGCAAAAAGCCAACGAAAATATCATTACCTGAATCTAAGGATTGTGGTTTACCTTTTTACTTTTAAAAGTATTATTTTGCACTTTGTTTAGAATTGATAACGATGTTTCAGTTGTGGGTACGTATATGATCAAACTGAATAAACAATAGCATTTATGTTATATTTTAATTATGCTTATAATATTTCGTTCCAAGCGTGAATATAAAGCGCATACATAAATTTGTTTGTCTAGTTTGTGGTTGTAACTTGTAAGGGTGAATCATTTTCCGATATAAATGTGTTGTGAGTTATTATTACAACACCCATATTAGGGGTTCACGAACGACCACAGTCCATCTTTGACCGTTTTTCGGTTGATGTTTGTGAAGACGAATGGAGGAGGAAGCTCTAGAGAATGAAGTGTGGGTTCTTTAAAAAAATAAAAAATTTTACGTTATATTCAGTGGTGGAGCTTGAGGAAAGGTGTGTGTGTGTGGGGGGGGGGGGGGGGGGGGGGTCAAAAGTCACGAGACTCAAATCCAGGAGAGCCGAACTCAATACGTATAAAATTTTCGGCTGAAATATATATAGATTTCCATTACTGTGCGGAAAAAACAAGGGGGGCGGGGCCCCACCGGGCCCCAAGTAAGCTCCGCCCATGGTTATATTATCTAAGTTAAGCCTTTTAACCTACGTGCAACGATCCAAAATGACTTTTGTGGAAGGCAAGACTGAAAACTAAAGATTGCTACACTGTTTTTGGGACTTTATAAGTGGTTTGGTGGTATTAAAATGAAGCATTTCAGCTTTATTCACACTAGGTGATTAGCTATCTAGATCCTCTTAGTTCTACAAAGATGTATACAAATATCTACACAACAATTCTAGAGAAAACTATATCAACCTACCGAGGTTATTTTGTTGAGGAAATATCCATGATGTTTCTATGGCTTTATCTAGAAACTTTTAAGGTTGTTCCACGTCATTCTTTCACCCTCTTTAATTCAAGGAGTAATCTAGACTGCTTTGATTCTTAAATCTTCAAGAATTGCTAAAAGTATAGAGACTGCACAGATCACAATCTACATATATCTAAATATAGATGGGTCATGATATTCTCCCCTACCTAAACCTACGACGTGATTGTCGCGTTTCCATGCGACACTTGTTTAATTTGCCCCACAAGGGATGTACTTTACTTCCTTTTTATAACACCATGTTCAAGACCCACTTATGATCTTGCACTTGGCGTATTGGCATTGCACAACCTTCCTTTTGTATTGGCACATGATGCTAAAAAGATCTATAGAAATATCTACACGATATTTCCAAAATTCTAGCAGCTAAGATATTTATGAAATATCCTTGATTGACTATATGCATTCAACACATGGTGACTTAGTGTTCAACAAATCAAATTTCGAATTCTTGAATTATTCGAATTTTAATTTGCTAAAGCTGGATTCGAAGTCAAATTAGAGAACTGAAATAATAACTACTTAAAGTATTTAAAATATTAACTAATTAAGTATATGTATATAAAATAAATCATAATAAATAAGTATATTATATCCATAAATATGTAAAATTATATATATATATTTAATTTGAAGTTCGAAACGAATTTAAAATCATAAATTCAAAATTTGATAAATAAAACTTCGGATCAAGTCGAATTCGAATTTGAAAATTTAATTGAATTCGAATCGGAGATTTCCGAATCAAATCAAATTTCGAGTTTTTCGAACCCGATTTTACTATTGAACACCCTAGTATGATGTTGTTTGATTCATTTAAACTTATATTTTCTTGATTAATGTATATCACTTCTTTACATAAAACCTTTAAGAAACTTTCACCGGCCTCCTGCTAGCAACACCTCCAACAAAATAGTTGTTACAACGTTTTTTAGTATCACTAATGACCATCTCACATAATGGGAAACAAATAAAGAGTACATACTAACCTCTTGCAACATTCACTGCTCTACTTCCTCCTCATCACCACTATCATCTCCAAACATTGAAGCCATTTTCATGGCTAGATTTGCAGCCATTTCCCTTCTTTGGAAATCAGGCATCAATCTCAAACTGTCGCGCATACTTCCAATCTCAGACATTAATTGTTCCATATCCTCGAGATCAAAATGCATACCACCCTCCTCATTAGCTGAATCATGTGCTTCAGGTGTTGCTCTTTCTCTTTCAATTTCAATCTCTTCTTGTGATTGTGATTGTGGTTGTGATGTTGATGGCTGCATATCCTCCGTAACTAGTCTTTCGTTCTTGATATCTGGTTCTGTACGGTCATTGGTTGCAGAAACCCATGATACATCCGTATCGTCCCATGGTTCTACAGATCCACCTGATAAGATTTCATACTCGAATTCATAATTGGGTTCTTCTTCATCTGACGTATCTGGAATGAGGGGACAATAATAAAGATCATTAGATTCCGGTTAAATTAAATTATGTAATGGTGGCACTTTGGCCGATTAACTTTATGAATGTGTTAACATGTGTAGATGGGTAAAATAAATAAAAGCTTAAAAAAGAAACAGGTTGAGTAGGTCAAACAGGTCAAGTTGTCCACATTAATTTTAATGTATAAAACCTCCTAAATCTTTTCATTTAAATAATTAGGTCATTTATAAAAAAGAATCAGCAATGAGTGTTTTGAGCCAACTCAATACAACTCGACAATTTTGCCGCCAAAGTAATCAAGTACCAATAATGTATGATAACCTTCTTGTTCAGGTAATGAAGGTTGATTTATAGTGTCACCAGATTTCAAGACCATTCCAGGCCACATATGAGCAGATAGAGCCCCAAGAAGCCGTTCAACACCCTGTGAATCACCATCAACCGATAAACCTGTAATGAAAATTATTAAATTTCTCAAACCTAAGAGATTAAACTTAAAAGATATAGTAATTTAAAGGAATTTTACATTTATCAAATCGAGGATTTGATGCACAGGCTTCGATATATTCTATGTTATGCTCCAAACACCATTCTATACAAGATTTTTTAATCTCAGATGATGATTCTTCTTCTCCGAGTAAATTTTCTCCGTCAGTTTCAGAAATACCATAATCTGCTGCCTCGTCAAGATTCAATTGACGCCTTCTGTATTCAACATGGGCTGAATGACCTGGCACAAGATCTGCTTTGTTCCCAATGCATAACAGGATGTCAAACTTTTCAATATTGTTGCATGAAACCCATTTCTTAAGTTCAGAAAATGACGATAGCTGCATACAATAATATTTTTTATATCATGATTATGATTAAAAAAAATTGAACATAAAATTATATGTAGAGAATGAGACAATGCTAACATTATTCAGGTCAAAAACCATCACCAAGGCAGCCAGTTTATCGAACATTGGTGCCCCTGTGATTGAAAATTCATTAAATAAATGAGCCATCCATACTGAGACATCAGCTGTGTAATACTTTGTGTTAATTGTCCACCTGAAAATCAACATAAAAGCATATATGTATAAGGAAAAAAACTCAATCCACACAACATACACGCTTCAAAAGAATTAAGTTACCCATAAGCAAGGACGTCTGAAGATAAGCTAGCTTCATCTTCAAAATCTACAGATAGCAATCCTACAACATGCAAGTAGCTATATTGGTTAGGAAAAACTAAAAACCTAGTGAACCACACGAGCTTATTCAAAGGAAAATATGAACCATTAAGGATAGATCCCACTCCTACAATATGCAAGTAGCTATATTGGATAAAAGAAAGACACTAAAAACAGAGGAAATCTTATAGAATTTTTTAAAGAAAATATCAACACTTTTGGATAGAATTCATTCCTACAATATCCAAGTAAATAAATTGGTTAGAAAAGACACTAAAAACAGGGGAAATCATACAAAAATTTAATCAAAGAAGAATATAAACCCTTAAGGATAGAACTAACTCCCTAAATTTTCTAATGTAAGAGCTTGTCTACACTCTACAGATAGAAGAAACAAGGGAACAGACAATGACTCATTCTGGTGGTCACAGTGTTGTAAATATCGGGATTAATAGGTACTTGGTGGGTAACCTTTGCGATTTCACCTGATCGGCCATAAACTCAGTAAGCGGTGAAAGTCGGGAAAAATCGATCAAAATTGTCAAAAGCAAATTGAAAATATTTATATAAAATTTTAAGTTTTTTCATATACATATTATAAGTTTGAAAAGTTACATATAAAATTCCAATCTGATTAAACCCTATTAATCCCAATTGATCTCTAGTCAGTACCCACCGCCCGACTAGAGCCAGTGTTGTAAAAACGGTCCTAGTCGGCGATTAAATTAGGATTAATCGGAAATCGGCCACCAACCTTGGCGATTTCACATAATCGGAGGGTTAATCGGTAATCGGTCCTAGCCGGAAAAAATCAGACCTAATCGGTCAAAATTGGTCAAATTTCTTTCAAAATCAGTCAAAATAGCCCAGATTTCTTTCAAAATCAGTCAAAATAGCCCAAATTTCGGTCAAACTAGTCAAACTTTGTCAAAAATCGGTCAATATATGTTAATGTTTGAATTTTTTTGAAATTAACTATATATATGCATACATATACATAGATATATGTATGAATTACATATAAAATTCCAATCCGATGATTAACCCCTAGGCGGTACCCCACTAGCGCCTAGCGATTTTTACAACCATGACTAGAACCTGATGATTTTACAACCATGGGTGGTCATCTTCTGTACGGTGTATCATCTCCTATAGCCATTTTATTGGGGAATATATTTATTACCAGACGAAGCAGCAAACACAGTCTCTACGTATGTGATTAGCCTATTAAATTATATTGCAAAAGCTATTGTACTGAAGTTCATAAGTACTATTTCATATTGTTAGACACAGCGCAAATCCAGCATCTATAATGGACAGGAGAGGAGAGAATATTGGGCTCATAAGGAATGCCCAACCTTAAATACCACCAATTAAGTGTGATCAGGTGGGGGTAATTTAATGATGGATAACCTCCTAGGAAGTCTCCATCTGAGTAATCAAAAAACAAACCCATGAGCTTTTGATGAGCAAAGAAGACAACATTTGTTGGTATGAGGGGCCAGATATTAAAAGTATACTAGTTCTAGATGTCCTATATAAAATTAAACAAAAGTAAAGACTTAACCTCATATGCAGTTACCTGTATCTAATTATCTGTATGACCTTCATATCATAGAACTAGATAAACTGCTTTTTGTTATGCTAACTAGAACTTTGCGGACATCCTAAGAAAAGTTCAAATCTTTAAACTGAAATTGGAAAAATAATTATTTGAGGTTGAAAAAAGATTGATTACCAATTTGAGCCATTAAATAACATGTCACAATAGAATAACTCCAGAACTACAAAACCATAAAACCTACATCTATTTGAACACGAAAAGTACTACATTTCAACTATCAAAATCAAGAGGGGAAACTTGGGAAGAACGAGGGGAGGGGGGATCCATCAACAACAAGGGGAACTTTAATCATAACAAATGATTCCCTTTAAGGATAGAACTCATTCCTACACATTCACACATATCAAATATGCACATCTCATTAGGTAATTAAACACAAAGAAAGAAATCAAAATGCTAAGGCTTTAACTTTCAACTCTCCAGAAGGACCACAACAATGCATTGAGGACGTGGTGGTGGGTTTTTAGTTTTTACAACTATTTTAGCAATCAAAAGCTACTATTGTTGCAAATCATCCAATTTGTCAGAATTCCATCGAATCAAATCCAATAGAAATCTAAACCTAACTCCTTATGAGCTAAACTTAACAGTATAACATAATTGACCGATGTAGCTTGAATTAATCACCAATTGAACAAAAAACGAAGCAACATAGATTGAAGACAACAGTTTCCCCATGCGATCGGAAGATTAACATACAAATGATGTGAATTGTGAAACAGATGAATAGAAAAGAGAAAAGGGGAGAAAGGCTTACGAGAGAGAAGGGTCCGTTTGCCGACGCCGGAGGAACCGAGGAGGAGCACACCGGGTCTCTTGGCCAATGAATCTTGGTCCACAACAACTGCATCACTGTGATTCATCTCTCTACAAGATCTGAACTGCAACTAGATTGAAATATCACCAACTGCAACTGGTGTTTACATATGACCTAGGGTTTTGTTTTGTTCCACATGCGATTGTAGTTGCAATTAAAAAAGGTTTAATATTGTTTATGCTAGTGAATACATTTGGAGAATAACTAGTATATGTTGCGGCGGCATACGCGATTGTTCTGACTTGTTTTCAATTAAATTTATGTCGGATGTAGAGTTACTTGATTTTATATCATTGAATAGAAACACATTCTATTTGGCATTACTCGTGTTCAAAAAAATCTAGGTCGAAACTTAAACCTACTCAACACATGCATAAAAATTTTAGCACAAAAGTTTACATCAAACCGTAGACAAACTCGAATTTAACCAACATGTACATAAAAAACGTAAGAAATTAGTTTTTAAATAAAGATGTAGAACAAGTAAACCTGAAGCTTTAAAAACTCAAAGGGATTAAAGTGAAATTTTAAAAAGTTTTAAACAAAGTTTATAGATTAATAGAGTCAAACTGTCAATCCAAGAAACTTGAAGGGGACCATCGACCTTTATAATTAAGGATATAGTGATTTTTGAAAATTTAATTAGATTTAAATTAATTGATACAATCATGTGTATGTAGTTTTTGAATTTTATTATTTTAAACAATAAACTTTACACATAAATATCAAATGTCAAACTTTGCAATTACAAACATTTGAATCCACACATTTTTGTAAAAGACAATCGTACTAGAATGTCATTTATGGTGTATAATATTTCACATAAATCAATGTCCTCTGAATGTTCGTTATTTGTCAAAGCTATTATTTTATGTTGAAAGTATCCTATATTAAGCAGTTACGTTGTATGAGAATACGTATTTTTGTGATGATCGGGGTCAAGCGACCCATGAATTTTTTTAATTATAAAAAATAGTTTTTGTTTTGTTTGACTGACAATTTGATTCTTAAAATTTGTAATGTTGTTGTAGTTAGGCCTATAAAGTAAGAGTCATTCGACCATGCTCGTGAACATTTTGGTATTGTTTTTATTTTTCGAGCCCTAAAAACTTACAACATCACTCATATGATTGATTCATTATTAACATCCTTTTAGATACTGAATTTGTTTGTGAATAGGTTGATATCATTGCCACTGAACTTTATGAATAGCTTTCATTTGCACCAACTTAACCTCTACTATTTTCTTTTAGATACTGAATTTGTTTGTGAATGTCGAGTACATAAACATCTGAATATCAAAACTTAGTAAACTAAATAAAAAAAATCATGAATACGTCACTTGTTACATATATGTTTTCTTCATAGTATCGGAAATCTTACGTACTAATATAAAGTTTCTTACATATTCATCACCAGATAAATAGCAACACAGGAAATTTTATTAAAGATGATTTCTAAACAATATTATCTAATTTTCGAATTTCATTGCTACATGTTTATATTCAATAATAACATTCAAACACCCATCTAGCTTTTAACCGTTGGTGCTCTCCAAACGATTCTTTTTCACGGTTCTTACAAAGGGCTCATTCCACTTTGTGGTCGTAAATTGCCACTGAATTATTATAGTGACAAAGATCTTTGTTTCAAAGCGTTTGATTTAAGAGTTGTTTCATTGTTTGATGGCAGCCAAAAAGAAGTGTCGTTATGTACAGCCATATTTCCATTAGTCAAATAGATCCAAGAGGCAAAGCAAAATTTAAATGGGGAGAAAAGGTTTGTAGACGTTGAGCGAGAGAGTAGTGGCAACACTCATTCACTTCACGTACGTATCACATTGCTTTTTTCTCCCTCACCAACTCTCATTTAAGGTTAGAAATGTCTCATTCCCGTCTCTAACACGCATTCTCTCTCTCTCTCTCTCTCTCTCTCTCTCTCTCTCTCTCTCTCTCTCTCTCTCTCTCTCTCTCTCTCTCTCTCTCTCTCTCTCTCTCTCTCTCTCTCTCTCTCTCACACACACACACACACATAAACGTATCTGTAACACTCTCTCTCTTACTCTCATAAATGTACAAGATATATTGCATTAGTTGTTTATGTATGTACAAGTTGGGGTGTTCAAAAAACCCGAAACCAAATCCGAAATATCTGAAAATCCAAAATTCAGATATCCGAAATTTCAGATTCAGACAGCGACTTTGAGAATTTTTCGTTATTCGGGTATCCAAATTATCAGAAATATTTTTATAGAAATTATAAAATAATAACTATTAATGAGAAATTTTGGATATTTTTCAGATATTTTTGTATATTTTATAAATACTTCAGATATCCGAAAATTTTTTCAATAAAACTATTAATTTTTTATAAAGTTATTAAATTATATAATTTTTTTTGGAATTCGGATATTCCAATGGATATTAACAAATCCACTATCTGAAATTTCAGGTATCTGAATTTTAGAATCTAAATGTGAACACCCTTGTCTACAAAAGCTCTGCCACAAGAAAGATGGAGTTAACTCCTCTCTACTCATGTTTCATTCATTCAGGAAGATGGGTTAGCCGTCTTAAACAAGTGAGATTACTCTCTTATCCTCCTTGTCTCACCCGTCTTCTACCGCATACACTTCCTAGCCCCCCTCCCTCCCTCCCTCTTCCCTAATAGCACCCAAATAGTTGTGAAACTAAACAAAAGATAGCACTTTATATTAAAACACAACGTCGGCACTCCCTAGCTACCGTAGTCACGTACAATCCTTGTTACATAGAGCGCACATCGCTATTGCATAGGCTTTATTGTTTTATTTGTTTTAAGTTCAAGATTAATACAAGTTCACCACTTCACCCCACTAAAAGATTCCACCTATAATTACATGTGTATTCGATGTTTGATTCCACCACCTGACTAGTGACCACCCTGGATTTTTATTACTTTGACTTTTCTTCAATTCATGTTTCTTTTCTCTCTTTTTTCCTCTTTTTTTGGGTACGTATTTAAGAGACTAATTTTGATTGTTTTATAATTAAACGAAAAACAAAGATTACGAGAACCTTTATATCGTTCTCCTCGGAGCAACGCGAGTGAGAACTACCCTAGTTTATATTATACTCTTGTTTTTTTTATCTTTTAAATACTTTTATAGTTATAGAATAACGAGCATTCACATCCTGTTTATAATCTTCACCCCTATAATTTACCAAAAAAATACACTATTTCTAAATTTACCTACATTTTTCTAAAACTTATCATATCCATTCCTCATATCTTTTCACATCTCATTCCTCATATCTTTTCACATCTCTATTAAATAATACTAATTTATATTTCTTTTAATATTATTTATCTCTCTTTCACTCACATCTATTAATAAAATATATTTTAAAAAATATATATGAGGGATGAATAGTGATTATATTTAGGGGATGGGATTGTTTTCCCCTGAATTATGGGGATGGGGTATAGAGACGGATAATAGAATGAAATGAGTATTTTGTTGATTTTTGTTAAATATAGGGATCGAGATAAGGAATGTGATGTAAATGCTTTAATAGCTCTCTCTAACATATATAGGTCTCTATTATGTAGTTTCATCAAACGTTTTGAGGAGTAAAATTTTATTTCAGTTGTTCATAAATTCAGGGTTTAGGTGTTCTCCGCCTTGTGTATCTCTACATGTTTGTGTAGCTATCTACACACTTGAGATCTATATCAACAATCACCATATTTTTTTTAAGAAAAACTTATTGAAAACCATTCACTGATAAGTTCTCTATTCACTTTCAAAACGCACGACCAAACATCCGTCTAACTTTAAATTATTGGCACTCTAACCATAACCATATTGATTGAAAACTAATTCGGAATCCACTTCTTTAGGTGGTTTGCCTGGTTCGGTCGGGTTTGACTGGGTTAAAACCAGCTTCAACCTATAGGGTTACAAACCGGTTTCAAACCTATCGGATCCAGTTTTTAGTAAAACCGGTTTAAAATTCAGGTTGGGTCGTCCATTTCAGTAACCCTATATGTACTCATAAGTCATAAGTGTCATTATGTAGTTTTAGAAAAGGAAAAACCATTTTCATAAACAAGATACATTCTAGAATACCAAGTGTCATTATATTTTTGCTCAATTATATGTTACAACAGGTGGTATAATATTATCATAGAAACAAAGATGATCTTTTGCAACTAAGTCTTGATTCTTGATGTCGTTTTTGTTTATTCCTTTGGACCCATTCATTAAACATGACGTTGTTTTGATGCTTACAGCAACCCAACCATCACAGCTATAACTTCCCGTTATATAATTATCACGAGAACACACTTTTAAAGACATGGGCCAACCCTGTCATCATCAACACATGGGTTTGCATCTCACAACCCAACAAAATTCTATAAAAATAAGCTTCTCATGTCCCCTAACAGATTTTCATTTTAAACGTGTAATCAAATCAAACATTATTCTCATATTATTGATTGTAACTCTCTTCTACTTCTGGTATTCACCAAACAAACACTTCCCATTACGAAAAGTCGAAAACCATAACCAAAATTTAAAAAAAAAAAAACACACCGACGATTAAACGTGAAAAAAGAGAGGTTCAAATGAGTACATTGTTATAGATTTACAGGGAAAAAAATGGAATAAATAGAGTAAACGATCAGCAAGTCACTGCAGGAATTCAGTTACGTGTGTATTCTTTCGTGTTGTGTTTTGATGAAAACAGTGACTTGTTGATCACCTAATTACGTCGATTTACACGATAGATAAATAAATAAATAAATAAAAAGATTTATTAATATTTAGTAATAATAATACAGTATTGAAGTATGTCTATAAAGGGAATGAGAAGAAGCATACTTGAAGAATGAGTTGGTGTTGAACTGTTGAAGATCTTAGGTTAATTTGTTCCAGCCCATGACAGCTCAGCATCCCCTAAATTTAGGTAAAAGCAATAGCATGTGATGAGAGTATCCCTCTGCAGCAGCACCCAAAGTGGTTATTTAAGATACAGCCTAATATTGTTCACAATCTCACATGATCATCACCTTCCTTCCCTCTTCCTGCCTATATCTTAATTTGACCTACACCAAAATATATAAAAATCATCTTTTATAACTGTTAAAGATAAATGCAACTTTTTTTAGAATATGGGTAAGATAAAAATCTGATTTTTACGCGATAAAGACTCGCTGCATTGCATCTCAGGTGTTTTGCCAAGAACTAGTTGCAGCATCTATGCACTTGACTGATATGAATGGAACATAGGGACTTACATGAAAACTTGTTGAAGCTGGTGCAAATTATGTGCTCAATTAGTCATTGTGATCCGCTTGCGTTTGTTAGACATGGAAAAGAAGATATGAGTCCATGATTTCTTCTTTTTGACGGGTTGCACCTTCTCCTCCTTCTTCTGATGAAGTTCATTCATGTACAAGACAACAGCCTGAAAACCATACATCAACTAAATTAGTTAGTCTTGGATATAAGGAAAGTTTTAAAATTTAATATTACAAAACGATGAAAATGACAAATTCACCCACCCGAGCGCCTCGATCAAGAACATCTCGTGGTGGTATTTCCAAAGGGTTCCCTTCAGTTTTCAAGACTTGTAACTTTGACAGCATTTTGAATGAATCCGGAAGAAACCTTATTTGATTGTTGCTCATATCCAACTCTTCTAAATTCTCGAGGTTTCCAATGGACCTTGGTAGGGATCTTAAGTCAGCAAAGTTGTTGCTGATGTTGATTTTTACAAGAGTGGTAGCAAAACATAAGCTCTCAGGCACTGATTCAAGTTCATTGAAACTTACATCAAGCTCCTTCAGATTTGTCAGTGATGACATGGTGGTCGGCAGCCTGCTGATGTTATTATACCGAACAGAGAGTTTTTCTAACAACTGAAGTTTTCCTACAGCTTCTGGTAGGGCTTTAAGTTTGTTGTAGTCTGCAAGAAGCTCTCTGAGTGAGACACAATGACCAATAATATGAGGGATTTCTTCTATATTATTGGTTTCAATGTTCAGCTTTTGTAGATTTACAAGCGAACCAATTGACTCCGGAATAACAGAGAGGTTGTTTGAGCTCAAATCAAGCTCTTGAAGATGGATCAATCTGCTCAAGCTAGCAGGAAGAGACGTCAACTGGTTTGCCCGTAGATCAAGATAGACCAAACTGAGAAGATCACCTATAGATTCCGGGAGTTCAACGATTTTGTTGGAATGCAAATCTAGCTTTGTCAACGATGCAAGGCCCGAGATGGAAGATGGTAATGTAACTAGACGATTTTCTGATAGATCTAGTGTGATTAAACCGGATAACTTCCCTATCGAATCAGGAAGCCATTCAATCTGATCCATCAATTTATTCCGAAGATTTAGATCTTTAGTTCCTTTCTTTGAAGATACTTCAAACAAACTAGCAAGCTTCATAAGGTTTAGTTTTGAATCATCTTGTCCTACAGATAGAAACCATCATTCAGTAAACTACAATGACAACTTGACACTAAATGCATCATAATCTAACAAAGCCTACAGTAAACAACTAAACATGATAACTAAAGATTCAATGTCACAACTCACCAGAACTAACAGCAGGCTTTAGAGTGGAATCCACAATCTGGGGCCTTAAAACTTCACTCGATTGAAGCCCTGCGCGTATCCCATCGCCATTGAACATCGACTTCGACTTACTCACATAGCTATCATCTCTAGTAACCAATTCAGATGCTTTTACAGTCTCTTTATCAAAATACAAGCTCGAAATCGGCTTTGCAGCCACACTCACTGCACTTGATGAAGTGTAACTAGAAACACTGTTTGAAGTTGATGCACCTGATTGGGTACTATTCGGACCACAACAGCTTGAAGCTCTCAGAATCATTTCATCGAACAGTTGGTGGTAGTGTTCAAGATCCAGCAATTTAACAGCTTCCCTCTTCTGTTCTTCGCTCTGAAACCGAACAAAATTCTTCTGCATCTCCACCAACACATTGAACAGTTCATCAGGAACATCTTTTCGCTTCTTTTGCCTCGCGATCGCTTCGATTTTCGCTTGTTCTTCGGTCTCCAAGTTTCGAATCAGTATCTTCGCACCTTCAACATCATCAATCGCAGGCCGTGGAGGAAGCGACCTGTGAATCCTCATTATCTCCTCCAACACTTCATCTACTGATTTAGCACCCAAATCCATTCTTCCACAAAACCTAATATCAAAATTGATCGAAAATTGATCACAAATGATCAAAAACAGCAATTAGTACTAAAAAAGATATCAAATATCAAAACCCTTTTCGAAATCAACACGAATTGAAGAACCAATTACACAGAATCACCAAATGCAGCAAATTTCTAAGCAGAACTTCGAACAAAAGCTCTCAAAGTTGATTTTCCCGTCAAGAAACCAAAGGAATCACGCAAACAAGGTGAAATCGCCGTCTGGGAGCTTCTAGAACCATCAGCGTTGACAAATTCCCATTTTAATTCTGCAAAAACAAACACATTATTCAAATCTGATTAACAAAACCATTTAGTGAGATGAAATTCAACCCGCAGCGCCCACAGATCCTGAATATTATTACACAACTTTACTGATAAAGAAAGAGAATCTTGATAAGAATTCTGATTATTCGAAAGGAAATTGAAATCTAACAAAAGGGAATTGAATCGAACCATGAACATTGGTGGATTTGAATTGACTTGTGGAATCGATGAGCAGATAAAGAATGAAAATGAATAATATTATAGAGGCGGCGGCCACTGCGTGTTAAGGTGTTTGTGTGTGAGTGAGAATCATTCATCAAGGTTGTTTTCCGTTAGTTATTGTAGTAAACAGCTTATTAACATTGGAGATGTTACCCACAGTTTGTTTTTTTAATAATGTTGTTGTTATTATTATTATTATTATCTCACCACTGGATTTAGTTTTTAATAAATTTTTGTATTATTTTAGTGTAAACTTATGAGTGTCTCCATTATATGAGATCTCGAAGAGTTTAGTATGCAATCATGTCAGTGAGACTTTCATTTAGTAGAATTAGTTTCGTAATTTGACGTTAAATAGTATTGAATGTACACTTAATGTTATTATATTTTGAGGTTAAATAAAAGCATTTACAGTGAAGTCCTTAAAAGTAAACTTCACAAAAATCAACTTCACAAACTCCATCGTTATATTGATAAACTAAAGATATATTTACTTTAACATGATTTGAAAGACTTTTACTCTCATTCATAATATGTTTCTTACTTTTTTCGCCTAAATTCACTTTATGATTTTATCTACTAGTACTATGATTATAATAATGATAAATACCTGAATAATTGATCGACTAATAATGACAATGTGGGGCAAATAAAAATCTATACATTATCTCTTATGTTCGTTTTTTTATAACTCAATAATTTAGTATGATATTCCATATCAAATGAGTGAATAACTGCTCAAAACTGCCTTTAAAAGACGCTATAAATTTAAATTGTATGAAATAAAAAATTTCAATAAATATAAAACAAATATATGTTATGAAGAGCAACATTGTAAATACCTAGAAAACAAAGATTAGAGTCTAGTAGAAATCTGTTCTGGGTTTAAGTTTCATTTATAATAAATTCTTAGTTTCTTATCTTTTTTTTACTTCTTTTAAAAAAATATTCAAATTGTATTTTTTATTGAGCGATTTTGTCATTTCAATGTTAGGTCTTGTTTAGCTAGCAACATGCTAAGTATAATATTCTTATTCATTAATACCAAACTGCCGCAACTTTATACGTTTATTTTATATACTTAATTATGTTAATGTCCCGCAACACACCAAACGATATTCGTAAACGAGACACTTAGATGAGATTAATTTCTTGTTACCCACAATTTTATATTGGTTCTTTCTTTAATTAAAAAATAGTCTTACATTTGTATAAACGAACTTCATGCCGTCCATCTATTAATAGTTTATTCTTCATACAACTTTAAAAATATTCTAACAACTATTTGATTTCTTTAACAACATAATAATTTTATAACACCTTATTAAACTTAATATCACACTTATAACAATGATGTGATGACTTCTATGATACCAATTTGTGTAACAACTTTATTTTATATTTTTGTTGTTGTTTTAAAATTAATACTTATTTTTTTTAATTTTCAACTCGTGTAACACACTTATATGAACTTTGTTTGAAACTATGGCGGGTCAACAAAAGGATCCGTGTGAACATGTTTTCAGGTTAGGAGTTTAGGAGGGATAAAAATCAAGGAGAATGATTTATGCTATGACACGTGTCTCGTCCTTGTATTCATTCATTAGGTTAGATTTAAGTTGCTAATTTAGTATTAGTTTAAGATCAAGTTTCGGCTAATGAGAGTTTAAAAAATAACTTTAAGTCACATAATACCAATTACATATCAGGAAATCCTTACACCTAACAAGTATAAAACACATTTTGTAATCCTGACCATTTTCATCCCTATAACCAGGGGTCAACAAGTTTAGTTGTGTATGTCAATTTATTATTATTGTTTTCGATTAAAAAATATGTTAACTCATACTTTTATTTCAATAATATTAAACATGTAAATAGAAATGACATATAATTCGGGTATACCGGCTTAGCTAGTAACATGTTACTATGTTACTTATATTGAAACACAATTTTAAACACGATTATAATGCAAATAATAGTTTCTGTTTAGTGTATGAATTACTACGTCCAACTCCACTAATCACTATCACACCAATTTAAACCATAAAAAAACACGCCTAATGCAATCTAATTATGGTCATGTTTGATTTGTTTTTGGGTCTTTTTGAAATTGCTTTATATTTGTTCTTTTTGGATGTCTTACGAAATAAATTAAATAAATATGTAGATTTATTCTGATGGCTTGTTCTCTCACTACTGAGGTTCGAAAGGTGTCGACCTTTTGTGAAGGGTCTTGTGATTATCATCCTAAGTAATGAGCTTGAAGGGTGAGTCTCAAGTCCCAACTGTTTAGACGCAATCTCATCGACAGTTATATAGGTTCGTTAATCCAAGAGGCGAGTCTTGTAATCTAACATGTTTTATACTAGGTAATACATTCGTCTATTTATACAAATAGCAATATGATTTTATTTAATCGAGGATTTGAGGTATATAATTTCCCTTGAAGCAACCATGATGAGAAGAAATTACGGACCCTTTTCCCTCCTTCACGCGAGTAAATTGGAAAACTCTTTACAAACCTCAAGCCAACCATCTCTCGATTGTTAGATATTTTAGTTTAATTTGAATTGACTATTTAACTAATATAATTATAATATTCATCAAAAAAAAGTTATGAGGTATGAAGTGAATTTGTTTGAGTTTATTGTGATATCCGATATTAGAGCCTCATAGTTTTTAGGAGCAAAACCCTAAGGTCCAAGAGTGGCAGCCCCTAGCTGGGGTCAAATTTTATAGCAAATTGGATTTTAATAACCCAAATTATTAGCTATTGGCCGATAATAATTCATACTATTAATTTGGCAGGTAAAACTTTCAACTTTCACCTTTATAACCAACAACAGTCTAGTGACATAATTTTCAAACTTTTACGCTCGATTTGTATTTATTTTAGTCTCAATTTAGCTTGTATGTTTCTTCATTTTGTTCATAATTATCGTTGCGAACCGAATCAAGTCCAAATCAAATGTAAAAAAAATAAAAATTATGTCAGTGGGGCTGTTGTTGGTAATAAAAGTAAAAATTGAAAGTGTTACAAGCCAAATTGATAGTATGGATTATTATCGGCCAAAATGTAATAGTTTTGATTATTAAAATCCAGTTTGTCAAATTTTATTTATTGAAACTGTTTTATTTTGGTAAATGTTACTTTTATTAAAACCACATCGAAAATTAAATTTTTTTAACATTTCACATGTGAAGTTCGGGGTAAAATTTACCCAGTTTTAAACATTATATATGGACCGTTTTTTCTCCAACCCTAAAAAGAATGATTTCCTGGACAATTAGTCAATCTTTGTTCTTACTATGATTCATAAAAAACACGCAAAACCAATACTTGATCTTATATGAGTTGTATCAGATAGATTAATACGGATGAACTACCGAATAAATTTGATGTGAAAATGTCTTACACTACTCTCAAATTATTCCGGTTATTGAATCATTCCGTACATCAATCTCCTACTGTGAATGGAAATCCATCAAGCTTTTGAGATTTACGATTCAATGTAACAAAATCATACTCTTTTTTTAATAAAAAAAGCGGTACTATTCATTTAAAATCGTCTATAAAAAGAAGGCAAAATTTTGATTTTCAAGTGGCAATTATTAAGAGAAAATTACAGAGCTGATTATAATCGTAGAAGTTTTCTTCTTTTTATTTTGCATACTAAACATAATTTGGATATAAACAAAAGCAATAATATAATATATAATATTGATTGGATTAAATTGCATAATAAAGAATTAAAAGGAAACAAGAGCAGATGGGAAATCTGATCCATAAGCATAACGTAAGAAACACATGACCCACGTTGCGCTGGACAACACGTGCTCTTCATTACAACTGTCAATTCCTCACTCCCACACGTCCTTTCCATCGGTTTCCAGCGTCAATCAGTTGCAACTAATAAAATTACGTGTAATGATTGTTTAGTTAAAATATTATACAGATAAAAACTGTTTTATTTAAAATCACTTTAAATTCAGTATAATGGTGAACTGATGTTTAGAGGCTCAATTGATGTAATGGTGTTGTGTTTGGCGCTCGCTAAAAGTTTACGTCTATGGGTTTGAAGCCTTTTTAACTATCTTGCAATAGTGTTTTGAGCATTACTCGTGTCCATATCATTTTGTGTTAGATATTTTAGTATAATTGGATTGAATAATGATAAATGTGATCATAATATTCATCAAACTAGTTAGGTGGTGCGGAGTGCACGTTTGTTTGAGTGTATTATGATCTTCGATATTAAAAACCTTCTTAAAAACGAAGCCCCTAAGCAATGAGGGTTCCAAGGGGGCAACGCCCCCTTGGCGGGGATTTTTTCCGGTTTTTTCCCTCTAAAACCGAATTGGATTATCAAGGTTGGTCATATTCTTCTCTCGAATTCTTCTTCTTCTGGTTCACGAAAATTCACACATCATAACATACAAATTCTTTATCTCGTCTGAGTTGTACCCGATTGATTTATTCGGATGAACCCCCAAATAATTTTGATTTTAAAGTGATTTTCACGACTCTCAGATTATCCAAGTGTTTTACATTTTGTTTGACACCCCCTAAGTATCCACTACAACTATTCTTATTACAATCTGCCATTATTTATAATCTTACTGCTCTCACCTGAAGCTTGTACTTTGATGATAGTAAAGTGTTGTAAAATGTTTCTTGTCAAAAGATCGACAATTCAAGTGTTATAGTGTAAAACTAAGAGAGAAAACATACGAGTTGTCATTCTTAAAGAAGTTACTACTCTCAAAAATTGTAAAATGTAAAGTAAATAAATAAAAAATTGTATTTTAATAATCCAAATTATTGACTATTAACAAATGTTAATCCCAACTAATAATTTGATCAATATTAATTTTAACTTTTGATTTTGTTACCAATAATTATTCCAGTCTAACTATTCGTTAACTCCGTTGGTTTTTTTACGTGGCACGTAACGTTGCTCGTAACGTTACATAAAATATAGTTATGATTAGTAACAACGTTTTTTATTATATTAGATTCATACTTGTTAAGTTGCTGGTTTAACATATGTTTAAATGATTAAAAAGTAAGTGATAAGACAAAATATATGTAGTATATCACAGACGTAGTGAACATTTTAGTGGCTCAAAACATGATGATGTCGATACAAGTGAGGCTTTAAATGTCATCGCAAGATAATTAAAAGGGGCTTCAGATCCATAGGGCTTCAAGCGCTTAATGAACGACCAACACAACTTTTTTATAACATTGAGTCAATGGGGGCTCTAACACCAGTTAACCAATACATTTGATTTAAAATGAGATTTAATAAAATGTTTTTTTTCTACATGATATTTTAACCTAAGTTTAATAGCTTAACAAAATTATAAATATAAAGTTATAACAAATCTTTATGACTAAAGTAATTTTCACTTTTTTACAAGACCGCCATAAACCAACAAGCTAGTAAGCTACCAATACTACCATGGTGTATTGGGCCGTGAACCATCAAAAAATAAGGGTCGGGTCAGATCATCTATCAGCCCAGTTGCGAAAAGGGAAGACAAACGTATACTGGTGACCCAACGGTTAAAAGCCCATACCAGATCGGCCCATCAAAGCCCATATCAGCCCAGCCACATTACTACAAGACCATCCACTCTGATTTTGCTTCAATTGTCTTTCCCAAAAGTTAAGTCTTGCTCTTATGTTTAAGGATTGTTAGATAGCCTATTAATATGATATGATTTACTTGAAAAAAGTATTTTATAAAAATAGTGTGACTGTATCAACCCATGAATATACAAGTTTATGTTTAGGTTTGTGCAACTAACATGATTTTGAGAAAAGAGAGAGCGAAGCTAGTGCAAGACCCAATTCTTATTATTCGTTTATAAATTGAGTTGAAAAATGATCCAAGAATGCATTCGCTGATGAGGGATGACAGTCTAGGGCTCAAACTCTCAAAGGGCATTAAATTTTTTTAATATTATATATACTTTTATAAAATCCTCTATAGGATCGAGACATTATACATTTTAAATTAGTTCATTATACACTACAAATAAACTCTTTTTACCCAAATATAATTTGAATTAAATTATTTAATTAGCTCATCACACCCAAACATTTTAAAATTCATTACAATTTGTTTTATTTGAGGTCCATTTTTTAACTCGCCTCGGGCCCTAAATCCTCGGCACCAGTTTTGAGAGAGAGTATAGGAGAAAGTGGTTTTGATATTCATAGGAGGTTTGATTCTTATTTGTTGCCAAGCCTTCCACATCCGCCTTTCACTATTCTATCTGTTATAATCAAAAAACTTTTGAGTGGACACTTTATATTATCCTAGACCTTTTAATTCTAATTTCATGTTTATCTCTTCTATTAAATAATTTTATATTTACATTAACTACTAATGATGTTATTTAATTCTTTTAGAGATTACAAAAAGTTTTTTAATAAATTAAAAAATAAGTCTTTTTATAAATGTAATATCTAAAAGAGACAATTGTTTATAAAATAATTTTTTATGAAATATCATACCTTTTTTAAAATATTAAAATCGGTTTTTCTAATAAATAAAAAAATTAAACCAAAATAATTAAAATTTTGGAGTTACCATAATAAAATATTTAAAAATTATATTTTTCTAAAACAATTTGTTTTGGAACAAAATGTTTAAATTAAAGAAAACAATTAAAGAAAACATTTTTTCAATAATGTTTTATCTTAAATATCATTTTATAATTAACAAACATTTGTTATTAACTATTTAATATTTCATTTATTCAGCCGTGTAATAGATATGGAACTAACCTAGTATTAAATATAATCATTATCTAGAATTGTTCAGAAATAAATAATAGTTGAAATAAACAATCGAATACTATCGAACAATGAATGTTGTTACTAACAAGCAACAAACGGATATTAGATACTAAAGTCCTTCAGTTACTGCTATACCCCTTCAAAAGCTTTGCTACACAACTTATGGATATTTGCCCTAAATATAACGAAATATAAAAATAAAACTTCTCCGAAAACACGCATAGATTCAATATATTTAGTTAGAAATCGAGCTGTGTTACATTCTTTTTTTTAATTGTATATTTTTTAATGCAATAAAACTCGACTTTTTATTAATCAACAAGTTTCACTAACATCGATACTAAAAGTTATAAAACTTTGTAGTGCGTAGTTTTTGATAAAAACACTGGTTCTATCATGGTGACTAGTAAAAACCCACCACCTTCTAGTGGCCGTAGCGGCTTACCTAGCTCTCGTTCAGCAAGACTGTAACTAAAATTTGAATTTATATCTTTCAAATAATTGTATAATGATATCTGAATATTTATTTCATGGTTTTTAGACTTGTTGATTGGAGTTCATCAAAGGGTGCCAAGGCAAACGCTCTGCGAGCCTTATAATTGTGCATTTGTTAATGATTACGATTAATTATAGATTTAATAAATTGAGTTCATCATTTAGTTAATTGGATGGAAAAATTATGAATTATAATTACATTAAGGGATTGTTCATATAGGTGAAGTTGGATTACCAAATCCAGTTAGATTTGGGTAGTGATGTAAATGAAAACTAACAAGGAGTCCATGGTTTTAGTATTATTAAAATAATATTAAATGGATACTAACTTTTTTGATCACAATAAAAATTTAAAAACCTTTATATGGTATGACCCAACGAAGAATACAATATGGCCCATTAACTATGGCTAAATTACAATACTAGTCCATCAGCTATTAGTATCTTCAAGTGAGTACTCTTTTTCGAAATTTGCTTTTCAATCTTGTCATTTTAGTCAAAATTAGATAGTTCTTAAACTCGTTGTTTTGGTATTAATTTTATTGAATTATGTGAACCAAACACTCCTAAGTTTGTATTCAAGAAGAAGGAACAATCCAAATGCTTAAACATAGATTATTTCCGTGCTCGTCCACATGCACACATATATGTAAGAGAAACTAAACATGATAATCTTATAGTGTTGTATTAAGACAAAAGAACTATACACAGTGACACAACTTATGTAATACATAGTTACACAACTTATGTACAACTTATTTCCGGGATATAAAGATTTGAATATTTATATGTTGTAGTATCTATTGTGCTTTATTTTGAAGGATCTAGTGGTTCCTGATGTTTTGTTTAGCTAAGTTTATGATATTTTGCTATGTTTATAATAATATGAACCAAAAAGTTTATGATGTAAACAAGAAATTTACTTGCACAAACTTCCAAACCCACACTCAGGAATCTTGTTTACTAGCCAAATACTTTTTCATGTGATTGCATAATGAAATTTCACTATCAAACTTACAATGTTGCAAAAAGATCACCTTTGAGACACTACTTTAATATTGGCCCCAATTGGAATGATTAAGAGTATAGGGGCTACATTAGAAAATAAACATAGTTTGGGGATGTTATCGTAATTTGCAGTCAGTTGACTCTAGAAAGAAAGAGAAGGGATTCTGTTAAACTTACTTCTCCAACTGAAGTGACATGATGAAAATTGGTGGTGTGGTTGGTGATATATGTTTAGTTATTTAGTTTTTGTTTTATATAAAAGAAATAAAATATTAATATATCTTTTGTAACATCACGAAAATTGGTTAAGCATATAGATGAGTAGTAGGTTTAGTTCACCCACTTGTATTACTACTAGCATGTCTCCATGCATATTTATGAATTTCTTTTTATCACAATAATAAATATAATAACAATAATAGTAATAAATAAATCATGTTGGAAAAGCAAGGATAATAAAATAGTGAATGTGAAAATCCTAGAACAATATAAAGTATAATATGGTGTGTTCATGAATGGTCGTCGCATCTTCACCATGACTTTTGATTTAGATAGAAGTATAGAATCCTTCTCATCACATGTATTCTGCCTTCTTTACTTGACGTTTATGAATAGTTGACCTTGTGTGTTCATGATTTGATTGACGATCGGATCCATGAATCCATGATATTCGTCCTTGATTACAATAAACTCCTTGTAAAAGCACATCCAAACAATCCTGAAATTATATCTTGGCTGACGAGTTAATTTGGGTTTAGTACAACTGAATCATCTTTAACGCATGTGGGGATTTTTGTGATATAGCACATTTTGGTATTTCGTAACATGTTGGGATTTTGCTTTTGAAGAACAAGTTACAAAGGATCCGTTGTAGGAGTTATGATATAATTATTCCAATTCATCTCAACAATACTCTCAACGTATCATGCCTATGTACCATGAAAAGTGAGGTCTTATTTCATTTAGACAAACATTTAAAAATGATTCACAAGAGTATAACTTAATTTGTTAATATCATGTTGATATTTATACCTATTTCTTATTCTTTTAGATTATTTAAATTCATTTCTTTTCTTTTGATTTTTTTTTAAGTTTTTATATAACTAATCGGTGTGTTAATATAACAACCCTCCCTCGTAATAGAACATGCCTTATTGCTTGTCTCAAAACTTTAATAGTTAAATTTTAAAGAGTAAACCATAGTGAGATATAAAACCGAGAAGTGCATGAAAAACTTAAATAGGATTTTGTTGATTATTTTCTTCAAGTGTTCACTAGAGTAGTTTGTTTATACTTTTGTTGCGATTTTATTATGTTATTATTATCTATATATTAAAGCATGTAGGAAGGAATAGTAATATAATAGTATTTATTTAATGGTAATCACCGCAAGAAGACTCGTTGTTTAACTAAAAGCCATCCAAAAAGGTGATAAATCTTATTGTTTTTTAACTAAAATTTATTACTTATTAACCGCCACAAAAGGCGGCTAAAATTATGTTTTCGTAATTTTATGGTAAAAAACTGAGTTTCTTTTCGTTTTGATGAAAATTTAGTTCCAAAACACGACATTATGATTGTAATCTAATTTTATTACGTCACGTCTGGTGCAACCGGGATTGACTGTCTTGGTTCTGGGCCCGGATTGTACTAAATTCTTATTATGACAATTATTTTGTTTAGTAGGGTTGTATTACAATTATTCTATTTCGGTTGTTTTGAAAAGACAAAATAGTCAATGATGATGGATACGTGTTTATTTGAGACGTTCCGCTATTCAGCCATGTGTTTGTTACTATGGCTTGGCTACCCATTTGGTTCTGGGCATTGACATGAAATATACGAGATTAGATATGTTCGTCATTTGTACATTTTTCCCGTAACACGTCAACGATTATGATGGTTTGTCAGAGCCTTGGCTCACCCCGTTCATCACATGCACAACGCGCGTTGATGGATTCAACTAGTTTTATCAAGTAATGAAATGTTTATTATATGTTATTTTGTATGGGTCCTTATATAGAGACACCCACCCAGATAAATCGACACCTCCCTATACGTCGCGTATAGGTTCATACGCGGCGTATATGGTCGAATACACTGAAAACGAGGAAAATCCAAGGGGGCTGACAGAGAGCTATATGTCCATATAGCCCTATACGGCCCCCTTATACGACACATATAGGGCTATACGACGCGTATAGCAAATTTCGACACTGACTAGGAGGAAAAATTCAGGGGGCTGTCACAGTGGTTATATGCCCCGTATAGAGCTATACGACCCCCCTATACGATGCGTATGGGGCTATACGACCCGTATAGAATTTTTGGGGTGGTGATTTAATATATTGAAGTGTCCAAATAACCAAGCCTCTTTTATTGATTGTTTCGATTTGAAATAAATAATTTATTGTCTTACTTTAAATAATAAATATTAAAAAAAAACTCACTTACACAATCACACACTAGTCATACCCCTTAAAATGGCCTTAGCGCATCTCCAACGTTAGAGACCAGATGATGCATAATTTAACGTGATTCGACGACTATATTGGAGAAGTACACCCATTACATTCGTGGCGTCCCGTACTCGGAATTCGAAATGACATTAAACACCCATAGTAGGCCCACCATGATAGAAATTTTTTGGTTGATTTTTTATTAAATCCAATAATATCTTTTAATTAAACTAGTGTTTTAACCCGGACGCGCGTTGCACGTCTTAAAAACGGGGTAAACCGAGGTTCATAATTACGTTTACATCATCATAGCCACAACCTAACAGTTTTAGCCGGAGCCAAAGTAATCATTAATCAATAAATCGATACCCGGTTGCGGTTGCACACCGAAAATGAATGTCAAACCAATACAATTGACACAGGTTTTCATATAAAATCACAGCTGAACCAAAAGCAATAGTCTCAGATGAAGACATGTTCATCACCATCGACATCAACAAACAACACCCTCACAACATGATAAGATCACCAACTGACAATAGTTTCTAGTACATGTATAGCAATATTTAAACTGATACCCGGTTGCGGCTGCATAACGAAAATGGATGCCAAGCCAAGGCAACCGGCAGCAGTTTTCATATATAATCATAGGTGAACCAGAGCAATGGTCTTTGATGGTCTTTGTTGAAGACGTGTCCATCATCATCGACATCAACGTACAACAGTGTCAGTAAGTGTACGCTTAGCATCATCGACATCAACAAATGACCTAAAACAACCCAGCATCATCGATGTCAACAAAAGATTAAACAATCATTAACATCAGCTATCCAAAATAGGAGATCACCTCGAAGGGACAAAGACAGCTGATAACCACAAAGGGGATGCGAAAGGCTATCAGACCCACCGCAACCATGAAAAAGCGTGTAAGATATGAGATCGAGGCTACCTCAGGTAAAGATGCAAGACCGACATGCAAGTGACCGAACTAGCATCACCACCGATAGCAACAACGACATGCAAGTGATCGCACCGGCATCACCACCGAGAGTAAAAGTAATCGGTACCGACCTGAAAATTCATAATTTTTTTGCTAAAAGTCCAGACCGGCGCAAGAGGGTAAAGCTAGGGTTTCGTTGGGGAAGAACAAAGGCAAATAGATGTCGTGAACTATTTTCGGCTCAATCTATACCAGCCGTGACACCATCATCGCTACACTTAAAAATCGAAAACCTCCACTGGAGGTGCCGCAACCAACAACGTATACGGTTTCCTCCGCCACTGCCGTAAGGTTGGAAACCCAACACCGTTGGCCGACAGTCGCAGTGCAAGCAGAAGACAATGGGATGCAAGTGGAAACGATGGTGGTACGGGAAAACAAAAAGCACTTTCTCTCTACAGAAGAACCAGATGAGAAAATAAAGAGGCCTATCCCCTTTTTTTCCCCTTTGAACTCATATGAGGGCAAAATGCACAACTCAACAAACATACCTAGTCAAACCACAAATAAAGTAACCCAACTATTTTTCTCATTGCTTTTCATATATAGGGTAATATGTTTTTTTTCCATTTCTATTGGCTAGAGCGTAATGCATCTCCAATTTTCAACAAAGTGCTAGAGCGCAATGAGCCTTCATGTAAGTTTACACCAAGAAACAGATACATGACAATATTTTTTTATTTTAAATGATATATCCTGAATGAGTCGCACTTGTAAAAAGTTTCAAACGTTCACATGATCCAAAGATGCTAGAATTCAAAATACATCATGAGTTCGCACAAAAGGATGTAGAGAGAACGTCTGATAACTGAACAAGCTCTAACGAGGATTTAGAGCTTAATACTGATAAATGATATAATGTACACATGCATTATATTACATAATATGATTAGGTAATATAGATGACAACCACTTTTTGCTAAATACTGGTGAGTGAATGACATGTGTGACGTGGCGTCTACAAATGACAACCACTTTTTGCTCACCTTCACTAACCACACTGCATGGGCATAACGCATATCCAATGTTAGATGTCGGGTGATGCAAGATTTAACGTGATCGGACGATTGCACTGGAGAAGTATACCAATTACATTCATGGCATCCCTTATCTAGAATTCTAGACGACATTAAAGCACATAGTATAACTTACAATGAATACACAACTTGATAATTAGTATATATAATATCTTTTAATTTAAGATGCTTGTTTTAGTTTCTATTCCCTAGAGCATAATGCACCTCCAATTTTCAATGAAGTGTTAAAGCGTAATGAACCTTCATGTAAGTTTACATCGACGCACAAAAACGTGCAAATTTTTTTTTTATTATAAATAAAATATATCCTAAATGAGTCATACTGTAAAAAGTTTATATTTTCACATAATCCAAAGATGCTAGAATTCAGAACACATCATGACTTCGCACAGAAGGATGTAGAGAGGTCATCTTGTATCCTTTAAGCATGATGGAGGATTATACAAGAGCTAACAAGGATTTAGAGCTCAATACTGATAAATGATATGATGTATACATACATTATATTACATAATATGATTATATAAAATAAAGGACACAATATAACTAAGTGGTCAGGTGATGAGGATGATGATAATGTAGAACCACCAAACCATGCACCCAAAACGGATTTTGAAGGCATTTAACAATATTAAATAATTTACTTAACATCGAAGTTTATCATGCGCTTCGAGCCAGTTTGGTGGAGCCTATGGTCTATTAAACGGTAGTTATTTTATTTAATTTTATTTTTTAGTTTATGTGGTTTTTAATGTTTAGTTTTAGTTAATGTAAATTATAATTTTTCAAGTATATTTTATATGACATTCTATTATTTTTATATAATACATGATATAAGAAATAGATTCTTATGAAAGGTAATTTGTTTTTATAGAAAATAAATACATAAATAGGTGATGACGTGAATATATAAGGGTGTTTGGGTAAAGATTTACGTTTTTATTATGCAGCCGACTTGACAAATTTATGGATCCTTGAATGATTTAGGACTATTGATGATCTTAAATAAACTTCCTTATGTTACACTTCTAAAAATAAATTAACACATTCAAAACTTTCTTTTAGTTGTAATAGAATTTGTTTGCTTAGTAAAAATCGGACTTTATTCCATTAAAAAATCATTTAAAATTTAAAACAATGTAATAAACTCAGATTTCTTACTTCAAACCGTCCTATTTGATACCATATTATACTATAATATTAAAATTGAAATTTCTTTTGTGACGGTAAGTTACTATAGCGATTGTCAAATCAAGGTTTTCCTTTTCCTTCCAAATCATGGTTTTTCTCAATTAACTAGAATTAAATCCCCGCGTTGCGGGGCACGTAAATATTAGACCACCGCCAACTTCTACCAATATTAAAGTTGGGTTGTGTTAATACAGAGAAATTAGACCGAAACGTAAAACATAGAAAAGTTTAACTAAGTCGATCTAGAACCCACGTGTTGTAATGAACCTGTCAAACATGTAAAAATAAACTTAAAAAAGTTAAACCACAATGCACATTGCGTCGTATTAAATCACAAAGTTTAAAATGAAACGTAAAACGAAAAGTAAAAATGTTAAACCACACATGCATGTTGCTTTATGTTAACTTGCAAAACTTAGAACGAAACGTAAAACAGAAACTTACGAAAGATAAAAGTTTGGGGTTAAAGTTGTAAAGTAAAATAATTGTAAGGTCATATTGCAAAAGAATAAATAAAATTTGGGTTAAAAAGTAAAAACTTAATTTTTGTGAGGTTACATTGCAAAAATGAAAAGTTTAAAGTTAAAAGTAGAAAATTGTTTTTTATAAACACTTTATGCATAAGGTACAACACCTTATATATAGAAAAGTTAAAAATTAATATATTATAAATTTTCATTTTCACCTTTCATCCTATATATAATTTACTTTTTTTACCCGTTACATTTTCTAATAATTTTTAAATATTAGATCTCCTTTTTTCTGATACGAGATTCATTTGAAGAGACACATCCACTATTTTATAGTGTGATTATATAATGATCGTCGAACACCAATAACAAATTGAGTAAGGTTGATGATAGTATTTGTGAGACACATGATAAGCATGGAATAGGCCTGCTAATGGAATCCACATGAGAGACCAAATTTCCAACGATACAATGAAATGATAAATTTTTTCAGTACTATATTGCACAAATAAATTTTTAACGGTAACTGACGTGATATATTCTACTTGAAATGTGATACATAATTGGTTATATTATCGGTTATTTTACTATCTTTATAACTCTCATTTTATCTACCAAACACTATTAAAAAGAAATTATGAAATATTCACGGTCCTATTTTTAAAATTCGCATGTGACTAATTAACACGCTCTTACGGAAACGTACAAATTATAGCGTGTTAAACCAAAAATAAAGAGGAATGAGAGATATCCCAAGGAGATTCGCTACTACGGAGTTACTCTCTAGTATAAATAGGAAAGCATTCTTCAAGATCAAACAAGTTCATTCCTACCAACTCATTCTCTTCTATTCCTATACTATCCACCTTAAAACCTTTTACCGATTCTCATGCCAGAGTACGGTCACAGGAAATCATCTCCTGTGGTGATGCTAACGGTTATATTTTCTAAGTAGAAAGCATAGCTAGGGCTGAACTACTCGTATCCTTGCTTGAATTAAAAGCTCGGTGATAGAAGGGACTGGTATACAATTTTCCTTTGTAGCAACATTAACAACCATCAATTTATAAATAAATAACAAGAAGCTAGACAACATACAATACAGTAAAAAAAACAGAATTACACCATACGTCCATACATGCCAAGACAAAACTCACCATTTTCCCTAAAAAATAATATGTATCATCTAGTTTAATATGTAACATGTTCGTAATGATTTCAAACAAGTATGGCGTATTTGTTACAAGAGTGTAAAACATTGTATAAGACTAAAATTCAAAATAAAAACCGTCAAGAGAAAAACAAAGGGAAGTCCGCAGCCGAATATTTAGGTTTATCACATCATTTCATTAAATTAAATTAAATTAAATTAAGGAAGGAAATACCCAAAACACCCTCCATTTATCGTTTTGTTGGTTAATGTCGTTTTAGCCTCAACACAAGTCACGCCAGCAATCACGCACGTGTAATAAATTCATCTAAACAACACAGCATGCCTTTTTTGAACAAATAACATACATCTTCATCTAAACTAAAATTTCGCAACAAAAAGTAGCAACTAGTTTTTACATTTATGCAACCACAACAGCTTACAAAATAAAATAAGTAATATTTTATACGAGTATAGAAATCCGTGTAGTACACGATTAAATGAATATAATAAATTAATAATTATCTATTAAAATTTAAAAATTATAAAATACTATTTGAAAATAACATATGATTGAAATTACATATAGCTAACTATTTTAGGTATAAAACAATAACAATATTCTTACAAACTTTCGTCTTTAAAACACTTTTGCTGTAAAAAATTTTTTAACACTTTTTAATGTTGTTTTTTTAAAAGCAATGTCATTATTAAAAAAGTTCTTCTTATTGAAAAAAAAATCTTATTTCATAAATTTTTATTTTTAGAAAATTTGTATTTTTAATAAAAAGAAGCATGTTTTTAATTTATAAAAAGACTTGTTAGCAATTTAAAAAGTATATAAATAATAATTAGCATTTAATGTATCATTAAATGGTTAACTTTTATTATAGTAACAACAGGTGTATATTTTTAGGTGGACCCTAGGTAGACAATGTAAAAATATAACATGTTTTTTAAACATTTTGCTTTATTAATATAGATTACTATAAACCTTGGTATTATTGACTTGAACTTGTTCATGAGGGAACATCTTTGTGATAAGTGTTTTCCATTTATATAATAGGTTAGGAGTTTAAATGTATAAAAGTAGATTATAGGTTGTTTTTAACATCTATTAAGACTAGAACTTGTGAGCAATTTAATTGGTCGCAAATTCGGCTGCTCATGTTCGAACGGAAGATTAGATTGGTAAAATTAACCACAATTAGATTTAAACGGAAAAACTAGTCACAAAATACATTATCAACTAAACTATTAGCCCAACCATCCAAAACAACCACAAGTTGATAATGACATCAACTTTGTATTACTATTACTAGCAAGTCTTCCTTACAATTTAGCAGTCAAAAGGACATGTAATGTAGAATTAGCGTTCAAACTTCAAAAAATGATGTTACTATCCCATATTTATATGTTTCGTTTATACATAGACCTATGTGATATGTCGATGACAATTCATAAACTAAGATAGTTAAAACACTCAGAACTAAAACTATTATGCTAGTCCATTAATCCAATATCGAACAAAATTTATAAGTTTATAACTCAAAAAACTTAAAGAGATTAAACTTAAACTTTTATGATTAATTAATAATAAATCATTAACCAAAAAAAGGAAACAATATTACTCACTCCATATGTGACATGACATTGAATTTGGTGAAATTGGAGAAGGTGTATAAATATGGACACTATATATTCCATTTGATTACATTACATTACATTCACCCCCAAATATCTCTTCTCCATTCAAAGCATAATTCCATCTCAAGATATCCCATCACATACCTTCCTTCATCCCACTTCCAACAATATTTTCCGGCCACCGTCTCCTCCGCCGGAGACCGGCCACACCGTCGATCATAATATGCACCACCCCCTTAATTAACCTAATCTTATTTCACACGAACCCTAATTCATCTCCCAATGAACGGTAATACATTGATCATAATTCAAATCTCTTTGTTGTGTTGATGTTTTTGTATCTAATTCATTCAATTGAATGATTGAATCTCATTTCGTGTTGTGTACGTTGATTGCATCAGAATCCCCCGAACACCACAAGGCTATACCGATCGAAGACGACGATGACGACGATCGTGACGATCGATCAATCCAATCGTCGTCGTCGCCTCGAGGCGTGTTGGAGATACCTGTGTCCGGATCCGATTCCGACAACCACAGCAGCATAAGCCGAAGCCGGAGCCTGAGCAGCCGCGGCTCGTCGTTCAACGACAAGTCGCCGGAGCTGGATGGAGACGGAGGCGCTGCGGCGGAGGAGGAAGGAGGTAGGGCGGGGATTATTAGCTCGTCGTCGGTGGCTCAGGCGGTGCGGTGGAGGAATCTGGTGTGTAACTTGAAGTGGAAGTCGTTTAAGAGGTTTTCGACGGTGCCGTTGGTGGCGGGGTATGAGCTGTCGAAGAAGAGCTTGATGAAGAGATTGGGGAAGCATCATAGCGATGAGGTGACGATTGATGGTGTGAATTGGGTGGTTCCGAAACCCTCGTGGAGGAATTTCACGTTGGAGGAACTTGCTGCTGCCACCGATAGCTTCAGTGCCGGTGAGTTCCGTTTCGTTTCGTATTCGTTTCAGTATTTTAGTTAATTTTCATGTTCGTCTCTCTAACGTTATGTTACCGAGTTTACTTAAGAAGACGAAAACGAATGAAAAAAAATGGAAGGAAAGTTAAAAACTTATATTCACGAGCCCACTTATGGAGAAAAATAAAAGTAATGAAAGAAAAATAAAGGTTAAATTCAATCTTTTCAAATCGAAAGAAAATGAAAAGAAGAAAAAAGGAAAGAAGAGAAAAGAAGAAAAAGTGAAAGAAATAAGAAAATGTTTTTCTTTTCTCTCGTTTAGTGAACTTTGGAACATAACGTAAATTTTAGTTTGTTTTATCATTTTTGTATAAAAAAGTTTTTTTCCCTTCTCTTACATACTACTGACTTTTTAAAAATATATCATTTTTATCTATTTTTGTTAACATAGTTAATTGTGTTTTTTAGTTAGAGGTATATAAATTATTATACAAATCATTTAATTTATAGTTTTGTTTGTATAATGAATTAAATGGCTCTGACTTAACAAACACAAGTAACTAAGTTAACAAAAGTGGATAAAAATAATAACTTTTTAAAAATCAGAGACCAAAAAAAATATTGGACGGAAATGACAAAACAGACTATAAATTAAGGAAGGAAAATGACAATTAACTAATAGTATTTTGAAATTTATCTAATTTAAAAATATATAATTTTGTAACGGAAATTTTTACTAATCAACAAACTTGTATGTCATAAGAATAAAACCTAAAACTATTTAGTTGGAGATTACAAGAGTACGTCATATACCCTCATGTTATGCATTTGGAGACTAAGAAAAAAATATGTAAATGGGAATCTATTAGCTTACGTGAAGTCACCGTGTGATCTAAAAGGTCTTTATTTTACGTCTACTCAGATATAATAATATTTTGTATGGCATGTTCTTGTTTGTATATAAAGAAAGCTAATAACACGTGTATCGAAAAATAATAGTGCCTTTCTATCAAGTTTAAAGCAAAAGGGATTGTGAATAGAATCAAGATCATGTTATACATGGAGGTTAATTATTTTTCTTATTAATTATGTAATTAATATTTAGGCTTTTTTATAAGTAAAATGTGTTATTATACCATCTAGAAAAGATCAAGGTCTCCGACTTCTAAAACTACGGTCAAAGGTACATATATAATAAACTATTAAAAAATATGACATATACTTATATCATAAATTATTATCTTTATAATCCGGAGAATTGATGTCAAATAATGGGATTTACGGAAGTTGACTAAAGAGTTATCAATTCCAAAGCTAGGATCTTTGTAAGGGCGTTTCGGTTTTTTAAATGGGAAAATCACTTTTTCACAGATCTATACATGAAATTACTTACATACTTGTATTTTGTTCTCAAATACAAAATTTATGAATCTCGTTGATAACCAAACGATATGTGAAAAGAACCTACGGGCACACCTTTTTGGACATTTTCTCATACCACGAGGAATACATGCTTACCATATTTTCACCAACCGTCCATTTTAGGAAGCAAAACTCTTGGTCAAAGTCTTTTTTAATATTATTTCACCCGTGTCAATTTTGTACTCCATGTTGCTATTTTTGTATGTTCCAAAATAACTATCAAATACTCAATAAAAGTATACCGGTAAAGTGGCGTGCTCCATAACTAAATGATCTTACATTTAAATTGTAGTGATTTCAAGGGTGGATTGCTTATGGAGTAAATAGTGTGTTTGTCTGTAAAAAAATATATTCATAAGAAGTAGTTATAATTTATTAGCTTTTTTACCCTTGCTCTTTTAAGTTTTGTAAATCAATGGTTGTCTTTAATGCAAGAGGATAATTGACATTCTAATATCTAACAATTATTATTATTAAATGTTACTTTATCTATCATACTTCACTTAATCTACACAACTAATGTATTTCAACGTGTCATAGACAAACTTAAACCCTTAACCTCAAAAGAAGCTTCATACTCTTACTTCAAATGACTTTGCATCAGTCCCGACCCTCACCCCTAGCTAAAATAACATTAGTTGTATATCTAAAATCTTAACATATTATTTTGCCGGTGAATAGTAAATTTGGGAGGTAAATTGATTTTTGGTCAAACTTTTAAGACCTTAGATCCCCATCAAATAAATACAAAACATGAATTAGTTTTTCCTGCTAGAACAAACTGTTCTCGTCAAACCATCACAAGATGCTCTAGTGCTAAGACATTTTAACGGTCTCTCAAGAGATCGGGATTCAAACGTTCTCTGAATAAATATTTTGTATTATTGCCACCTTTAAAAAAATTGTTTTTTATCAAATAATGTTCTAAAGAAAGGAATTATCGTGAAAAGCTTACATCTTTATGAAATGGGGTATAGTCTCAACTGAATTTTTGGTTTACGTACAATGTAGGGTAGTAAAATAGAGACCTTGAAATCATAGTCAATTCTTGTATCAACTCGTTGACTTTAGTGCAGTCAATGGGTCCTGTCCAAATCAAGGTTTGCCATCTTTATTTGCCTTTATAAACCTATTTTTGTAAATTGTGTTAAAAATATTTCAATTCATTGCATAAAAACCAAAGGATTGACATCTTAGGAAACAGATCCTTGATTTGATGTAATAATGAAGCAGTTAACTAATTGTACATATGCTTGCATATTTCTTGATGTCACTTGGCTTCAATTGTTGTTTTACATAGATAATTTGGTCGGCCGAGGAGGGCATGCTGAAGTCTACAAAGGATGCTTACCCGATGGCCAACTCGTGGCAGTGAAAAAAATAACAAAAAAAGAGAAAAAAGACGAAGACAGAGTCGAAGATTTCTTATCTGAGCTCGGGATTATAGCTCATATTAACCATCAAAATGCAGCTCACTTGATCGGCTTTAGTTCTGATACCGATTTACATCTTGTTCTACAATTCGCACCACATGGCAGCCTCGCTACTTTACTACATAGTACGCTTAATTTCCACTATACATTTTTATGTTCCCCTGTGGGACCTACGCAGTTTAGAACCGCGTGACCCAATCAATGTATTCATTCTGTTGATCCAATTGTTTCTGTACAGATAGTGAAGAAAGATTAGATTGGGGGTTAAGGTTTAAGATAGCCATTGGCATAGCAGAAGGATTGCGGTATCTCCATTATGAATGTCATAGGAGAATAATTCATCGAGATATCACAGCTTCAAATATCTTGTTAATGGATGACTATCAACCTCAGGTTAATTTAATTTCCTCTTTAGCTACATGCTATCTATTCTTTAATCCATTAAATTTGTTCAATCTGGTCATGTTTGTCTAGATATCGGACTTTGGACTAGCTAAATGGCTCCCGGAGAAATGGGTTCACCATATCGTTTCCCCAATCGAAGGGACCTTTGGGTACATGGCACCTGAGTATTTCATGCATGGTATCGTTCATGAGAAGATTGACGTGTTCTCTTTTGGTGTTCTTTTGCTTGAGCTTATTACTGGTCGTCGAGCAGTTGATTCAAGCAGGCAGAGTCTTGTAATCTGGGTATGTTAATTTCTTTACGAAATATGAATCTTTTGATACAGAAATGTACATAAACTGGTTTGGTTTGTATAGGCAAAACCATTTCTGGAACAACGAAATATTAAAGAGCTCGTGGACCCTCGTTTAGAAGGCGGTTATGAACTGATTCAAGTGAAGCGTTGCATGTCAGCAGCTTCAGCTTGCATTCATCATTTGCCCAACGTCCGCCCAAACATGAAACGAGTAAGTTCAAAGAGACTTGAAAGACCTGACAGTTACAAATTTGTGCAAGTTTTCTAAACTGTTGCTCGTTTAATAATATAATGTCACACAGGTTATACAAATGCTGAAGGGCGAGAGGTCGGAACCAAAACCAAAAGCAGGTGGGGGGCGACCGTTGCTTCTAGACGCGTGTGACTTAGACGATTACTCGTCGACCACATACCTAAAAGACCTAAATCGACACATGGAACTTGTGATGGAGTGATGATTAATTAATCAGCCTCAAAGAGATGATGTGCAAACAAGCACTTAAAATTTTTGTTTTATACGTGATGTTTTGGGTTGAGGGAGTGTGGAGCTGTGTGAATATTGTTGGGACGGTGGTGGGCCTAAAAGAAACTCCTTTTAGAAGTTGCAGGGCCATATCTTGTTTTAGTTGTGGGCTTAGATGGGGCCTAAAAGTTGTAATTGTTATAGGACATATGATCATCCCCATGTATGCATATAAACTTCTAAAAGGAACACATGGATAGACAACTATGTTCATTGTGCAACATATTACACTAAACTTGAGTGATTTTATATGAGAAAAGAATTGAGTTACTTTAAACTTGGAAAACTTAATTGTGGTAGCATAAAATAACATATTTATTTATTTCAAACACAAATAATTTTTTTATATCTTCTATTTTAATAAAAAAGTATACTTTTTGACACATGTTAAATTCTCAAACACATTTTGTCATGTCTCACATTCTTACCATCTCACCCAATTTTCTCTCATGTAAATAGCTGTAGTATCTCTCCTATTAAATATTTATTTTAAATAGTAATGATAAATAATATTATTTGTACCTATTTCATATATAAATATAAAACTTCAATAAATTAAAAATTAACTCTAATATATATGAAATTTATAAAAAACAACAAAGATTTTCAACTTAAAATACTTTAAATTTGTTATTTAAAAAATAAAAGTTATGTAAAAAAAATTTTTAAACAACTATTTTTATAGAAAATGATGTTTTGGTAAAAACACTTTTTTAAAAGATAAGTTTAAAAACATAAGTTAAAAAAGATATTATTGTTTCATTACTTAAGTTACTTATTTATAAGTAATGTCAATCAAATTTATCTCAACAAATCATTTTACAATTCTTAAATTTTCATTACTAACTATTTAATATTTTTTTTATTCTATCATGTAAGACATGGGGTAGTAGCATAGTATAAGATATATAATTAATAATATATGGTTAATTTGTGTTCTCTTCGATGAGACATCATAATAAATGAAAATATGTCTAATATGAGGCTAAACAAAATGAAATATTGTTAATCATTTAAAAATTATCAAACCGTGTAACAAAACCACACATGTTACATTGTCATGTTTATGTTAAATATTTGCATAGTTCTTGTTGTAATTTGTAGCAATTAGTATCACCTATCCAACAAAAAAGTACACATACATATACTATGAAGAGATATTTTTCCCAACATGATAATGGTTCAAAGTTGAAAAGTACACTAAAAACTACCAAACACCAAAAAGATGGGTTGACCAAAACCATTAATTCCCAATTTTAACTTTATAACTTATCCTCCAAAACCAAAACAAAGAAACATAATACTACTACTAAAACCACTAAGCTAGATCAGTCAGCAGATTTAAGGTCAGCAATGAAAGATCGAAATAACGACTAGCCCAAAACATATAATTAAGAGCTTGTTTATGCCTACTAAACTATCTCGACCGCTTTTAATCCATATTAATACGTCTGGTTAGGCCAAATGAAGAACTCCGCTGGTGGCGCCATCAACGCCATTGGACCCGAGGTTTGAGCTGCACCACCAGGGCCCGACTGAAGATGATGAAACAAACTTTGATGATGGTACATCGGCCCCGAGTTTGAGGTCTGGTCGTAAGGCAAGGCGTATACTGGCGGCACAGAAGCGAAGCTGATGTTGCTTGTGCTGCTGCTGCTGTTGTAATGTGGCGGGAGTTGGTGGTTACTTATCAAAGAAGGCTTCTGCTCCACCTCGGATGATGACACTTTCAGGCGCTTTGCGGATCCGCCAACGGGAAGTGAACTGCTGGAGATGGCTTCCACGTCATACCGACTCATCTCGAAGTTTGTCACGGCGTTTACTCCTCTGAACTTGATTGCTGCTATGTCATACGCCTCGGCTGCTTCCTCTTCAGTGGCTGAAATTGCGTCATGTTGTTAATATTATTATCATGCACGCGATATATATTATATATAATCAATCAAACTGAAGATGTTAACAAATTATTATTAACAAGATATTGTAACTTACTGAAAGTCCCGAGGTAAAGATCTTTGTTTCCAGCAACGCGCCCGATCCTTGCTTGCCAACGACCTTGTTGGTGATGCCTTGTTACTCCTCGGTAGATCGAGGCACCACGAGAAAACCCACTGCTTTTCCTGTGCAAAACACCAAGGAAAACATCTTAGAATATATTATATATCTTTGACATGAATAAGTTTATTAATGACAATATGACATTATTATTCGTATAATATATGAAACTACCTTCTTAGAGATGCAATGAATTCTTGTTTGGTTGTGTGTTTCATGTCTTCCAATTCTTGTGCATAATTCGCAACCTTAAAACATTTCAAAACAATGTGATTAAACGGATTAAACGAATGCAACGATCAATGACATGAAGTCGATAACAAAAGCCATAGCATGTTTACCGGAAAGTTTGTAGTGGCGGTGGGACCCCAGTATTTCAAAGCCGCCAAATCGTACGCTCTAGCCGCCTTATCTTCCTTGTCATAACCACCTAATTAATCACCAAAACTCCATTACAATCACGCAAACCTCGACAACTAACATAAGGAAATACGAAAATAATTCACTCACCTAAGTACACTGTAGATCCATAAATCAAAAGTCGCGTAACAGCCATCCGCATCGACCATGCGAAAACAAGAACACGAGCATGAACATTAGTGGTCCATGATCAAAGCACGAAATTACTTTCATATAAAGTAAAAGCTAAAGACTGCAAACACTTTTCATGCATGCATTTGTGCACGGATAGGCAAAATGCAAGTAAAAACTAGACCCGTTTCAAGATTCGGGTCTGACCCATGGGTCAAATTCGTTAAAACCATATAAAAAGACAAACATCTTTAAAATCAAAGTTTTTATCATACTGCAAAAGAACACAATGGGAGTTTGACCCGGTCAACACAATGAGAATAGAAGAGGGTAAAAGTGGAAAGAAAAAGTGAAAAGTAAAAAAGCAAAGGCATTTGTGTACGAAATCACAGAGCACAACAGGCACACTATGTAGGAGGATACAGTCTACTACACCAGTATGTTGAGTGTAGGTATTGTTGTACTTTGATCTTGATGTATAGATATGGAGAGAGAATGAAAGTTGAGGGGGTAAACTGTAAAATCCAATGGACAAAAATGTCCCATTTAGGGTAAAATTGGCAGCCTATCTGGTATTAAAACCCTCTGATGAAGCACCAATACAGAAAGAAAAGAAACTAGAAGAAAGTACTGAAATTGGTACAATTACAAACATCAATCAATCACTCAAGATTCAAGAACAAACTTCTGATAGATTTCAAATCTTTCATCATATCTTCACTTCAAAGTCAAAATCTTGCATCAAGTCACAACCTTTAATGCTCACACTACAACAATCTTGATTCTTTTACTAGCATCCAAGAACATAAATATGTGCTTCATATACACACACATATATATATTAAATCTAGGTTACATACACCACTTACGCGCTAAACAATCGATTACATTAAGTCATTGTAAGCTGTTTAATCAGTAGTGTATGAATCCAAACGAAAACAGATATAAATAAAGTACCTTGACGTCCTTTTCTTGCTTGACCCTCTCTTCTACAGCTATTATCCCAAAGGTGAGCTTCATATCTACCAGTCCACCTATGTCTGCAAACATCAACCCAAAACATCAATCTTGATTATTACTACATGTACAAATTATTATTATTATTTACAGTTTTGATACCTAGTAACACCTCGGTAGATTGACGTTCGTTGACCAAACGTATCAGCAATCTTCTTACAGTTATTCTGATCACCCGAATCAACAGCTACAATAGCCTTCTGATCTTGGGTGGCGGTGGCGGTGGTGGTGGCGCCGCCGCCGCCGGCGGTGATACCCAACGACAAAGCGTTCATCGGACACTGTACATACGCCAACTCGTTGCCGGACTCAATCGATTGTCCGGCGAACTCGGTGAGCTGAGTCGCTGAGTCGTCCACCTCCGACCCCGAGTTCGCCGAGAACGTCGGAAACCCGCCGGTGGCGGTGATTCCGGTGAGATCTTGGTGGTCGGAGAAGTAAACGGAGCTTGTTCCGTCGTACATGTGGGTTAAAGACGATGAGTCTTGAGTCTCCGTTTGAGATACATCGGTGTACCGGAAAGATTGCAGAGACTGGGTGGCGACGGCGGCGGTGGCGGTGGCGGTGGTGGTGTCGCCGCCGAGGAAGTCCTCCAGCTTCGGTGCTTGTTGCTGGTTGATATGCGACTCCATGAAGCTTCGAAACAACGGTGAGTCGTCGGTTTCTTTGCCGTCGTCGGTGCCGTTGCTGTTGTCTCCGGCGAACATCGCCGTCGTCTTTCCGCCGTTGGTCCAACCTGCACCGCCGGAAACCATCAACTGTTTAACTCCACATGCAAATCAACAAAGTGAACCCACATATACATATATACATGTATATATGTATATACATACACACAAATCAATCAATAAGTTTACTGATTACATCATCAGCTGTAACTTATTTCTACAAAACTGCACACAAGAAACCATCTTTCCCTCAACAACCTTCGTCTTTCTCCGACACCAAAGCCGAAATTCCGGCGAGTGTTTATTAATGAACGAAAAAGGGTACAGAAATCAAGAAACAAAGATACAAATTACATACCATTAGCGAAGAAATTACTATCATTAAAGTAGAACTGCTGGGGCTGAGAGGTGGTGGAAGTAAGCATCTCCATGGGCGAGAGTGAGAACGAGAGCCAGTTATTCTCCGGCGCCATCTCCGGCGACACTTATCTGATCCTGTTAAGTAAAGATTCTTGCATGCTCAACATTTCCAATAAATATTATCAAAAGGATGATGATTGATTGATTAAAGGGTAGTAAAGAAATGTGAAGATGATGATGAAGTGGTGAAGAAGATTGAAGGTGAAGGGAGCACATGCAGAGGCTAGGTTTCCGGCGGTGGTGGTGGTGGTGGTGGTGACTGTAAATGAAGGTTTAGAGAGAGAGAGAAGAGAAGAGAGAGATGTAGGGGATGTGGTGGAGGTATATAATGGGGTGAAAGGGTCGGTTTCATCTGCCACACCGGCGGAAAACCAGAGGGAAAAAACAAAACATTGTCTCTTCGGTTTCATTTAATATTATTGTATGTGCTAGCTCAATGTTATCTTTGACTACATGTAGCTTTTTGCTATTTTATTTCAACATGTTAATCCATTTATGTGTTGTTTTAGAGAAGTATTTAAGTGGGTATATGTTAGGGGAAAGGGAGATATTATTTCTTTCTAATGAGTTTTATTGGACTTGTTAATGGGTATGTGGAATTTCGTTTTAGTACATGTGGCAATGCGGTTTATGAGTCCATCTGAAGGTGTGTTTCGGGTTCGAACCCAAGTGTCAATTATACAAGAGTGTTACTTTTTTAAAAAAGTTCATGCCGACTATTCTACAATCCAAGTGTTCAATATCCATCCAAAGTAACAATTAGTTTTTATATGCACGTATGTAAGTAAAAATCAAAACTATAAAAAAATAATCAAACTATACTAGAAGATGGTAGTTTGTAGATGTTTTAAGAGTGAATCATCTTCTTATCATAGCGAGTATTTTTATCTAAGAAGACTAATTGTGATCAAATTTCCTTTCCTCCGCTAGCTGATAGAGCTCACATCGTGTAAGGTGGGCATCTTCGCCTTGATTCTCTAGTTTATTAAAATCAAATATTGAGATGAGATTGGCATATAAAATTGACTTAATTGGCTTAGGGCTAGTCGCACATTTTTTTTTTCATCGAGTTGATTGAGTTTGAAAAGTCCTCCTCCGTGCTCTTGTTGTTGGTATTAGGGAGGCCCATCTTCTTACTTAATGAGTTTGTGCGCATAATGCGCCCTTCTTCCGGAGAAATAAATCTTTTTTTCATAATGGAATCATGACAACATCTAGTTCCGCTTCTTACTCTCTTGCAAGAATTTCTTTAGTAGACAACCAACGATTTGAATTCAAAATCTCGGTGCAGCTATCTCTGATCTGATCGAGAATCATGACAACATCTAGTTCCGCTTTTTGCTCTTTTCCTATGCACCCCATTTATTTTGCTCGATGGGAATCTCTTCTTTCTTGGTCAAAATTAGTGCCCCATTTCTAATTCTTAGTAGAAAAACTCCCTTTAGGAAAGAGCTTGCACCTTTTTTCTATGCACAAAATTTAGGAGACATCTATATGCGTTAAAACATTAAACAATTACATAAGAAATGTTGTGTAAGAGTAAATGGCAAGGAAAACCCATGCATTCCTTTTCGGCCAAAATGATAAGGGAGGAAACTGGTGGTTCTCATTTTTATGCATTAATCCATTCGTACTTAAAGATTTATTTGTTCTAGTTTATCTTTTACAAAAAATACTACATCCAACATAACAAATACATACATAATAGCCCCTAGAACATTTTTTATTTATACCTGCAAAGATTCTAAAACACATGAGACTTCTTACCTTACGAGTGGGATGAGTGATACATCCGACAATCAGTGGTGAAGAACATAAGAAAAACAGGAACTTAGGCATTGAGCTAATTCATTAAAAAAAATATGATAGACTGGTAACTAGTAAGTTCAATGTTTGTGAAGACGAGTTAGACTTGCTAGTCGGCTATTTAAATATATATTTAGAAATAAATATTTTATTTTAAATTAACATTGGCCATCAAGTTATTGATACTAAGGTTTTTATCCATTCTGTAAAATCCATGTCTATTTTCTTTATTTTCTGTTTATAAATTTGTTCACTTTATATATTTCTTCACATATAATATTTTCCACTATATAGATTATATTGTAAAGTAGATTTATTTTGTTTTTACAAGGTTTGAACCTATAACAAAATCAAAATATGTAACCACCCGTTTCATTTTACTTTTGGATTTAGTTTATAAATATAACTACAGAATTTTGAAACACAAGTTTGAAATTCGTTCCAAAAAATCTGAAATTGAAGTTGGCTTTTTAATCTGAGGCATTGCTATTATAAATTATCTAATGACATTATATGGGGTGTTATACTATGAAGTCACTAAGGTTAAAGTGTTTGAAAAACGAGCTTGCGTCTACATAAAATTAGTACTAATTGCTACTTAATTAGCAGTTTAATGTTTTTCTCTTTGACGAAGAATATTGTTGGTTGATGGTTTCATTGATGAAGTATAGATACATTCAAAGAAGAAAGCACATCATGAAGTAGGAAATGATGCAAATCTTGCTAGCAATGACGGATAGTAGTGTGACATTCATGTTGCAAATCATGAAAAACGTGGTGCCGAACTTGTTATCATCTGTCGATGAACAACATACATAGAACATGTTGTTGGTGTTGAATAATTTGATATTGAACATATTCTTCAGGATCAAATTTAACAACCTGGTGTTCAACTTGTTAGTAATAAATATAGGAATCATTACTTGAACAATGACATTTGAGTATAATTTAAATATTTTCATCGTCAAATGTCTTAATGATAAAACTAGACAAAACAATCCCTTTGTTTGATGATGAAAAATTAAACAACTAACTCGAATTATAATTGTACGAGATAGAATAAAACAACTATATACAACATGTTGTTGTATGATTCTTTTGTGTGTCTTTAGTTTAGTGTAACAAAGATTTACACATTTTTAAATACTTGTTTTCAACTTCCCACTCCCTTGATTTCTATTGTTTTGTTTGAATGCATAGCCCCTGCCGTTGTGATCATGCTTTCCTCATGCTATTGTTGTTTCAAGTAGAATTTTTAAACTTAATCATGTACCAATCATAGGTGAACAATGTTTTATTAACTGTCTTAGATAATCGCATAAGTATGCATAAGTAGATGTTCTTAACATGACGAACTTTATATCAAAGTTAGAGCAAGAAGCAACGACATAAGGAAAAAAAGGTATACTGTAACCAAAGGTGATGTCTTTGACAAATAACCACATCTTAGCACTCTTTTGGAAGGAGACGTAAATAAGCAGAGATTTTAGTATAATAAGAAATAAATACTTGAAACAAACATATATAATTTTTCTTTACATAAAACACAATTATCATCTTATCGACACAATAATGAAGACCAGAGTTGATGGGTTGACACGGTGTGACACTAGGTAAGGTATGATTTTACTACTGACCTTAAATAAAACAATAGATAGTTTGTTGTGTGATCAGTTAGATGTGTTCATGTACAAAAGAATAATTCTAGATGCACTTAATAATTATCGTTTATCAAATGTAGGATTAAGCAGACTAAAGATTAAGCACCGATGTATATCAAATTTAGTCTACGTGGCATCAACAAGTTGTATATTTGTAAGATTTCTAAATAATTAACATTAATTAATATATGCAATTATTCTAATTTATAGACGACAAAAGTAGAGTTTGTAGGAGAGGAAAAGTGACTAGAGAGAAGGTCTATTTACGGAATAATAAAATAATAATAATAATAATAAAGTAATTAAAATGAAATCTGAGTGATATTTGTCTTTTAATGGTTAATTAATTAATTAATTGTAAAAGGGTAGAAATTTTGTCTGGAACAAGGTTGCAAAATATCCGGGCTCGGCTTCATGTTGGCTTGGCTAACGGGTAATATGGTGATGCTTTTGATAAATAAAAAAAACAAAGAAAAATAAATAAATTATCTCCTATATGAAATTGTGTATATATGATTTAAAATATAAATGAGTTTCTATGTATAGATACGTGTTTAAAAATAAATTATGATTTAAATACAAAAATAGTAGCTTATAGAATACCAAATCTAAATACTCTGCGATGAGTCAACCACTTTGATGCGTATTTTGTTGACTAATATAAGTTTGCCACTTTAACCACATTCACACACTTGTCCTTCATGCATACATCCCGTTCATATGTCTTTTTTTTCTTTTTCTTTTTTTTTTTTTTTTTTTTTTTTTTTTTTTTTTTTTTGGCTTTTCCCTTTAACTTAGAAACAGGGAACTTTTTTATAAAGAGTTCTTAAATTATCCAATAGTTATTTAAAATCTATATACTTATCGAAAGCCAAATAATTCGAATAGTAATTCAAAAGTTGTTGAAGCACAAATATACGAGTTTTCTAACTTAAGTTTGTTATTTATTTATTAATATTATAATTACTTTTTAATATATATTTTGCTCTTATAATTTTTAAAATATATATTTTATAAAATTTTGAGTATACGGTTTTAACATGCTTAATTTCATACATTTCGACGCAAAATTTATTCAAAACCATGTAAGTCCAAATTTTGTTTCTTTTATAACTTTGAGCATATAACATTCGTTAAATCTAGAATAAATCATTGCGACGTTCTTATTTTCTTCTTGTGTTTTCACGAAGCTAAATGGAGCCGGTTACCAAATCCATATGGCAACAAGAATAAACCATTTCATACAGTATTGACACTTTATGTTTCATAGTTTCTCAAAAATTGCATATTGATATGTTAACTTGTTACTCTTAGATTTCATATGTGTATGATTAAACTGAAAAGCAAATCATCTATGTATTTATATTTAATCAATATACCATTCACCTTTTTATTTTAAACTAATCATATCACGTGATATAATCATCAAGAAGAGGCTTTCAATATTCCAAATCCATTTAGCTAGTTAACTTAGTTGAATGGATGGCATGGTTTTTCTTCTAAAAAAATAGTATATGTTTAAATCCTTACACGCATATGATAGGACCGATAGGTGATATTTATGTGTTAGAAAACTTATCTAAACAAAAAAAGAAGTTAACTTGCCGAATGACATTCTAGTTAACGACGCCCCATGTTTCTCCAAAAGGGGGAGACTCTGGTTCAAATCTTGTCACCAACAAGCTTCTTCTGGTTTGCAAGTCAGGAAGTTTTACGAGCTATCAGTTTCCTCCTAAAACAACTGACATCATCCTCGAGTGTCAAACTATTAATGGACGGTTGAAATTCCGTCTAAGGTAGCGCTAAAAAAAAGAAAGTTATCTTTTTTTTTCTTTACTTAAAATTACAATCTAATTACTAAAGCTAAAAAAAAGTTAACATGATAAGAAATAATAATAAAAACAACCCAATATATACATACTATTAGAGTAAAAGTTAATATAAGTGTTTGGCTAATTGATTAAGTATATAGTGGGGATCCGGAAGCCACGTTGGCGTACATGCCCCGAAACCACTTTATTGGAGTCGGGGCTGATTCGATCCTAATTCCTACCCGACCAATTCCCATTTTACTCCTTTTTGCCCCCTTCTAACTTCTAAACCACCACGTGATTTCACACGTGCATTTCATTTCTTAATAATATCATAATAATAATATTGCTCTTTACCTTCTTTCAACTTTTATATACTAATTTAATTTAATTGCCCCTTGTACTTCACACCTTTTCTTCATTTGGTCCCTCTACTTCTTCGTATGTTGTTCATGTCCAACATTGTTTTCATGTCTATATGTAATTGAATTTATGTCAAATCATTTTTAGATGATCTTCTTTCCCATACACTAATAAACAAACATTTTATTAAATTTACATTATTTATAATTTTAGCATCTTAGATTTAATAAATTTTATAAACTTATAATTGTTATAATGTTATTAAATATTAATTTCGAAATCAAATTTACAAACATTTTATGAATTAAACTGATTTTTAGTTGTAATTTGTTAATTTTTTTGTTTCATGCTCTAACGAAAATGACGAAATAAATAATCATTGTGCACTTCAGGTGTAGGTTTAAAGCTTTAAATTTTATGGGTAAGGTTATAGTAAAAATGATGTTTAATCTAAAAAAGGCTAAGAAGGATTGTAGGCTTGATACGTGTTTTTTTATTGTTTTAAAAAGGATGGCATTTTGATACATGTCTTTTACATTATTTGTTATGTGTACTAATCATTGTGTTTTATATCCTTATGTGTTATTTTTGTCATTGTTTTGTTAGATTATAAACTTATTATCTATCATTGTGTTTTACGGCTAGAAGACACAAAGATATACTTTCACCAATATATTTTTCAAAACTCATAGTGTTTAAGATAACACAATGTGTTGTTTTAGTCATTATTTTTTAATAGATTATATAAACATGTTGTTATTAATCATTGTGTTTTACCATTAAAAGTACACAATGATGTTATTCATCAATGTATTTTTTAAAACTCATAGTATTCAAAATAACACAATGATAATCAATAGATACAATAGACATTGTGTTATTTTATCATTGTTTTTAATGTATTAGATCAAATAGTTGTTAATTGTTATTGTATTTTATATATTAGAGATATACAACAATGTTATTCTGTCATTATATTTTATAAATTTCATTATTCTAGAAAACACACAATAGTATTCAGATTAACACAAAAACTAACAAAAATACACAATAAACTACACTAAGACACAATGACAAGATATGAGCTTAAAAATATAATTTTTCTTTATCTTTTATAACAATAGCGTGCTCATTTTAAAGATAAAAAATGCATATTTTTATGATGTGATTTAAAAAAAATAATGTTGTACATAAAAGTTAAGAACGTTTAAAAAAGATGGGGGAATTGCAAAAATTAAACAAAAGTGGCTATTTTTAAAATACTCATCTAACAAACTATTTTCTACAAATTGATCTCAACTATTGATTAAGGATGTAGATAGTTGAGATTACATTTTACCCTTTTTTTTGTTTTAAAAGCATTTGTATTTGAACGTAATCCTTAAATTATTGGTAGGTAAAACACTATAATTTCATTATTTTATTATTGTTGCAATTGATACAAATTTATAATTTAAACTTCGTTCCTAATTTTCAGATTTTATGTTTGATAAGCAATTTGTAAATCAACTAACGCATTTAGTTATTATACTATTATATATCGATTCAATATTTATGTAATTTATAAGTTTATTTCCCTAATACTTAGAAATTTTGACGGGTTTATAATTTAAATTTGTGTATCTTTTAGTTTACAGCTTGTCGATAATGATATTAACTAATAAATTATCTGATCTTGTTTGTAAATAATATTTTTTTAAATAAAATTTAGTATTATCTGGTTTGTTTTTTTTTGTTGTAATGATAAGTAAACTCATAGATACAAGTGGAGAAAAAAAATCAAAATATTGATTTTCGATTAAAAAAAATTATAAGTTTGCCTTTCAAAGAATTTCCATGATACACAAGAATTATCAATACACGTCAAATATTGTAATAAGTAGTTTTAGTAATAAGAATATGAGTGAATTATCAACTGTATCTTTTATGATTCAATTTTTATAATACACGAGATTTATCTCAGTTTCATCGTATCATTTCTTAGTACCTAATACAAACATAACAAAATAGATGCATGTCAAGAGCAGGATGGTAGAAGCGGGAAGTTGCTTCTTATCGAGATTAGCGTTAAGGTTAAAGGAGGGGACAATGAGTCTGAGGCCGAGGTTGAGGTTAAGGTTGATACGATGGTGAGCTTGAGGTTGAACTCGAGTGGTTTAGACAATGGTGACATTAACTAGTTAGGTATCTCAAGAACAAATTAATCAGGAGGAGATCAGTTGATTGAGATCGAAGGAGATGTACCTAAAGACATTCAATTAATACATTCAGGCACTTTGTTTTGAGCAAGAGAGTAATATGATAAAACAATGTTAAAACTAAAGTTTAAAAAAACATTTGATTTGTGAATGTGAAGAAAAAAACATGATACATAGGGAAGAACATCATTTAAACTAAGGAATCTAGCAAAAACATATTGGTGGTCTTTACTTCATTCTATTCAAATGATCGAGTGCTTAAATTTTATAAGATACATGTATTGGTGGTTAATACACTAGATTATGATTTGTTGGACGTGGTATATCCCACTCAACTTGAAGTTGTTTGGGAGCTACCAAAAGTGTTGGTGGTGTTCTTGTCAGTACCGTGCACATAAAGTTTTTGTTCCGCTTTGGTTTCCTCGATCTCTATCCCGAGCCTTCTTTGTTGCTTCTTCGTATTATCACGATCATCCCACCATCCCGCTTCTACCATCCTGCTCTTATGACCCCAGCCACTATAAAAAAAACAAAAAAAAAACATTATGAAAATTAGTCACACGTAATTGAATATAATCTTATGTTAAATGAAATGGAGTATGAACACGCAATGCATGATGGTGGCAATGCTAAGCTTCGGTATACTTTTATACATAGATATGTGTGCGAGTAATGTACATATTCAGTATACTTTTACACTTAGATACCCAAGTTCAAATCCCATCCCATGCATATTTTGATATTTTTCCATTGTTCAAAAAACATATATAGTATTTTAGTATGTAAATAACAAAGGAAATAAAAAAAATACATAAGGAGAAGAAAAAAAGTATAAATTATATATTAAGTTTCCTTTTAATAATCATTTAACAGCCCTAGTTCTTTTTCTAACGACAAACTACCCTAACTTCTACTTTTAAATTACGTCAAACTAATTTTACGTCATGTCTGGATTTAAACAGACTTTCCAATTTAAAAGTTTCGAGTATTTATCAAATGATCTAATCTCACATTGACAATATGTATTGGTGAAATCTTGAAATCAAAGCCTGGATAATTTGAGAGTCATGTAATCACTTTCAGACCAAAATTTTTGGTGGTTCATCTGAATATCTCAATCGGATACAACTCAGATGTTGATCAATATCAAAGTATGTATTTGTGTGTGTGTGTGTTTTTTTAACCAGAAGAAAAAACTCGAGAGTACGACCAAAACATAAATCAATTTGATTTCATGGGAATTGGAGCAACTGCCATTTGGCAGTTTTATTTTCAATTTAAATATCAAGGAAAATGCGTGACATGTCAAATTCTGAAAAATCAATTAGAAATGCAAGGGGGCGTTGTCGCTCCTTGGACCCCGCTACCAAGGGCGCTACCTCCGGACCCTCGCCAAGGGAGCGTTACCCCTTTGTAACCCCATTACTTAGGGGCTTCGCACCTAAGTAGGTTTTCAATATCGAATATTATAATAAACTCAAACGAGTATGCACTCCACACCTCTTAATTTGTTTGATATTATATTATGATCAAATTGATCATTAGTCAATCCAATTATACTAAAAGATCTAACATGTATTGTTCTACCGGTAAGAATAATAATGTTTGACTTTGAGAGTTTGAGTCCATTAGATTGATCCCCTCTCCTATTTTTCTTTTAGTTTCTAAGCATCCCTCTTTTTGATACTTCCCGTTCACTAGCCATGACAAAAGTGAACCCGGGGTTAGAAACACCGGTTATTGTCTATCAATAGTCTATTCATTTTGTCAATATATCAATCTCCAATAAATTAAATCAGAATTAAGAGCATTCAGCTACATCGTTTCTTAAGATAAAAATCTTGTATGAGAAAATTCATCGAAATGACAACCTACTTCACAAAAATTTTCGCATCGGGTGACAAGAAGGCAAGAGGGTCGTCTCCATTCTCTAACGATTTTTGTCTTCTACTTTTATTTTTCTTTTCTTTCTTGCCTTCCTTTTATTCACTTTTTGTACTTTTTAATGTCATAAATTGATCAAGACATATTCGATATTAAATCAGTTCACCTGGTACGACAAGCAAAACAAACAAATGAGCGATTTGATTATGAAAACATTACTTTTAAGCCTTCTTATAAATAATATATTTGTAGCAATTATTATTGACTCACTTAAGCAAATATTCAAATGGAAGCAAAGAATTATAGATTTTGTCAGGTGGATGCATCGGCCCTTTTCGTCGTCATTCTTCTTATCTACGGCGTATTATAATTTATATATATGCTAATATTCAATTAATTAAATTTATTATATCATATGTTTAGGGTTCATAGTGTGGGGCTTTTGACCTTTGACTAGTAAGCCACGTGCATGGTATCTTTTTACTCGATGATCTCGGGCTGGCCGCACGTGCGTCCTCTTCAACTATTGGCTCACACTAAATCATTTTCTTTTATTATTTGATTATTTTGATATGTTGATTACCTACTACCCTACATTTTTACACGTTGCTCATACGGTCATACCCATTTTCACATGCTACAATATTTTATACACCATGTTTGTTCATTTTTTTTGTTAGTTTTTAGATTATTGCTTAATAGATAATTTAGATTTGTAACAACTTTATGTATATCATTACATGAACATGAACATGATCCTCTTTTTAATAGTATGTCAGTGATTTCGAGACCGGATCGAACTGGGTGATCGGGAATCGGAGGGTGAGCCGAATGGGTTCAGGGCAGTTTGTATTGGAGTGGTTGGACCATCCAGTTCGCCCCGAACTGGTGGTCGGATTGGGAACCGGGCCGGTGGTTTGACCGGATTTTGACTTTTTTTTTAAATTTTAATGGATAAAACGAGGAGTTGAACAATAAATTAGTATGTTGGACATAAGATTATTGTTAAGATTTATATATAACTATAAAATACACACATAAATTACTTATATTGAATTATATGTATAACTATATATATAATTATGACGTCATCCGGTTCTTAGATCCTGTCCAATTGATCCGACCACCAAACCAGTAAGACGTCTGGTTCGACGTCCGATCCAGTTCTGAAAACATTGTAGTATGTTGTATGATCAAAAGCTAAACAAAATGTTTTATTCGATTCATGATTATTGTTACTTAAAATGATCTTGAGTTGGAATTGTATGATTAGCCTCACGGGTTTATGGGCTTTAACAAGCGAGACTTGAAGCTATATTTTGTATCAAATCGATCTTTTGACCTGGTCCATTATTGAAGATAGATAGATAATGACATGAAGTGAAATTTTAACAATAAGTTGACGTTGTTAGGCTTGACATGTGAACGACGGTCCTGCAAGTACCTATTGTGATTTAAGGTTATGTCTCGTATTAGGTCATGTTGTTAAGGTTGTAATAAATACTTATGATGTGATATGTGAAAAGGGTTTAACACAGATGAAGATCCATGGTTTATACCCATGGATGATTGATTGAACCGCATAAAATCTTTGTGTTCTTTTGGTTCTTGTTAAACTTTATCAACTCAACTTCACAAACTTGTTTGGATATTATATTATAACTATTGTTTTTGTTCAATTTTTTTTTGTAAAGTAACCGATTGAACCACATCAAATTTATTTTTCTCCCCCCAACTAATTTTATTTATTTTTTCTCTTGTTGTATCTACGTTTCAAAATGTACAATCATGATTTACAATTATTTGTATGAAGTTATTGTTTAATCTTTTGATTGTACGAACAAATATGTGCTTATAGTAGATACAACAGACACTAAGAATTACTACCGATAGTCACGACTTACATAATTAGACACAAATATACCTAATTGCACAACAATATATCACTAGACAAGAAACGCTTTAAATTGCTAGTTACTTCGAATTATATATCACTTCCCTCAATCGGTTCATTGTTTACAAAGGTTTAAAGAAAAAAATATGTAATTTCTTTTCTTACCAAAATATATGCTAAAGTTTATTGGCCCAATATACCAATAGGTACCCAGTCCATATTCATTGACTCCTTCCACTAGTTTGATCCACATAATGATGGGACATCCTCTTGTAATATCTAAGGCACCACTGTTTTGATGCATTTTTGGGCCCAATGGATTATTCAGCCCATACAAACTTAAATTGGATAGATTCATAGTAAAATTGGTTTTGTTGTCTCATAATCCCTAAAAATCAAGTTTATCAGGTAAAACTATAATCAATGACAACAATCACTAAAATCATTATGTATACCTTGCTTTGCTTACGAAAAAGAAATAAATTTAACCTACTGTGTAAAAGTGTTTAAATTACTTATCAGTTTCATCAAGTTTAATTAATTGTGTTCAAATTCATGTTCAGATTCATATCCATGTTGATCACTTATTTAAGCTAATTCTGTGTATTCAAGTGATCAAGTTTCAATCGATTTCTAATTTAAGTATGATGATTTCATGTAAATGATTTTTTTATTTTTTTTGGTCTTCTTTTTTTATTTTCTTACATATACTAGTTGAAAACCCGCGCGATGCGGCGGCGGCGACATATTAAAATGTAGTACTGGTTTTCTGTTACTTTATTCATCTATATATTGTATAGTAATTTTGTTAATTTCTTACTTCTTCACGATTTTTAAAAATTTAGTCAAGCTCGATCAAAGTTTCAAGGATGAAAATCCCAAGTTAAAAAAAAGTCATATGTAGTTCAAAATATCAACAAATAATGAACCATTTTTCAGAATTTTCTATAGTAAAAGGGTACAAGTTCTTATCAACTCTTGTATAGCTATTCTTTGCTACCTAACAATTATTGTAATCCTCTTTCCGCAACCTACACATAACCTTTTGATAAGTTTGACCCTACCCGAATGGGTACTAACAATTTTTTTATTGTTTAATTATCGGATCAAACTTTAAACATTTAAATATATTGTTGAAAACCTGAATGATCTAATCGGTTAAACCAACAAAAAGATACCAACATGCCTCGTATCCTTATTAAAATCTAAATGTAAGCCGAATACATTCCATCACTGTGTTTGATTTTACATGATGATGCGGAATCACACTTTGAACATGGTGAAGGACTTCTTGGCTGATTAGTTATCGTCAAACAATCCATTCCAATGCAATCCATAATCATCACTATCACTCTCATCCTTCTGAGTTTCAGTTCTAGGTAAAAGATTGAACCCTTGAAATACCCATATGTCTGAATTTCAAAAAAGCAACCAAGAAATATGGTTTGTGGGTTGACCAATCGAGCAATGGATCAAAATGAGTCTGAATTGAAACAATCATTTTTGGTGTCATGTTGTGCCACATTGACCCTATAAAACTTCTTTTTGTCTATTTGATTATGTTCACCAAAAATAAGTCATGTGCTTGTTAAGATTACAAACAATATTATTGAAATAGTAACCTAAATCTTTGAATAAAATGAACGTAGGGTTATATGTATTGAATATAGATTACTTTGATCTATTTAAGATAAAGGACAATCGCATTGATGAAGTAAAATTAAAAAAAAAACAGGTCAAAATTGCCACCTCGACTTTTATATCCAAACATATGCCTAACAAAAAGCAAATTACCTTCATGTCATAATCACACCCATTAGCGTAATGAATGATAAAGCTTTTGGAAATTTCCAAGTCCCATGCGCGCTGACATATTAAAGTCAACAATATATAAAACATATTGTAAGATGGTAAAAGACTAATTGAATATTATTGATAGATTTGATTACATTATATAGAGTTTACTATGAAACCCAAAAAATCTAACCAGGCATGTGGGCTCATACTAATAACCCTAACAATAATAATATAGTCTAATACATATATCTTCGCTAGAAGCGTCAATCTAGGACTCTGATTAATTAAGATCTAATTCAATAGAAAGTAGATTCAAGCACCTTGAGCATAAAATCTTCCTAATGAATGTGTCTTATGCCATGCAAAGCAAACACAACAACATATCCATACCTAACATAAAATTCAAATATTTTAACCAAGTACACAATACACAAATGGTCCAATCAGCTTCTGAACTTTAACTCACATTTCTAGTACCCATCCAAAATAAAAAATTTTGAATAATAAAGCTGCAAAAGGGTAATTTTATGAAAATTCTAAGCCAGAGAGTGGATTTTCGTCAATTACTAATAACAACTATCAACATTTATTTAAGATGGTTACATATAACTGATGATGACATTACTCCTTTGATGTTAGTTGTAGTTGCAGCCTCACTATAATATTTAGAACTGTTAATTCAGGTATACCAATGTCTCTATTTCCGGAGGTTTTTCATTGCAACTTCTAAACATTTTATTGTGCTATGATGGTGGTTGCTAACATGGTATTCAACTTATAGAATGTCCATATCAATCTGTACTTGAAAATTTGACATGAATAGTGAACATGTATATATATTCTTTGGAATGGAGAGAGAACTATTATGTTTTTTGAAGCAAATGTAATTTATTGTCAATGTTTTTGAAATATTATAGATTCACATGGAGGAATATACATGATTCCATTAGTATATATTAAAATGTACATGTTACCATTAAAAGAATATATTATGATGTTAATTTTGATTTTGGTGTTAATTTAATTTTCCTCTAATGGGTCGAAATGGGTAAATTATTTGGACAGATAAAAATGTGTTGGGTTGGTTGATTATTTCACTCTATTCATATATGTGTTGAAGGTTCAATATGCTTTTAACTTCAAAATTATGAAAGTTTTTGATCTATTTGTAAACTATAATATGGTTTGTGAAGCCTCTCTTTTGATGTTAGCCTTATGACTCAAATTTTCTGAGTTGAGCAATCTAGGAAGACATGAACACCTCGTAATTAAAAGTTTACAATAAAACATAGTTATTCAGAACCAAAGAAAATCTCAAGGTAAACCTATAAGCATAACTACTTAAAATCATCAACAATCTATTATGGTAAAAAATTTTCAGGTTGAACTAATTTTTAGTGATGAAGATATGTTTTTGACCATTCTAACAGCTATCATCTTTTCTCTAAAGTCTAAACATATACAAATTAGATCAATGAAGATGCAACCAATTATTAGTACAACAACGTAAGTAAATGAGTAATGAAACAACAATAAATCAAAGCATGGATACATTTATATTTATTGCAACAATACGCTATCAAGTTGTTGAGACAATTAAGGTTATCAAGTTAATCTTACATATGTATGCATTTAGCAATCAACAAACTTCCTCCTTAAAGAAAAATATTATTACTACAACAATGTAAGACCCATTATTATCATATATAAGACTTGGGTCACACAACAACCATGTAATGAGCAACAAAACACCAATGAGTAATTCATGTAAAAGCAGCAGGTGTTTGTCACTAATTCTTAACACTTGTTGTTTGGTTATTGGGTGGTAATCCTGATATATCAAAAGGTTGTTTTAAGATTGTTTGAAAGTGTTCTTTATTAGATTTTAACTTTTAAGGGGAAATCACAATTTTGTTCAACATAATGCTAAAATACAGATTACAAGCAATCAAGAATCAACCAAAGTAAAAATAAACAATACTAACACCTAAATCAACAATAACAATAAGTGTAAAGTCATGTAAATTCATACAAAACTAATATGTTGGAGCAGAGCAAATTAGCTAGGAGGAAATCTACCAAAATGAGACCAAATCAACCCAAAGGAAACTAAAGTTTATGTAAATTCATAGAGTAGTGTCATCTCTTAGTCGAACCTGAAAGAGAAGAAATCACTGATTGAAATCCGCCGATGGATGAAAGCGACCAAAGATGTGCTCCTACATCATAAGAGTGAAGCATACAAGCATAAAGACACAATAATCAATCCCAAACACAACCTAATTCCCATCAAAACATGATACAGAAAAGCAGCACATAAGTGGCACCTGAGAAAGAAGAATTTTGGTGGCAACTTCGGCCCTGATTGAAGGTTGCTGGTGTGTGAAATCAACCCTGATTGGGAATTACACAGGTGAGAACGGTCACACCTAAATGCCCACACGTTTTAGTTGCTGCTATTATTGAATGGAAGCTTTACTCAGCCGCTTAGCTTGCCAGTCGGTTGAGTTGCTCCATCTCGGATCGTCGGCGGTCAGCCGTTACAAGTCGTCGGAGTGAATTGCGGGTGGGGGGAGAAGTGAACGGGCGCGTCTTATGGAAAATGTGAAATTCTAGTTTTGTCCTAATGTTCTCTATTATATAGTAGTAGCAGATTATATTGTTTTTACATCATTAGAAAGCCTTTGTAAGTGCATATTACTAATTAGTATATTTTAAATCCCACACCTCACCTTTGCCGTTATGCCGGGGGTTTCCTCCTTTGCCGTTATGCCGGGGGTTTCCTCCTTCGCCACACACACACACACACACCCACTATCTCTCTCTCTTCAACTGATTTCGACTCATATTCATCTTTTTCGATTGATCTCTCTTTTTGATTATGCATCTTTATCGCTAATTCTCTAATCGGTTTCTCTTCTTCTTCTGCTTCTTCTTTTTCTTCTTTTTCTTCTTCTTCTCTTCTCTTATCTCTCTCTCTCTCTCTCTCTCTATTTGGTTATTGTTTAACCCTAGGTTAAGAAGCCCAAAATCCAAAAAACGAATATCAATCTAATTTTGATGACCCTGAAATCGCATCGTTATCCACCATTGGTATGATGTTCTTGCACAATTCGGAGGTTAGCAAGATGGGAACCTGATTTGCAATCCGCTAGAGACATGGATGAGGCGTTTGTTATGCAGGAATTCAAAGAATTTAACAAAATTGGAATTTGAATTTCATTAGTTATTGTGTTTCGTTGGTAGAAATTTGTTGGAATTGGAATTTTAATTTTATTTTTAACGTTTGGTAGCGAAAAGAATTAACTTGGAATTGTGATTAATTCTCTCAAATTCCTTCAAATGAAAGATTTCAAAATCCTTTCAAATTTTGAAGGATTTCAAATCCCACCGACCCACGCATCTGCCATTGACTGCCACCTACCATCCACCCCTGACCCATTGCCGACCGACAATACTAACGACCCTTGCCGACGCCGCCAATCTTCGTCCGCCGCCACTGACCTCTGACTGCTGACGACCCCAACCGCCGACGCACACGACCGCTGCCGACCTGGCCCACGACCGCCGACTGTCGTCGACTTTCGATCACTGCTGCCCTCTGACCACCGGCGTTGCCATCAATCTTAGCCGACAACCGTCGCTGCCATTTCCTGACCCTGATCGATGACCATCGCCGATTGCCCAAAACTATTTTGACACCTCACCCACTGCCCGCTTATAGCCTTGTTCCCCGACAACCAAACCCGCAATCAACTTATCGTGTCGTCGGCGTTGTTGATAATCGATAGTCGCCGCTAACCGCGCCAACACTCGTCTCCACCAACGGTGCTCGCGGCCGACCACCAATCTTCGTAATCGAACCACGTCGGTTTTAGACGCACTAGACGGCGACTGTCGGTTTTCAGCGACGGGCGTGATCGGTTGGTGGCGGCTGTGGGTACGGTCAGTTTTGGCAACGGGCGCAGTTGGTGGTCGTGGACGATTGTCGCCGGTGACAACAAAGGTGGTTGGTGGTATGTAGCGGCGGTGATTAGTGGTCATGGAGGTGGTGGTAGTTTGCAATGAGTGATAAATTTCAATTCGGTTATAAGTGTTTTGTCACAAAAAATATATTTTGAATTTAAATTTTTTTTATAGATTACAATTCACTTTAAATTAAAATCCTTTGAAAAATATTAAATTTCAAATACAATTTTTTAATTTCAATTCCAATCAATTACGCGAACCAGAGGGCCCAGAAGAGAGCGGTGAATCATCATCATCTTCATCTTCCTCGACTCAAGAAAACTAAAGAGAGATGAGAGAGGGTGATGCACAGACGTTAAGTGAAGGAACGACTGGCCAGGTGGGTGGTCGGAGTTATCATCAAATGTAAAAAAGTCTCACATGCCTTGAGTAGTTGTACCTTCTGTGTAAGACCTTGTATCTCAATGTTAACTTCACTTTCAAACGTATTAGTATATGATCAAATGTAAAAAAATCTCACATGCATTGAGTAGTTGTACCTTTTTCTTAAAACCTTGTATTTTACTGGTAATTTCACTTTCAAATGTAATAGGGGTAAAATGTTTAAGGGGTTATTTGGTAGCATCTGAATCAGTCTCTTAATGGTTCAGATGTCTGAACGATTTAACACTTAATTGTTTAGACTGTTTGTTTCGCGAGCAAATGTCAAAATGATTCAGATATTTGCCTCTGAATGATTAAGCATTATAGTAATGCTAAATGGCTAAAAGGTCTAATGCTAAATGGTTAAGACTTCTTATCTAAAATGGTCAGACATTTGTCTTTGAATAGTTAAACGATATACTAGCCATTAATGGTTCAACACTTAATGGTTCAAACATCTTATTGGTTAAACATTCATCATTCAGAAATTGCCAAAAACCCCTAAGTTTCAAGTATCGTTAATATTGGGAACAATAATTATTGATTACAATCATACGTTCTTTAGATTCGGGTCTTACATTAAAAAATTTTAACCTTGTTCAACAAGGTGAATAAGATATTGTAAATTGTAATACTGGTTAATTAAAAAAACAAACACATAAAGATGCAGAAGGATATTTCTTTATACTCTCTGAATAAGTCCAAAACTAAAAGTCTAAAAGTAATAAAGTATTGCTTTTGTCTCTTCAGAGACATATGGCGAAATTCAAATGATATGATTATCACTTTAGGGTGTGTTTGCTAATCTTTAGACCTTTGCTCTTATTTCCAATTTTTTTAATAATAATATTTTATTAATTAGAGAAAAAATATTTAGCGCTGGATGTTAAGCTTGCATTTTTAAAATAAGTGTTTTATAGAATAAATATTTCATCTGTTTCTTCAGTGTTTTATTAAAATTACTCTTACTTTCTTTTACTACAAAAACCACTTAGTTTTCAATTCTGTAATATTATTGTAAAATCTTTTTATAAGTACATGATTTACATACTTATGTTGTCTGTTATTTATCAGTTTATACAAATTTGTGTGTAAGAAGTACATTTCTTGTATATAAATCATCATGTTCTTTGAAATGATTAAGGTGCTTTACATTACATAATGTTTAGAAATAAACTGACACTCCTAAGAATAAAAGTACAAAAATATTTCATAGCTAACAAAAGTTTATGTGCGCAGCAATTTATATAATTATTATACAAATAGGGTTTAATAAAAGATTTATGTTAATTAAGGCTCTAACTAAAAGCTAGAACTCAGTAAACCAACTTATTAAACACATCTTATTAAAAGCTACAATTGCACTGCAATCTAAATACTCCACGTGTCCATGATCCAGTGGTCTTATAACGTTGGTGATTGCTCTACACAAAAGTGATGTAAAGTCATAACATCAACATTGGCAAGACAAATTGATAAGTTACTTGGGAGAAAAAAAGGTAGTTAAAAAAATCTTAATACTCCAAGTAAAGGTTAATTTTATGTTACTGTACCCGCGTTATTATGTCATTTTTATAAATTGATAAATTATTATATTGTTAATGCTCACAAGTCAAAAAATGATTTAGAACCTTTCAAATGAAATTATTAAACATGATACACCAATCAAAGAGAGGGATAGGGAATCTTCGTAATCAACGTTTGAAAAGATTATGCAAATCGATCTCATCCCTACAAAATTCAAAAATAGTTGAAAAGTATTACCACTTTTTGACAAAACATAATAATCATTAAACAAGAACCAGCTCACATATTATTTCAGATTTTAGTGTTATTTTAATTCTCCAAAATGTTTTTTTGAATACATTTACTAGTTCTTTTTTATTTTAAAATACAAGTATAACTATATAAGTAACCATAAGAAGTTAAAAAGGGGGATTTTGAGTAATTGAGTATGTCATTTAAAGAATACATATTCTGTATACAAACATTTGTATAACAATAGGTTAGAGTAGTTACCTTAAACTAGCACACAGTGTACGGACAGTCATGCATACAACATCCAAACATTAACAACAAACATATCCACAAGTACGTGGTATATACCACGTTTGACTTCTTTGATTCATCTAAGGAAATATTATAAACTCAAAGACGATGAATACAACAAAAATTACATCTTTCATCATGACAACAACAAGCAATCAATACCTTGATGACACCGGCATATTCTTGGACTTATTATTTATTTAATCAACTTGTGGACACCCTTTTCTCATATTTCAATACCCACCAAGAAAGTTATTATCTTGATGTGAATTCATTCATCGTTCATCATTCATATGTGATCGAGTGAGATTTTACTGTATACGTCTGTTTGTCTGTACAGAAGCAATCGAACAAGATGGAGAAGGTTTATGTGGCGATCGGGGACGATGTGCAGGAGGGTCTTGCAACTCTTGAATGGACACTTAGAAAATGGTCATCTTCTCAAATCTCCATAGTTATTCTTCATGCAAATGTCAACAAAGATTATGTTTACACATACTGTAAGTTCATCACAAAGTTTCGATTTTGACTTTTCGTCGATTCGTTTCTTGAGGTTTGATTGATGTGGTTTTCTTGATTCAAGATGGAAAGCTTCCTGCAAGTTATGTGAATGATGAGAGTGTTGACTTTCTCAAGAAATTTGAAGAAGGGAAAGTCAACAAGATTTTGAATAAGTACATAGCTTTCTGTGGCAAGGTGTGATTGTGTTCATCTTTGTATTATTAGTGTTTTTAGAATCACTCATCTGAAAATTGTAATCTTTGTGAATTGTGTGACTTTGTTCACAGGTAAAAACAGAAACTTTGAACATAGAGAAACTCGACGAACCAATACCGAAACGAATCTTGCAACTTATATCAGGTCTTAAAATCTGCAAACTGGTGATGGGAATTACATTCTTGAAATCAGTTTCAATGTATGTTGACTTAAACGGTTTAACTTCATTGACTTTGTGTTATTACATAGAATTGTGTACTTATCTGTATCTGTTCTTCATTCTGTTAAGGAAACAAAATAATCTGTTGACTGTATTGAAGAAAATTCAGAGGAAGAAGCCTGATTTCTGTGAATTATATCTAACAAATGGTGGAAAATTGTTCTATTTGAAAGAGAAAAACAATGAGGAAGTTATAGAAGATGATCAAGGTGAAATGGTGGCAAAATTGAACAAAAAGAGGGGTAGTTTCAAAGGTTGGATTGGCAAATTATTTCAAGAAAATGCAAAGAATCATCAAAATTCATCATCTTTAACAACAACAGATTCACCTGCAAATTGGGATGAATGTGCAGAAGAAATTGAAGGGTATTTCAATCAGTTGGATTCATATGCAGATGAAGAATCAGAGATAGTACAGGCTTCAAGTGAGATCATGGAGAACAGTAGATCATTAGAACTAGATATACCTAAAGATTTGGTGAGTAAATTTAATCATTTTTAGATTAATAATTTATGTTTTTTTGATTGAATTTACAAAAGTAAGAACACCCTTTTCATGTAATCAGAATCCGATTCAGAAGACTGAATATTTGAGAATCAAAGTAGGAGAAGCAAGAGACGCCATTGATACGAAGAAACGAGAAGCTAAAGAAAGTGCAACAAGATGTTCTAAAGCAGAATGGGCGATTAATATGTGTAATTCAAGGGTAATTCATCAATCTCATAGTTTAATCACTTGAATCACATAAATCTGTTATGTTTTTTTCTTTATTATCTTGAATTTGGGTACATAGGTGTTGGATCTTGAGGCTAGATTGAATGAAGAAACCATGAAAAGAAGAAACTTTGAGAAGGATTTAGAGGCTGTAAACGAAGAACTTGCAGAAAACAGAATAAGACTTGATCAGAACAAAAGCAAGCTAAATTCGACACTCGAAATCCATAAAGAGTTATCAAAGAAACTGAAATCAGTCACAGTGGCGAAATCACTATCTGAAGAACAATTGAGGAAGATGATCCACAAAAGGGGGTCTATGGTTGAAGAGATTGAGAAACTGAGGAAACAGAAAGATGTTATGCAGAGAAGAATTGAGTTTTGCAGAGATAAAGATGCCATTGAAATGGTGAAAAGATTGAATGAATTGAGTTTCACTTACAAAGAGTTTACCGCCAGCGAGATTAGAGCAGGCACAGAAAACTTCTCAGACCGCTGTCGATTATACTGTTCCGGTGATGCCACTTATGTGTATCGGGCTCAAATCAACCACACCACAGTAGCTGTGAAGTTGTATGGTTTTGGGATAAAACAAATGTCAGATGAAGAATTTGATAATAAGGTAAACGTGTTCAAAGTTCGTATTATGTTATGTCTGTTTTGATGAAAATTCTGGGCTGACCCGTTAACTAGAGTGTGATTTTGTTCATTGTAGGTGAAGGTTTTAAGCCATTTACAGCATCCACATCTGGTGGCCATGCTTGGGTTCTGCAGAGAGCTGAAATGCATCGTCTTCGAGTATATGCATCAGAGCTGCCTAAGAAATGTGCTTTTCTCTAACAGCAGAAAAAAAGAAGCTCTAAACTGGCATGCTAGAGTCTGTATTGCAGCCGACGTTTGTTTGGGTCTAACCTTTCTCCATCTAGCCAAGCCCAGACTCATGGTTCATGGAAACCTGAACCTATCCAACATCCTTCTGGACCAAAATAATGTTGCAAAACTACACGGGTTTAGGCTAGATTCATTGTATGATGAATCTGATATCAGGTCTGATATTCGGGATTTTGGGAGTTTGGTGTTGCAGCTTTTGACTGGGAGAAATTGGTGTGGGTCTCTTGATGAGGTGTTAGATCAGCGGGCCGGGGATTGGCCATTGGAAGTGGCAATGGAGTTTGCGAGAATAGGAATGAGGTGTTCATGTGGGCATGGTGAAGATGGCGCGTATACTGGGATGGTGATGGTGATGAAAGATATAGAAGAGGTAAGAAAGATGGCAGATAATGTGACAGATGCTGGATGTTTGGTAAATGAGTTTAGCGTGGATTCGGATATACCATCTTTCTTCTTCTGTCCAATATTAAAGGTTAGCATTTCTTTCTGTTATGTAGGTAAGGTATTATCATATGATGAATTGTACTTGCATATGTGAGATGTAGGATGTGAACTCAAACTTTTAGATTATCTCAAGGACAGTTTCAAACACTTAGGCAAGCACGATTGTTGTTTGTGTCTAATGGACTTTGCGTTGGTTGCAGGATGTAATGAAGGATCCACACATTGCTTCAGATGGATTCACATATGAGCTCGACGCCATAAAGCAATGGCTAGAAATGGGGCACAATACATCGCCGATGACAAATTTAGAATTAGAACACAAACACCTTACTCCAAATCGCACCCTTAGTTCCTTGATTCAAGATTGGCACAAGAAAAGATCCATCCCCCTTTAACATAAGCCATATGTATGTAATTATACAAATTGTTCATTGTTTGAATTGTAGGAAAGATAAGTAAAGCTTCTTGATGTTCTATACTTAAAGTAGCATGATGCAAAATCGACTGTAATCACTACTATCAAAGAAATGAAGAATCAGTGTAAACAAACTTACAGATGATGTATGAGAATGTACACATGTATCCAACAGTTTTTAGATGTAGAATGATGCTAAGGTAAAGGTTAAACTTCAAAGTTACACCATTGACTGTTGCATAAGATAATGTGTCTAAACATTTTGCTCATCGGAAAACTCAAGAAACTTTGTTTGGTAAGTTATAATCATCAAGAGAAGATGGATTTGTGCATGCGTCTCGTTCTCATTGACTTCTTAGACACTGTTGTCTGGTACTACAACACCAAGAATATCACCACCATGTTCATTGATAAAAGTGTGTTCATTATAAAATCAAACTGACAGCAAGTTATTCAAGAAAACTAGTTGTTAGATATTCAAAAAGGTCAAGTTATCTGATGCAGTGATGCTGCTGAGTGAAGAATGAAATAATTGGACAGTATTAAGGCGGATTCTGGATGATATTGTTGAAAATATTCAGCAACTATAAACCCAGAAACAGAGATACATCATTTATCATCATGTTTCTAAAGCTAGTTGAGTGACAACGAAGCAACCAATGGTGGTGATATAGAAGCAATAACAGCACTGATACACATAACATGAAAATAACCACATAATAGTGAATCAGGTATGTATCATCATCATTTAGAAGTAGAGGTGGGCTGCAAGTGATCATAAATGGCTACATAATAAGGTTGCCTGCATTATTTAAATTGAGTTCTTTTTCATGTGGGGATGGGATTGATTATACACAACAACATAAATGGTTGTTTAAGACTCATGATTTTGCTTAATCAGCTTTTAGTAGGACACTTGTTGAAAATGGCTTATCTTTATGATCATAAACAAATGCACATAATCAACTTACTGAATTGCTTATTTCACATTTCAAGTGGAAAAATTGGTTGTTAGATTTGTTATTTTCTAATAAGTCAACATCTCAGGATACATATATACACTCATGTGCACAACAAAGTGATAGGGACGTGCAGAGTGGGTTAATCTCTAACAAATAAGCAAGAGGAAGGAAGACCAATCTTTGGAACAATTTTCTCTGCTTGATTAAAAGAAATACATATGCTTTAAATAGAAAATGCAATGCCTACACTAGCCTACTGTAAATGCACTTTATTTGGAATATGGAAAACATGCAGAAGTCATGCAAACTTAAGAGGTGTATGTAGAACAGGTACCAAGAAGAAACGGAAGAAATATTTTTGTATATTCAATTCAATAGAGTAGTTGTTAACTACTTATAACAACCATTTGAAACATTTACAACTACAGCCCCTGAACAATCTTGGAATTACAAACATAGCTAAAACTATCAATACTCCCCTCTAATTCCAAGATACAAATTCAAACTAAATTCTCAACACCTAACAAAAACCTCATCTCAACAAACTTCACTCGAGGTAAAGCCTTTGTTAACACATCTGCCTTTTGAAGATCACCACAAACAAAATCAACTTGAATTTGATCTCGTTCAATACATTCTCTTATAAAATGAAACCGAGTATGAATATGCTTTGATCTCCCATGAAAAACAGGATTTTTCATCAAAGCAATAGCTGATTTATTATCAACCAACAACTTCACCTTATCTTGCTTCTTCCCAGTTAATTCTTCAAGTAAACCATTTAACCAAACCGCTTGACAAGCTGCAGAAGTTGCAGCCATAAACTCCGCTTCACAACTCGACAAAGCCACCGTTTGCTGCTTCTGAGAATGCCAATAGATTCATTGAAATAAAACACATTTCCTGAAGTACTTCTCCCATCCTCAGTATCTGTCAGATGATTACTATCACTATATCCTATTAACCCACCTCCTTCACTTCTTCCGTATTTGATTCCATAGTGTAAAGTTCCTTTAACATATCTGATCAAATGTTTCACTGCCTTTAAATGAGATTCTCTAGGCTTCTGCATGTACCTACTAACATAGCCTACAGCAAAAGCTATGTCTGGCCTTGTCTGAGTCAAATATCTCAAAGATCCCACTAGTCTTCTATAAACAGTTGGATCTACCTCTTCTCCTCCTTCATCCCTCAGCAACCTTAAACCAGGTTCCATTGGAATCTTCACATCATTACACTCTTCCATCCCGGCTAATTTGACCAACTTTGTTGCATACCCGGACTGCTTAATCCGTATCCCTGCTCCATCTTGTTTAACCTCTATCCCAAGATAGTAACACAACAAGCCCAAATCTGTCATTTCGAACTTGTTCTGCATTTGCTTCTTAAACTTGTCTATCTCCAATGAATTACTCCCAGTTACTAGTAAATCATCCACATACACACCTAGAATCAACATTGACTCAGCTGTGTTTCTCACATACACTGCCTGCTCATGTTGACACCTTTTAAAACCCAAACTCATCAATACTTCATTAAGTTTCAGGTTCCAGGCTCTAGGTGCTTGTCTTAGACCATAGAGAGCTTTTGACAACTTATACACTTTTGTCTCACACCCTTTCTTCTCATACCCTTCAGGTTGCTTTACATACACACTCTCTCTCAGATCCCCATGCAGAAAAGCTGCTTTAACATCTAAATGGTACACCTTCCATCTAAACTTTGCTGATAAAGCTAAAATTAACCTGATTGTTTCAATTCTGGCTACAGGTGCAAAGGCTTCTTCAAAGTCAATCCCCAACTGTTGTACATAGCCTTTTGCTACTAATCTAGCTTTATGCTTTGTAACATTTCCAATTGCATCCCTTTTCAGCTTAAAAACCCACTTTAAACCGATTGGATTACATCTAGCAGGAGGATCAGTCAAAAACCATGTCTTGTTTCTTTCTATTGCTCTAATTTCTTCATCCATTGCTGTCTTCCAATGCTTACTTTTCACTGCATCTTGAAATGACTTAGGTTCTTCGTCTAGTGACAAGGAATTGAAGATCGAAGATCTTGGTGAAGTAAAGATGGGGGATGACAGAGCATGCAAAATTCAAGGCTATGGTGTAATAGCCCTGAGTCTCAACAATGGCACAACCGTGGAATTGCACAATGTAAGGTACATTCCTGAACTATCAAAGAACTTGATCTCACTAGGTCAGTTTGAAAGGGTTGGGTACAATGTTAGTTTGAGGAATGGAAAGGCCAAGGTCATTAAAGGATCTATGGTAGTGCTGACTGGGTCAAGGACAGGGAATAATCTGTATGTGCTAGATGGGAAGACAAGTGGTGGTCATGTGTCTATGGTTACAAGTAGTAGGACTGAGAATCTGTCTATGTTGTGGCATAGGAGGCTAGGCCATATGAGTGGTCAAGGCCTAGCTGAGTTAGTAAAACAAGAGGTAGTCAGTGGGTTAAAGGGTAGTGAATTTGGGTTTTGTGAACACTGCATCATGGGAAAATCACATAGAGTAAAATTCACTAAAGGTAAACACTATACTAAGGGTATTTTGGATTACATTCATGCTGACTTATGGGGCCCAACTCAGACTGAATCATTAAGTGGAGGCCACTATTTTCTATCAATCATTGATGATTACTCTAGAAGGCTTTGGGTGTTTGTTCTAAAACACAAGTATGAGACATTTTCAAAGTTCAAGGAGTGGAAAACTATGATAGAAACTCAGACTGGAAAGAAAGTAAGAAAACTAAGAACAGACAATGGGTTAGAGTTTTGTAATGAAGAGTTTAACAAGTTATGTAGGGAACAAGGCCTGCAAAGACACAAGACAGTTCCTGCCACACCTCAACAGAATGGGCTAGTTGAGAAAATGAATAGAACACTTCTTGATAAGGTAAGATGTATGCTACATGATTCTGGACTGCCTAAGAAATTATGGGCTGAGGCACTAAGCACGATTGCTTATATGGTTAACAGATCACCATCATCAGCATTAAACATGATGGTTCCCATGGAGAAGTGGTCAGGAATGAAAGTTGATTATAACAACTTAAAGGTGTTTGGTTCTTTAGCCTATGCTCATGTTAAGAAGGATAAACTGGAGCCTAGGGCCATAAAGTGTATATTTCTTGGATACTCACATGAGGTAAAAGGATATAGATTGTGGTCAATGGAAAAAGAAGGAGTGAAAGTCCTGGTGAGTAGAGATGTAACCTTTAATGAGGAAATACTATATAAGGATCTATTAGTAAATACAAACACAGGTAATGGCAGTATTGATGATCAGGAGGTTATAATTGAGGTGGAGAATAATGATTCAAGGAGTGACTCAAGACCTGTCTCACCTGATAGTGCCAAATCAGGTGGTAACTCTGATGGCAATGCCGAAGGAGTTACAACACAGGGATCATCTAGTTCAGTTCCACCTAGCTTAGCTAAGAATAGAACTAGAAAGAATATAATTCCCCCAGTTAGATATAGATCAAGCAATACTGAAGATTTGTCTGCATTTGTGTTTATGTCTGCACAGCAAGAGAGCATGATTGAACCCTTGTCATTCCATGAAGCTGTGAGATCAGTGGATAAGGAAAAGTGGATTGAGGCTATGAAGGATGAAATGAGATCTTTGTATGAAAATGAGACATGGGTACTTGTTGATAAATCTTAAGTGAAAAGGCTCATTGACTGCAAGGGGTTGTATAAGTTGAAGGAGGGAGTTCATGGTGAATTACCTAGGTTTAAAGCAAGGTTAGTTTAAAAGGGGTTCACACAAAAGGCAGGTGTGGATTATAATGAAAATTTTTCACATGTGGTCAAGCATACATCTATTAGGTTGCTATTGGCTCTAACTGCTCAATTTGACTATGAATTAGAGCAATTAGATGTCAAGACAGCATTTTTACATGGTTCATTGGATGAGACTATCTACATGAAACAACCACCTGGTTTTGAGGTGGAGGGTCATGAAGATAAGGTATGTTTACTAAAGAGGTCACTGTATGGATTGAAACAGTCACCAAGGCATCGGTACATCAGATTCGATGAGTATATTTTGAGTCAAGGTTTTAAGAAAAGCTGTTATGATAATTGTGTATATTATAAAGAATACACTAAAGGTGAATTTGTATATCTTCTTTTGTATGTTGATGACATGTTGGTAGCATGTAAAGATCAAGGTGAAATTCAAACTACAAAGCATTTGTTAATGTGTGAGTTTGATATGAAAGAACTTGGAGCTGCTAAAAGAATATTAGGTATGGAAATCAGCAGAGACAGAAGTTTAAGGCTTTTAAAGTTGACTCAAACCGGGTATGTTAATAAGATTTTGAAGAATTTTGCCATGGAGAAGTCTAAGCCAGTGATTACTCCTATGGCTCAACACTTCAAATTGTCTAAAAGAGATTCACCAAAATCTGAAGAAGAAGAGTTACAGATGAGTAAGGTACCATATGCTAATGTTGTTGGGTGTTTGATGTGTCTAATGGTTTGCACTCGGCCAGACATAGCTTATACAGCTAGTGTGGTAAGTAGGTACATTTCATGTCCTGGCAAGTTGCACTGGGAAGCTGTGAAATGGATTTTCAGGATCTCAATGGAACTAAATCAGTTGGTTTAGTATTTGGGAAAAGTCAAAGTGCTGGAAATACACTGCTTGGCTATGTTGATAGTGATTTTGCTAAAGACTTAGACAATGGAAGATCTATGACAGGGTATGTATTTACTTTGTTTGAAAGTGTGGTTAGTCGGAAGGTAACACTTCAGTACAACTTGCTAGAAATCAAGTGCATAATGAGAGGACTAAGCATGTGAGAGTTAAACTATATTTTATCAAATATGTGGTAAAATCTAAAGAAGTTGAGATTAAAGAAGTTGATACTCTTGATAATAGTGCTGATATGCTTACAAAGGCTTTGCCAGGTCCTAAATTTGAGTATTATTTGGAGATTTTGAATATCGAATGAAGATTAATCCAAGGTGGAGATTGTTAGAAGAATGGATTAAACTTCAGGGACTTATTTTGTCATTACTTAAAAGGTGATATGTTTTTGGGTTATTATGTCTATTAATAACTCAGGGACTAAATGTGTTCATTGTTGTTTCTTATGGTGTTAATTGTAACAATGTTGTTAATATTGTTAGTGTTGGTTAATGACTGTTAGTAGTATAAAAGGAAGGGTATTCTCATGTAATAGGGTGATTCTTCTTCCGAAGCATAATAACAAATTGATGATATTCATTGTTCAAAACTTCCGAGAGCAGATTCAAAACTTCCGAGAGTATATTCAATTTTGATTGCAAATTCAACACATAAGATAACGTGTCTAAACATTTTGCTCATCGGAAAACTCAAGAAACTTTGTTTGGTAAGTTATAATCATAAAGAGAAGATGGATTTGTGCACACGTTTCGTTCTCATTGACTTCTTAGACACTGTTGTCTGGTACTACAGCACCAAGAATGTCACCACCATGTTCATTGATAAAAGTGTGTCATTATGAAATTAAACTGACAGCAAGTTATTCAAGAAAACTAGTTAGATCTTCAAAAAGGTCAAGTTATCTGATGCAGTGATGCTGCTGAGTGAAGAATTATTTGCTGAGTGAAGAATGAAATAATCGGACAGTATTAAGGCGGATTCTGGGTGATATTGTTGAAAATATTCAGCAATTATAAACCCAGAAACAGAGATACACCATCTATCATCATGTTTCTAAAGCTAGTTTAGTGACAACGAAGCAACCAATGGTGGTAATATAGAATCAATAACAGCACTAATACACATAACATGAAAATAACCACATAACAGTGAATCAGGTATCTATCATCATCATTTAGAAGTAGAGGTGGGTTGCAAGTGATCATAAATGGCTACATAATAAGGTACTTGCCTGCACTATTTAAAAAAAACTTCTTTTTCATGTGGGGATGGGATTGATTATACACAGCAACATAAATGGTTGTTCAAGACTCATGATTTTGCTTAATCAACTTTTCACCTAAGTACTAATTATGAAGCTTAGGTAATTCAGTGACCTACTCTTCTAAATAGTATTTAGTAAGACACTTGTTCAAAATGCCTTATTTTTATGATCATAAACAAATGCATATAATCAACTTACTGAATTGCTTATTTCACATTTCAAGTGGAAAAATTGGTTGTTAGATTTGTTATTTTCTAATAAGTCAACATCTCAGGATACATATATACAGTCATTGATGACATGGCAACACCAATTTGAAGATGTGGACGTAAACACTCTGCATTGGTTGCTGATGTGGTCCATGATCTCAATTTCTATTTAGTTTTCTTTTTATTTGTTTGGTTTATTCTCTGCATGTTTGCATGAATTGCTTAGTTGGTAGTTATCCATAGTGGTAGGAGTAGTGGGGCACTATCGGTTTGTTTTCTTATAATTTGCTTTTGTCATTTTATGTTTAGAAGAAATACAAGAGAGAGTTTGTCCTTCTCAATTTGAGTTTTTCCTTTCACAGTGAGTTCGTGTTTTTCCACTGTTTCTTAGTGTGTGTGTTTGTGAAGGCCACTTAAAAAGTTAACAAGTGGTATCAGAGCCACCTTCTCGTGATGACGGACCTGCAGTTAGTCGGCGGTGTGAAGAAGTTGAACAACAAAAACTACAAGACTTGGTCTACTTGTATCTCCTCGTATTTACAGGGCCAAGACTTGTGGGAAGTCGTTCACGGTAGCGATACGGTTCAACCAGTTAGAGAAAATCCAGAAGGAGTCCTAAGGAAATGGAAGGTTAAAGCCGGGAAAGCCATGTTCATAATGAAGACCACAGTTGAGGAAGAAATGCTTGAGCATATCAAGGATGCTACGAGTCCTAAGCAAGCATGGGACACGTTAGAAGAATTGTTATCAAAGAAGAATGATGCCAAGTTGCAATTACTAGAGAACGAGTTGCTTTCGATCACACAAAAAGAACTCACAATCTCTCAATACTTTCATAAAGTGAAAACTTTGTGTAGAGAGATTGGTGATCTTGATCCGCAAGCGAAGATTGGTGAAGCTAGGATGAAACGGATCATTATACACGGTTTGAAGTCGGAGTTTCACAGCTTTGTAGCAGCAGTCCAGGGCTGGCCTACGCAACCTTCAATTGTGGAATTTGAGAATCTCTTAGCAAGTCAGGAGTCCCTTGCAAAACAGTTGGCAGGTGTTCAAATTAAGTCTGAAAGTACTGCCTTATATGTGGAGAAAAAGCAAAGGTACAACAAACCTAACTCTTCATATTATTCTAGTAAAAACAGTGGGGGAAGTAAACATGAAGGAGATAGAAAATGGAGACAAAATGAAAAAGGTGAAACTAGCACAGATCGTAAGGGACGCAACTTTGGAAGAAAATCTTCTTACAAATGCTATTGTTGTGGTAAAAGAGGTCACATAGCTAAGAATTGTCCAAAGGCCCAAGAGGAAGGGAATGCTGCTGTTACCACACCCGAAGAACCGGTTTGGGATGCCGAAGCCCTCATGGCACAAGTAGAGGAAGACACGGAAACCGTTACGGCTCTAGCCACCAATACCGGTTCAAAGCAAAACAAACTTGACGATTGGATAGTCGACTCCGGGTGCTCAAATCATATGACCGGAGAGAAAGATCGACTAACCAATCCCGTCCGTTACGGTGGCAGTCAGTTTGTGGTTATAGCGGATAATTCACGTCATCAGATTGCTCACACAGGTGATGTTACCTTTGCATCCGGTAACAACCAACAAGAGGTCACTCTCAACAACGTGTATCATGTGCCGGGCATGAAGAAAAATTTGTTCTCAGTTCCGCAGGTTACTTCAACCGGGAAGTATGTCGTGTTTGGACCAGATGATGTCAAGGTGTACGATGAGTTCGTGACAACATCTAAAGCAGTCTTGAGCGGGCAAAGACGCAACGCAGTGTATGTTTTGTCAGCGGAATCTGCTTACATAGAAAAGACAAAGGGTACTCAAAATGTGGATTTATGGCATTCAAGGCTAGGGCATGTCGCTTATGACAAGTTGGGTATGATGATGAACAAGAATCTTGTAGCTGGCTTACCTCAATTGCAAGTGAATAAAGATATTGTGTGCTCAGGGTGTCAGTTTGGGAAGTCTCATCAGCAGCCATTTCACTCCTCAAGCTACAAGTCCAAGGCTCCCTTAGAACTAATTCACACCGATGTGTTCGGGCCCGTTAAGCAAGCATCAGTCGGTGGAATGAGGTATATGATTACATTCATTGATGATTTCTCACGTTTCGTTTGGGTGTTCTTTATGAAGGAAAAGGCAGATGCTCTTGAGAGATTCAAAGAGTTTCGATTGGAAGCTCAGAAAACTACGGGTCTTGAAATTAAGACTCTACGTTCAGATAACGGGGGTGAATACATGTCAAAGGATTTCTCTGATTACTTAAATCAATGCAGGATTAAAAGGCAGCTAACCTGCCCTAGTACACCACAACAGAACGGGGTCTCGGAGAGGAAGAATAGACACCTTTCGGAGGTTTCCGGGAGCATGATTCATGATAAAAATGTTCCCGGGCGTTTTTGGGCAGAAGCTATGCATACCGCTGCATACTTAATCAATAGAATTCCTCAACAGAATCTTGATTACAAGTCACCATATGAGAAGCTTTTTGAAGTAAAGCCGAATGTTAGTTTTCTTCGGGTATTTGGATCTGTTTGCTATGTGTTTATCCCTAGTTCCCAACGACAAAAATTAGAGAAGAAGGCTATACGGTGTATTTTTGTAGGCTACGATAATGAACGGAAGGGTTGGAGGTGTTGTGATCCAACAACAGGAAAGTGTTATGTGTCCCGTAATGTTGTCTTTGACGAGACATCTTCCTGGTGGTCCACAACCAAAGAAGCTCTACCAGACTCTGAACAACTAAAGACTGATCTTGAATGTAGCAAAGTTACTCTTTCATTTTCCGATGTTGAAGCCGAACATGAAGATGAAACCTTACCTGAACAGAATCAAGAACCATGGCATACAGGTGTCTTTCATCAATCACCAGTTCAAGAGGGAGGGTTGAGGCGTTCAACACGAGCCAAGAGATCGAACCCTAAATATGCTAATTTCGCTAAAGTGGAAGATGAAATACAAGAGCCTGATACGTTCATGCAGGCAAATCAATCTGATGCTTGGAGGGCTGCAATGAAGGAGGAAGTGGACGCGTTAGTTCGAAATGAAACCTGGGCCTTAGTGCCTAAACCCAACGACATAAGCCCGATATCTTGTAAGTGGGTCTACAAGATTAAGTACAAAACAGATGGGTCAGTGGAGCGTTTTAAAGCCCGTCTTGTAGCTCGTGGGTTTACACAACAAGCAGGGCTGGATTATGAAGAAACCTTCAGCCCAGTTGCAAAGTTGACTACTGTTCGAGTTCTTCTAGCTGTAGCAGCAAACAAAGGATGGTCACTTTTTCAAATGGACGTGAACAACGCGTTTTTGTACGGTACTCTTGATCATGTGATCTACATGGTTCAGCCCTTGGGGTTTGAAGATCATAGTCGTCCGAATCATGTTTGTAAGCTCAAGAAGGCAATTTATGGTTTAAAACAATCTCCACGCGCATGGTATGGTAAGATTGCTGAATTTTTGGAAATTAACGGGTTTGTAAGTACGAATTCTGATGCGAGCTTGTTTGTCAAACACGTGGGATTGAGCATGGTTATTGTGTTAGTGTACGTTGATGATTTAATTATTACTGGGGATTGTGTAGTTGAGATTCAACAGTTAAAAGAAAATTTATGTACACGGTTTCGAATGAAGGATTTAGGTGTGCTACAACGATTTTTAGGACTGGAGACAGAATATGTGAAAGGTGATATTCTGTTGCATCAAACCAAGTACACAACAGATTTACTATTGAAGTTTGGCATGCTTGATGCTAAACCGGCGTGGACGCCCATTGACTCAAGTGTAAAACTTTATCCTGATGAGGGTAATGATCTTGAAGATGCCACGATGTACCGAAAATTGGTAGGAAGCTTGATCTACCTCACCTTGACCCGACCCGATATTGCCTTCGCGGTAGGTGTACTTAGTCGGTTCATGCAAAGTCCTAAACGGCCTCACTTGCATGCAGTGAGGCGGGTGGTACGATATGTGAAAGCTACAGTTGGCTATGGAGTATTATTCAAGAGAGAGGTCGATATGAGTTTAACCGGGTTTTGTGATGCTGATTATGGAGGTGATCCAAGTAATAGGAGGTCAACTACCGGGTATGTTTTCAAGCTGGGTTCCGGGGCTGTTTCGTGGTGTAGCAGGCTGCAACCCACAGTTTCGTTATCAACCACGGAGGCTGAATACCGTTCAGCTGCGATGGCAGCTCAAGAGAGCACATGGCTGTTGCGTTTGCTTACTGATTTGGGTCAAAATGTTAGTGAGAAAATGGTGTTGTGGTGTGATAATGCATCGGCCATAAAGCTTGCAGGGAACCCTACGTTTCACGCCCGTACGAAGCATATCGAAGTACATTATCATTACATACGGGAGAAGGTTTTGCAAGGTGAAATTGATCTCAAGTATGTGGGCACAAATGGTCAAGTAGCTGATATACTAACTAAAGGTTTACCAAGGAACAAGATGTTGGAGTTCATGAAAGAGCTTGGAATGCATCAAGTTGGTGTTGAGAGGGAGTTTGATGACATGGCAACACCAATTTGAAGATGTGGACGTAAACACTCTGCATTGGTTGCTGATGTGGTCCATGATCTCAATTTCTATTTAGTTTTCTTTTTATTTGTTTGGTTTATTCTCTGCATGTTTGCATGAATTGCTTAGTTGGTAGTTATCCATAGTGGTAGGAGTAGTGGGGCACTATCGGTTTGTTTTCTTATAATTTGCTTTTGTCATTTTATGTTTAGAAGAAATACAAGAGAGAGTTTGTCCTTCTCAATTTGAGTTTTTCCTTTCACAGTGAGTTCGTGTTTTTCCACTGTTTCTTAGTGTGTGTGTTTGTGAAGGCCACTTAAAAAGTTAACAGTCATGTGCACAACAAAGTGATAGGGACACACAGAGTGGGTTAATCTCTTAAAAATAAGCAAGAGGAAGGAAGACCAATCTTAGGAACAATTTTCTCTGCTTGATTAAAAGAAATACATATGCTTTAAATAGAAAATGCAATGCCTACACTAGCCTACTGTAAATGCACTTTATTTGGAATATGGAAAACATGCAGAAGTCATGCAAACATAAGAGGTGTAGCTCTCCCCATAAATTCTATCCCTAACTTGCAACACTTCCATTTGACTAAGTTGACTGGGTCGCCACTTTACAATGTCGAAGTAAGTTGGTGGCCCTACAAAATGACATCAAAAGATAACAACACAACTACACTTGGTACAAGTAGCCATGCTACAAATGATGATTTTGATTGTAATGTGAGTGATGAAGGTAGCGAGTTCCATGCAAAGATCACACCTAATGAATGGCAACTAGTTGATGAAGCTTTATGGGAACCACCTATTCCAACTCCTTCATCTATTACAACAATGGCATATTTGGTATTCTTTTGTTTAATGTTATTCTTTGTTCTTATTATTTTGTCCTTGTATTCTATTATTTTTGTTATCAATGCAGGCAGATGTTGTTAATGAAGAAACGACTGATTCTCGCATGTGTACACATGATGCGAGTAGTGAAGATGCTACAATTTCCACAACAACCAAGATGGTGAAGAATTCACACATGACGAGCATGAAAAAAGGGCCTAGGAGATCAACTCGTAAGTCTAAGTGTTTCAATGACTACATGACATATGCATGTCATTACAATCTCCAACCATGCTTCCCACTATTACGACTGTTAACTAGATTTCTCTTTTGATCATGTTATCTATGATTATCTTTTTACATTGTAATAATGTATGTTTTCTAACCTTTACGCTGAAATTTCATACTATACATCAAAATTTACTGTTTAGTTTTCTTACGTATTGTAATTTGGTGTTACACAAGAAGGGTTGTTTTTTATGCATATGGGTTTTGCATATGAGTGTTTGGTATTGCTCTAACTGTAATGGGTTTTAAGTTTTTGTTTTTTGTTTTTTTTTTGACCTAAAAATATGTATGCATCATCATCATTAGATGCTACATTGGATTTTTGTGTGCACTAAGTCTAAGTAGAGATTATTATAAGAATGGAGGGATAAGGAGTAAAAAGTTGGTTGATGTTGTCAAAGTTTAAGTTTTGTCATCATCATTAAGAGTACTTCAAGTACTAATTTTGTTTGAAATGCAAAGAGATATGCTTTTGACGTTACGATATAAATTACCAGGGCACAGGATGAATATGAAACTAGTTCAAATTAAACTCAAAACTAAAAATTAACACGTGTCGAGACCGAAGATTATAAGCTATTATTCATAGTGCATAAATTACACGTTTTGTCCTTGGATTTAAAAAGTATAAAGTTAATTCAAACGTTTATATACTCTACATATTTGGTCCACCATGTAAAATGCCTTTCCTTTATGTGAAATACATAAAAACTAATGAAATCTAACGTCAAGAACCAAACATATAATACACATACAAAATATTGAACCAACTTTACAATTTTTAGAATTAAAAAACCAAACATATAATCTGATCAAAACACTATGTAAAATTATGTAATTTACTCGTTATAATAAAATGTCATAAGTTTTGGAAAAACTTCTCCCAGCAAATACTGGACTCCTCTGGCGCCTTCCCCTTGTTGAAGCTTCAACCTTTGGAGAAGAATTCTTCTACAACGTTTCACTGCCCTAATTTCCCCAATCGACTGTAAGATCATCACTCATGTCTTTATTATTCGATTCTTGTTATTTCTTATCTTCTTTCTTACTGTTAGAATTTTCTACTTCGTAGCTCTCGTCCCTTTATCTTGCTCTTCTGTATCAATCATAAATGGTATTGAAACCCTAAAAGGGACGTTATTTTGGCATTCTTCATCGTGTTTTTGATCCCAGTTCACTCTAAATTTAAGAAGATGCTTCTGTCACTTTAGTTATTCGAACTTGTCTATAGGATGCCTGCCAGGTGTTTGTTAATATGCTTCACTGAATTCAATCGTTCTCCTTCTGAAAAGATATGATTTTGGATTTGGGTAACTGGGTATAGCATGCTTCTTACATTAGTTGATGACAAATTTAGATCCTTATTAGTTATTGAGCTTGAATTTAACTCCTTTGACTTGCAAAGTTAAGTTTTTTCTTGTTTCTCTATGGTGGAGGGTTACAAAATGTGCATGTTTGGGTGGGTTTGAAATTGTTTGATCTAGTATTGTTGGAACTTTGACATGACATGGATGTTTTAACTGAAATGTAAGTACTTGTCATGTGTTTGTGAAAATGTGATAACTTTTTCAAGATCCTGCCAAGTGTTTGTGAGAATGCTTGAATGACATCTATTGGTGTATTTTGATTGTCTTCGTAGACTAGCAGAGTCATATGTTGACGGGTTGGTTTTGGTGTTACTGTAGAGGCTAAGAGCATCTTTGATGCTTTGTCTAAACCATAAGTATCTCTTTTATTTCCTCTCTTTGTTACTCTTTAACTTGACGTGTATCTTTTTTCTCCCCTGTTCAATTTGTGTATTGAATCACAATCTAAAGCCTAAAAAAGGTACATCTGACCTGTCCTATTACACTACCCCCCTCTCCCTCCACTCACAACTAAACTTCTTGAATCCACCACCACTAACAAACGTGTGCATATTGTTTTGACTTTGAAATATGTTGAAATGTTATTAATCTCTGTGTGTACATTATCTTCTCATATTAAAGTGTTTGATGAAAGTCTTAAGAGAAGCACGCTGGTCAAAATTGATAAAAGCAACAAAGTTGCGTTTTGCAAAATAACATGTCAACATTATGCTGAATGTTACTGCATTCCAATATCCAAAGATGATAAACTGAAAGTCAGTTTTAGGAATGGAACTAGATCCCAATGCTTAAACCAAACAACAATCAAGTTACTTTACCCATTACCTTTCCACCCTGGTATCAACTCCATACCCATAGTGATTCTTGACTGCATACCAAGTACTACCTTAATTCATGAATAAAGCATGAACAACTGAAGTCTGAACAAGTCATAATTGCTCCTTTTAACTGGTCTAGAGAAAGTAATTTGATTATCAGGATTTTAGCGTAATCTATAGAATGCATCACTGAAATTTGATTTTTCGTAATCAGTCTTTCTTATTTTATTATTTAAATATTCTGCTGTGCATATGTAAATCAGTTATGGATTATATTTTTTTTCTTTTCCTCCGAGCTTGAATATAACACGTTTTCAATTGTGGTAAAGCATCTGTCATAGATACTTGTTTAGAATAGAAACCCTAATTTTTTTTGTTTACATTTTGTTTTGCTTAGATCATTGCTTCTTTTGAAGAACTGGAACCTGAAGTGATTGAGTGTTGGTTACTGTAATCATAACTTGTAAAGATAATGTCTGAAGCTAATTCTTCATCCATCTTCTCCCAACAGAACTCAAGAATCCCTGAAGATACGGTCTTCTTCTCCATATTCCCTGATTTTTCTCTTTCAGCAGACCTTAAATCCCAAAACCCTAAAACAAATCCTCTTATTTTTTCACAACTTCAATCTCTCCACCTTCAAATCCTTCGTTCTCTTTCCTCCTACACCACCAACTACATATGGCAACATGAGCCATTCACTATCTCCATTTCCACCCAATCACCCTGTGCCTTCTGTCCTCCTTCTTCAAATCAAATCCCCCATCTTCATGGCAAACTCAGGTATGGAGACAATCTCGAAGATGAATGGTTCATTGTGTTCCTACTCTTTGAAACCTCACTCAAATTCCCAAATCTCTCAATCTGTGTATGGGATACAGATGGCGAGTTTCTGTTGATAGAGGCAGCTTTCCATCTCCCAAAGTGGCTCAACCCTGAAACGAGCACCAACCGTATCTTTATCCGTGGTGGCGATTTACATATTATTCCCAAAAATCAGTTCCCTTCAGTTCCTACTTTACTCGATTCACTTTCATATGTATCAACACATGAGGAGAAAACCAAAGCTCCAAGTTCAGTTCAGTTAGCTATCAAAAACCGCATCGGAGATTATCCTGATAGGGCGGTTAAAAACATGCATCGTGTTAGGGTCAGGGTTCCTGTATCTGTGGCACAGATCTTGAAGCATGAACCCTGTTTAATTTCACTAGCTGTGGAAGGGTTTTATGACAGAGACATTGATTCAATGAAATATGCAGCGAATATGGAGCGGTTTCTGCCTAATAAAAGTAGCGATGAGATAGTTGAAGTGTCAGTGATGATGTCACGTGCAATGTATGCACAGTTGATGCAACAAACATTCCAAGCCCCAAAGGGTTACCCGATGCCCCCAAGGAGTGATGGTGGCTATATTGCAGCAGAATTGGGAATGAAGATAGCATGCGGGTTTGAAATGATTTATCAGATGAGAAAACGAAATGGGTTGGAAGGGAAAGGTCGTACATGGGAGGTTTATAGGGAAAGTTTAGAGAAAAATGGGTACTTTGATGGGTTGCTTCCCGGGTCAAAGGACTATAAAAGATTAATGGAGAACGCACAAGATTATTACCGAAAAAGTTCCTTACATCAAAGAGAAAGGTATGATTATAAAGATCTTATTTGTGTTATCTGGTCATTATTTTTGTTGCTGATGCTTGTGAATTTCCATGCAGTGAAATACTGAGTGCTCCAGTTAGGCGTATAGATGATATACTTTCTCAACCTTTTTCCGTAGATGAATTTAAGGGTCAAGAAATTCCTCCATCAGATGATGATTCATGGCTTTACAGTGGTGAGGATGAATTAAATGCTGCTCTTTCTGAGAGACAACAAGAGATGGAACATTATAACATGAGTCGTAAAAAGAATAGCAAGTCAAAAGAGCAGGAGGATGTGGGCCCTTCGTCCTCCTCAAATGTAGATGATTACGATCTTGGTGATATAGCAAAATCGATGCAAGAATTTATTGACAAGATGTCAAGCTTTGAGGGAGCAGAAGTTCCTGGGGACAGGCAAGTTTATCCTCTATTGATATAAATATTTGAAGGACACTTATTCACAAAAGTTTTCATCCTTTTTTGGTCTTTTCCAGGAATTTAAAAGCTGTGGACATGGACGTGGAACGCTTTATGAAAGAGATTGAGTCAGTTATGAAACCTCCAAATGCAGCACATGCTGATGGAGATTATGATGTTGATGAAGACCTTTCCTCTGACATGGATTTGGGTAAGTTTTTCATGGGTCAGCGTTAATATTAACAGAACTATATTCACTTTTCCTTTTTTTGTGGGGAGGGGGAGACCTTTAGCTTAAATAGAAACGGGGTAAAAGTTGTTCAAAATGCATAAAACCTGCTAAAATTGAAACTGGTCGAAGATGTAGAATCTTGCTTATACTGTATTTGAATTGCATAAATCTTTCTAAATCAGCTTTTTAAAAATTAGATCAAACTTTGCTTTTATAATCATAACCCACACATTAAGTGGTTATAAATCTCAAAAAGAGCAGACTTAAAACGCCATCTCAGGCCAATTTTTAGTAAGGCAAGGATTTTGTGGGGTCATGATGAGCTTATGCAAGAACTTTAGGTAGTTTTCATAATTTAGATAAATCTCATTTTATAAATAAGGATCAGAATATCGTGCGTTAATGTTCATATTTGATCAAGATAATAGAAAAATCAGTTGGGAATTTTAGTAAAGCTGTTTCTTTGTTACTTTTTGAAGCTATTTGCTGTCAGGTGTAACCATTTTTTTCATGTGAATCATCTATAATAAATTAATAATAATCCTAATACAACTAAGGTCACTTGATTCAAGATATCCAAATTTCTTTGTTTCTGCTGGTTAATATGGCTATAACATCATTTGATGGCAGATGATCCAGAAGATAGTGATATTGAAGAGGATGAAGATGAACAAACCGAATTCATGAGCTCTTACTCTGATGCTCTGACTCACGAACTCAAGAACACTACACTCGACAAAAGTTTTGTTCGTGCAAATGAACCACCTGTAAAGAAGGACGAGGTCAGTTCAATTCCTAGCACCATATTAAGAATTTTATAACTTTTGTTTAACTTGACACATCAACTTTACGTTCAATAATCCATTTATGTAAATTCAGGGAGCATCAAATGCCTCTGGAAACTTGGATGATGAGGAGTTCACTCCGGTAGATGTGGATTTGAACCTTGTGAAGAGTTTTCTTGGTTCATTTTCTTCTCAAGAGGGACTACCGGGACCTGCTTCCAATCTGCTTGGTCTCATGGGTCTTCAACTCCCACACGACGACAAAAAGGAGAAATGATCATGATTACCATCTGTTTGAAATACTTGTTCTTGTGAGAGGTTAGCCTTTTGATTGACCTCCTGCAACTTTTGATCGTATAACTTTAAACATATTTGAATTAGCTTATTGTAATTCTTGCATCGGCGAAATTTAAGGTTTTTACTGAATTCGAGTGGGTTGAATTCGAATACGTGACCTGGAAAAATGTTGAATGAATAATCAAATCTCTTCTAAATATTAAAGCTTTGATGCTATGATAATTTACAGAGGGTCAATCCATCTACACTTTTTAAAATTATTTACTATATTTTATTATCTAGTATTTTCCTAATTCATATTTAAAAGTATGACTTTGTTTTTATTTCTAATTTTTAATGTATAATATATTATATGGAATTAAATACTTATGTCTTTATCTATATTTTGATATAAGTTTTGTCACTACCTGCGGTTATGTCACATATCGTGAAAGTGTGTTTGAGTTTATATACAACGATTCTATATTTAAGTTATATAAGGATGGTAAATTTTTACTTAATAAAAATAGAATAAACTAAAACATCAAATATAATTGAATCAATGGGTTCTCTATATCTTTAAACAACAAGTATACAAGTTTGGTTCTTGTGGATGGTCATATACTACTACAGAAATTTGATACGCTACACACAGTGTGCATTTTTAGGTTTGGAGGTGAGAATTCGTATGTATTTTTTTTTACAGTGGTACTTTATTTGATGCACTTTGAAGTTTAAACTATTTAGGTTTAAACTTGGATGGTTTTTATAGTGTCTTTGACTCTTGCTATTAGACTATCAAATTCAAGTATAAGAATTCGTGTATATAACACGTAACAATTGTGTGGGGCATGAAGGTTTCATTGATGATTGCGTCGCGCATGAGATTAAATGTTTTTTGCTTTCGATCATTAATTATGTCATTTAAAGTTGACCTTCTAAGCTGCCTTTTCTAAGTTTACAATGTAAGTTTTTCCAAGCTGTCAATGATCTAGTGGTTCAAACCTTGACATTAACGAATAATTACTAACTTGGTGATACGAACAAGTAACCTGTTCAAAGGAAAAAACCAAGAACTATTAAACGCTTCAATCAATTTGAAGATAGAGTATGGAAGTAGTCTCACCACTAATGTCACACACAAGCTAAACTAATGTTTAATCTTAGAAGAAGACACAATGTGACCTAGCATTAAAATTAAAACAACAATCCAATCATATATTTTCTAGAATTGAATTACAAGAAAGTCATGTGTTTGATTCCCATTTCTCCCTTTTTTATTCGTCTTCTATGTGTTGTGTCAGACCTTGATGTCTGTGTGACTAATTAGTTTTCAATCAAACTCAAAAGTCTAATTTTTTTTCTATTTTAACAGGATGCTTAAAAGATATGCTTTTAAGTGAGTAAAAAAATCATGTATTTTTGTTTAAACAAGAACATAGCAAGTTTATTCTTTCCGAATGTTTCTTAAAACAGTTAACAAGGGCTATGATACCACCTTTAAGTTTGTATAATGATAAACTATTTAGCAATATGTAACAACAATACTAAACAATGTGATTTTCCTAAGCAAAGATCGAAATACTTTAAGATTAAGAAATCAAATTAAACATAGATAGTTATTCTTAGAAATCGACATTTGAGCTCGAGTTCAAGAAAAATGGGTGATTTGAATGTCAAGGATTTAACATCCCTCTATTACGTATTCATATCTTAACAAATTCTTAAGGTTAATTTGATGCTACCCATTTCAATCCAATATACGAGTGATACTTATCTTAGTTCTTGTTCTTATCAAGAATATATATTTACAAGTATATTCCTTGAGTTGTGTAGTTCTTATTCCATGGAAGTTAAAAGTTCTAGAGCAATAGACATGTATTTTTATTAACAACTTGCATTAAAAAAAGGTAAGCCAAATTTAAAATAAAAGTAACCATTATCTCATTCTTGTAATTTTAATTTAAATAAAACAATCATGTCCTTTTAAAATAAAAAGTAACGCAAAGTTCATGAAAACATACACGTATCATATATTTAAAGGAAAATAAGTCTTAAACATGGTGCACAAGTGAAAACTTACAAAACAATCTTCTAATACATGTAAATTGATATACTAACAAATTCCATATTACAACAAATTAGTAATGTAGATCGCACAACCATGGATACAAGATATTTTACATTAGATCTCTTGAATAGTTTTATTTAGATTAGCCATCTACATATTAAATCATATACTTATCTATTTGTTTTTTTTACATGTTTACAAATTTTTGTTGTTTTGTTATTTTCTTATAAATTTTAATCCAATGGGTTTTACATAATTCTAAATATATGTTGCGACATGCTTGTTCTTCTCTATGTTACGATGAGAATTTAATTCAAAAGAAAATTGTATGTCATATAAAATCCAGATTTGTATGTGCTAATATTTATCAACCTTATTGTTTTTAAATGTTTTTTTGTTGCGGCCTCTTCACAACCACATGGTTGTGAAGGTTTCGTTTTTTCATAGAGTTCCGAACGTTATAGATGGCGCCTAGGATTCGTTTTCTTACCTTCAACGCGCATGTTGGTGGTAATATTTCAACGTTATTTTTTTTACCGTTTTTACACCTCTTGTAACACGAGGTCTTAATACTAGTATTCATACAAAGATTCATCTTAAGTATAATTTACCATATATTTATTCACTCAAATGATAACTATACTTATACACTCTATATACTCTTATTGTCATACATTATTATTTCACTAAGTAACAATAGTTACGATTTACACAAGATGAATACTAAAAATATATTATTATTATTATTTCACTAATGGAATTCCATCGCATGGTATGGGAGGAATTAGTTATATTTAGTATTTTCAAAACATGAGATATTATACTACTATATTAAACTAAAGGTCGTTGGTTCACCACCGGCCGCCACATGTAACATATTTATTGGGCAACAAAACTTTTTTTTTTCTTATATTTTTTTCATTCTCCTTTCATATTTACGTGTTTAATACATTTACTTTAGTTAATAAACCCAAGTTACAGGGCAGATGAATTGGTATGCGCCCCATATTAATACAACCAACAATCTTTTGGTTTTTTTTCCTATACAACGTAAGAGACATAATATTATTTTCTATCTTTCTTTCAATCTTCATAACTAATCCACGACAACTTTATACGTTCTTTTAATTGTACAACTCCCGCCTCAACGCGGCTAAACGGATACCGATCGCTTAGTGTCCGTATCGCTATATACTAACTATGTTTCAATATTCGGAATCGATTCGCTGCAACTTCATACGTCTCTCTTATTTACTTGATCATATTAATAAAAGTTCTTAAACGTGCTGCATCGCGCAGGCTTGATTTCTAGTAGTTTAACAATAATTAGTTTTTTTCATTACCCTAAGGTAGCGTTTAATATGCATGGATGAGAGGCGGAATTGAATGACTTATTGAGTGTGAATAAAATCATGTTTGATTGGTAAAAGGAATTGAATGAACCATTACATAAGTAATCTCATACCCTTTAAACACATCAAATCCATTCCATCCATCCCCCCTCCCTCATATTTTTTCATTTTATTTTTATTTCATTATTAGTCACCACCACCCACCCACCCACCACCACCATGCCCGCCACCATCACCAGCGACCCCCAAAATCGAGTCACCGCCGGCCACCACCACAAACCGCCACCACCAATTGCCACCGCCACTAATTACACCAACACCACATCCACACTAATTACACCAACACCACATCCACCACCATCTGTCGCCGCCATGGGCCACCACAACCAATCACCAATGGCCGCCACCACCACCATCACCGCAGACCATCACCATAATCAGCCACCACCATCAACAACAGCTACCACCACCAACTACCGCCACAACACCCACTTAGGACCACCATTGGCCACCACCACCATCATGGAACCACCATTGGCCACCACCACCAACCATCACCACAATAACCATTTTTGTTTTCCATTCTTTTATTTTTTTCCTGACTAATAAACAACACAAATTAATGATTCTTTCTATTCGTACAAGGTAACCAAACAAGATAATAGAATGTAAAGATAATAGAATGTAATGATTTATTTCATTCTTTCATTTATTCAAATTTCTTCTCTCATTTCATTCATCTTCCATTTCACCAACCCATACCAAATAGATCCTTAGACTTTCCGTATTACAGGGTGTCGTTCTATTTTTATTTTGTTCGCTAGTTGCATATGTGTGTGGTACAGTACAACTCCCATACCACAATTCAATCGGTGAAGCTCAATGCATATTCAGGGTTTCGACGGGGTAGTGTTCCCACCCTCCTCCGATCTCCACTCGGTGTGCACTTAATAGAAATTATTTATTAAATCATTTAAATACATGATACATGTTATCTAAAAAGTTGTCACATCACAAGTAATATAAGAACCCTAAAACTAATGATATGGACTAGCAAATAATATTTCTTGTGGGACCGAATCAAAAAGAAAAAGACGAACGATCATCGGCAAAAACGACCATCGTTCCTCTCTTCTCCGAGATAAGCAGCCAATTTTGCTCTCAATTCTTCCCAAACAGGTGATCAATTCCTTCTTTGATTCTATAATCTTTCGATTTTTGCACCTGTGAATCAATTAGAGCTTCATGTTTCGCTAAATTTTGTGTTTGTAGCTTCTCAATCGGCTGTTTGTTTACATGATTCTTCTATCTGTTTATGTCGATTATATGTAGAGCGTTTACTGATTCTTCATGTGTTATTCTTCATTTCTTTCCAACGTGTTGGTTATTGCTACTGTTTGCAAGAAGAAAGTAATCGCTGAAAATCTTAAAATAAAGTTTACTTCTAGGGTTTGGACCGGTTTCTTTGTGTTTTTGGTGATTTTAGTCCTGTTTTCTGAATTGATATCAATAATATACGTTTCGTTAATGCGTGTGCTGCAAGCTTATGTTGGTTTATTTTGTTTTTAAGGTTTCATTTTTATCTTGACATAATGATTTATGATATGTATTGACATTGCTCTGAAGTTTTCAATTCTATTTAGAAAGGCATATTTTCGGGCTCTCTTGTACTATATCAACTTTATGGATACTAGACCTTGCTGAATGACTTTGTTTGAAGGAAGGAAATAGTTTATGATACACTATTGAGCCCTGCTTACATCTGGAATCTGATTATAAAAATTGGTGCATAAAGATTCAATACTAGAAGGAGCTCCAAAATGAACTGAGATACTGTCTTGATATTGTTAGTCCAAGTTTAGTTATTGTTTGTGACATTTAGAAACTCAGTTTCCAATTTTCTTTAACATATCATTTCTCGATGAATTGTCTTTTCTGAACAGATGCTTTTAGATTATTTTTACAAATAACTTATTAGAGCTATATTTCTTTCTGCGAGTAGTAGAGGCAAGGCTGTCAAACACAAAGTTCTGTTGTTGATTTGCATGCTTGTTGTGTCTGAATGCTGTAATTGCATTCTGATCAGATGATGGCTATGACTGGTTCTTTGAATTTCTCTCACAAACGGGGAATTTACAAGAACCAGTGGTACAACAAGCAATTGGAGGTATGAATCCCCCCTCCCCTCTATTGTTTTAATATTTCACTTTATGGGGCCTCAGCTGATATTTTTCACAGACTGCAATGTATACCCGACAGGGTTTGATTGGAACTAACAAATTACATATGTTACCTGCCAGTCTCTCATCACTTGCTTCGGTATGGTTCTCTAATCTTGATTTTTATACAGGATGTGAGATGAATGTCCTTTTAATATGTTTTCTCTTGCAGCGACAAGATTCCTTTGGTACCAGGCTTTCAGTTCGATTACATCAACCAATAAGCACAGCTGATAATAGATCTAATCTACTTAGGTGCAACTGCTCACTTAATCCGATCCAAGCTTTTCCAGCTTCTGCTGTCAAGAATGCTGCTCTTGCCATATCAAGGTGACCTCTCTTGTTTTGGAAAATAGTACTTAATTCATATGACTGAAACTATATTAAAAAATGATAGCTTACCTGCTTAATAATTTAAAAATATTCTGCAGTGGTCTTCAGGGTAAACCTATAATACTGAAGCTACTTCCAGCAGTGGGTATTGTTGTGTTTGCTGTGTGGGGCCTTGGGCCACTGATGCGTCAGACCAGAAACATTTTTCTTCATGTTTGTGCCTCTTCAATCGAAGTTTTTTATGCCTTTCCAGTTATATTTTTGTTTCCTTCTATCTAATTTTTAGTTTAACATTTTTTCAGAAGAGTGATGGGAGTTGGGGAAAGAGTAATTCACATTATATTATGACTTCTTACCTTCAGCCATTGCTGTTATGGACAGGAGCAATACTTATTTGCAGGTTGTTCACCAGGCAATTTGTAGGGAATTTTTTAATGTCAACCAACTCTGATATAATATTTATTGCATCTAATTTCTTTGCAGAGCATTGGATCCTATTGTCCTGCCATCAGAAGCTAGCCAGATTGTTAAAAACCGACTCTTAACTTTTGTGAAATCATTATCAACTGTCCTTGCATTTGCTTACTGTTTATCCAGGTATATTCCCTATTTCTTGCTGTGTATTTTCAGTTGATACTAATTCGAAGGTTTCCTTTCTATAACTAATCCTTTGCTTTAATCTTTAACACAGTGCAATTCAACAAACACAGAGCTTTTTCATGCAGACAAGTGATGCTACTGATACAAGAAATGTTTGCTCCTTACTAACTATTTTAATCAGATTAATAACCTTTTGTTTAGTAAAACTGTGATATTTTTTTTGTGGCGTTGGCAGATGGGTTTCCAGTTTGCTGGAAAAGCTGTATATACTGCAGTATGGGTTGCAGCTGTATCACTTTTCATGGAGCTGTTAGGTTTCTCTACCCAGAAATGGTTAACCGCCGGTGGTCTTGGGACTGTTTTGCTCACACTTGCTGGTCGTGAGGTATACGTGTGTGTATATGTATATACTATTCATGTTATATTATGCATATATTTGTTAACATATGTATGAAAATATATCCATTAAGTTATCTCTAAATGTAGATATTCACAAATTTTCTGTCAAGTGTTATGATTCATGCAACACGTCCATTTGTCGTCAACGAGTGGATCAAAGCAAAGATAGAAGGCTATGAAGTTTCTGGAACTGTTGAGGTTTGTCCTTTCAACAAGACTTACCAAGATAAAACTTGCATGTGTTTTTAATGCCACATGATATATTCTAAAAATGTTTTCTAATTGTTGGATCCTTCTGTTTTCATGTGTAGCATGTTGGTTGGTGGTCACCTACAATTATAAGAGGTGAAGATCGTGAAGCTATTCATATTCCAAATCACAAGTTTACTATGAATGTAGTGAGAAATATGACTCAGAAGACTCACTGGCGTATTAAAACTCATTTAGCTATAAGTCATTTAGATGTCAATAAGATCAATGCAAGTACACGATTCATCATTTGCTATTTAATTTCTTTTGTTTTTCTTATTATTAAGAGTATTTAGCTTACTATTTATACAGATTATCGTAGCTGATATGCGTAAAGTATTGGCAAAGAATCCTCAAGTAGAACAACAGAGATTGCATAGGAGGGTTTTCCTTGAAAATGTTGATCCTGAAAATCAATCCCTTTTGGTTGGTTTTATTCCATGTGCTTCTGCTTAATTATCTGGGTTATGTTATTCACACTTATTATAGCTTCTGTTATGCAGATTTTGGTGTCGTGCTTTGTAAAAACTCCTCATCATGAAGAGTACTTGTGTGTAAAGGTAAGATAATTTGTTAACTTTAGCTCATCAATAATTTAATTTTAATTGTTTATAAATCATGTTTTTTAAATATAAAGCAGGAAGCTATCTTGTTGGATCTTCTGAGAGTGATTAGTCATCACCGTGCTCGACTTGCAACACCAATTCGCACAGTTCAGAAGATGTATAATGACTCTGACTTGGACAGCCATCCCTTTGCAGATTCAGTCTTTACTCGTGGTCGAGCACCTTCAAATCGGCCCTTGCTGTTAATGGAACCCAATTACAAATTTAACGGAGAAGAGAAGTCAAAAGGTCAAAACAACAAATCTTCAACAAAGTCAAATAGCAAAACAGAAGGGAAGAGTGCAAGTGCTCCATCCGACTCTAAAACGAAGGATACACCAACTTCTGATGTAAAAGCCATTGATAAGAAAACAATTTCTGATGTAAAAGAGAAGAAGCCAAATCCAGATACTACTATAAGAAATAAAAACGTGGATGATGGAAAACCGAACAATAAAGTGGTTGAAAGTGACAGTGTAACAGAACAAAAGGCGTCCCGACCTGCTGCAATGGAAGAAAACATAGTTCTAGGTGTTGCTTTGGATGGTTCTAAAAGAACTCTTCCTATTGAAGAGGGAATGGATACTAATTCAGCTGAAGTAAAGGAACTGACCAATAGCATCAGTGCCAAAGGATCCACATCATCAGAGAAGGATAAAAAAGACGAAAACACCCTTAGCTCGACAAGCACAGATAAGAAGTAAAGCAGTCCGTCCCTCAAGTCATTGGGAAGATAGGTTTCCAGTTGATATTTCATGCCGGCTGCTTAGCTCCGACACATAGTACAGAGGTATGCCATTTGATTATGCAAAGTAGTGATCAACATTCTTGTACTTTGAACACATTGGATGATTCATTTTTCACGATGATCCAGAGTTTAAATCCTTAGACCCATGTTGAACCAAACGCCAGTTTGGTATTTGAAACCGTAGGGATGGAAATTAGTTTATAAAATATTTTTTTGCTGGATATATATTATATATCTTTGTTATATTGACTATTTTATATAGTTTGTTAGTAATCATCCAAAAACATGAACTAATTTTATAGAAAATAATAATATCATCCTAAACTCTTGTTGAGATAATTTTATTGGTAAACTGCAATTAATAAATCTTATAGTTTGTTAGTTCTTAAATAATTAAATAACATAAACTATGATAAACAAACACGTAAAACTCATTTATAATCATACTACTGTACTCCAATTGGGGGATTAAATTGATTATAAGAATTATTTGTGGGCGACACCTGTGACTAGAATGGCACACTCCCTCCTGACAACTACTACATGGGAGAGATCAAATAATAAAGGTCAACTTATTATGGTCATAGCTACCAACCACCACCATATGGTGTGTTCTTTCATTTGACAAAATGGTATTCTCCAACTTAATCTTGTTGACACACACAATCAGGTACAGGATATGTGTATATGGATTGTTTTTCTTTTCGTATGTTGATCTTGCCTAGCCGGTTTCTCTGCCCTTTAACCACTGCTGCTTGAAAATCCGACCAAATCATGGTTTTGTTCATGAAAAGCTGTCCCAATAAGGCCATGTTTGGCCTTATCGTCTTCAAGTTCAGGTATGTTCTATGTCCCACCTGTTCAAATTCAAGATTCTGTTACTATAAGCCAAACACCCATTAATAGAATTTGATGACCAAATTTAAACGACCTAAATTGATATTTTTCTGAAATGAACCTTTTTGACCCAAACCCATTTTGCTAAGAACCTGTTTCGACACATTATCCACCCCGCCCATTTTGCCAGGCTTAAATATATGCGTGCGTACCATTGCATTGTGCATATTGCCAGGAGAAGCAGACACGAAGATGTCGCTATGCATACTGACATAATAATCAACAGCAGCTGATAAAGAAGCTTTCCCTTTTATTTGGGACCTTTCAATAGCAGAAGCAAGGCTCTTTTTATCTTCAATATGTGGAAACAGTTTCCTTAAGGCTGAGATCCTAGCTTCACCACCGTACACCTGTATGCGTATCATCGCCAAAAGTTTTAGTACTCAGCTGACCGTCATAAGTCAATATGTTAACTTTTTCCAGGATGGGATTGGTTAAAAATATAGTTACCTTGTGAGAAGCAAGGTACAAGCGGGTACTATTATCAAAACCCAAAGCGGTCAACAATAAACCAATTTCTTCGGGTGTCAAAGGGCAACGACCCTGGTTCCTTAATTCTTTGTCAGTGAACCGTGAGTTCAAGACCCGCCCTTGCCAAATTGCTTTACGGTATCTAGCCAGAGCTCTCTTCTCTGCTTTACCTCCACCAAAGTCACATGCTGAATGTGCAGCCATATCCTGAAAGTTCATGTTTGACTTTTGAGGTCAACCATATTGGTCCAGATTATTAGTCTATTTGACAATAAAAGTCGAATGTAACCTACCTTGTCAAACCGTAAGTGCAGGGCAACAAATTTTCCTACACCCTTTACGCCTTTCGTGTCGACAACTTGTTTAAGATACTCCTTGCCAACTGCATCATCACTTTTAACAACAGGAAACCTGAGGCGATTGACCAGCATGTCTCCAAGATTTCTAACATGGGGAACGAAAGTCAACGCTTCAAAGTTGACTTTGCACCTTAGCCGTTGGATGTCCATAGGCATGTTGTTAAAAGCAAGCCGGTGAGAAAATGGTGAAATTGCAGCTATCCCGTAACTAAATGAGTAAAATTAAGTTTCAGATGGTATTCAATCAAATTTGAAGTCAAAAGTTAAGCATATATTCAAACCTCTCTAGAACCGGAAAAACATGTTCAAGATACCAATTCGCTGAAGCATGAAGTGGTGCGTTTTTAACTCGAGTGGATCTAATGGCAGAGGCGTAATATTCCCTCGTGCTCCATGTGTATTCGTCGGGTAACTCCCTAACTATAGATATATCATCCTTCAATACATTCATAAAGTGATCCACATCAAAAATATCTTCAAAAGAGCTGCAAATGGATACACTTCATGTTAGTATTCATATGAATAATTACTCTACTTTTGGTCATTACAAGGTTGACATTTAAAAGTCAAATGAATAACCTTGTGTCTTTCCAAACTGGATTCACTTCAAGATAAGGGATTACAAGAGTTGCATTGAGTATTTTAGCTACAGCAACTGCATCACATATCTAATCAAACAAATTATGGAAAAAGAGGAAGTTAGAAAATGAAGACAAAGTTAGCGTTTATCGCGTGTAAACATAATCTTCGTGAACATCCTAATTCAAAATGCACATGACATACCCCCATCCTTTGTTGGTTCAATCCTCCATCAAGGAACACTTGGATGTATCCTGAAGAATCCGGCAATGATGCTTTAAAGTAGAGAGAACATTTAGTGACTTTTATGAAAAGAACACATACATAATCACAAAAGTAGCTAGTTTTGAATATGCTATACATATATAGTCTTGTGAGAAACAAACCACTCATTTAATGATGAGATGCGCGATCAAGATTTGCACATTTACTTCTACTCACGTAGTAAATACACGACCAAAGATTTGTGCATCTCATGAAATGATCTAGTTGTATAACAGACACCAAACAATTTAGTGATTTTCTCCTGATTTAATTACATAAACATACACTTCACTTCATTAAACTAAAGTATTTTACCTAATATTTGAAACTGTTTGTGAATAAAATTTTAATGTCACATGACTTACAAGAAGTTGAAGTAGAATCAATACAGGGTTCCCATCCTTGGTTGACCAAAGGTGTCCAAAGCTCCAACTTTTGTTCATTCAACTAACCAAAAAATAAAGAGTGAACATAGAACAATAACTAACACCTAATAAAAAACATATGTTACTAAACTAGGTGGATGTTTAGACTGTTAAAATCAAGTGGAACTCACATTCTCTTGTTGTAGCGCGCTGATGAATAGACGCGAGTGCCTTGACTTTGGAACAATCGGTTCCTGCACAGAGAAGTTTTGGTCCATGAGATGACTGTAAACAGTAATATGAGCATGTTTTAAACTACAGTTAGGGATTGGAATTTTACCATATGACAGTCTACTAGATGCCCTGAAAGGATTATTCATTTGCTCATGCTTTTATTTATCGATGATATTTTATAGAGCAAATGAATCTACAAGTACAAATTGCATGAAAATATTAGAAGTTTGTTACACTTGTCCAATAATCCAATGCGGTTTCATTTGAAAATTTGCTTCCTTTGTTACAAAAACACTCAATCGCGTGTTTTGAAAGATTCAAACCATGTATTTCAATGATTCAAACTTGAAACTTCTCATGCATCCCTTAGATTCTCATCTACAAGATCTCATGCTGCTAATATTTCTCAAATTTGAAGTTGAACTTGACTTTCAAAAGTCAAATTTGGACTGTATGCATTCTATTTGAAGAAAAGAATAACACTTAAAATTAACACTAAAATGAAGCACCATGTAAGAATACCATAAAAGATCACTTTTTTATTCTATAACCCATGGATATTCTCCACCAAAACAAGCTAAACTTTTAATCCCAGAAAAGGGTATAACATGAATAATCAAAAGTTTAAAATAACACATTTTTCTAAGAAAAAAATCCCATCTTTGTAATACACTTCCACACATACAAACATCTACAAAAATAATTCAAAACAATGTTTTTTAAATTAAATTCAGAAAAAGAATCTCACCAACATTAACGAAGAAGAAGCATAACCAAAATTGATCAATGCAATCAATATAACCACCAACATCCCACAAAGTGACAAGCCACCATAACTGCAGTGGCAAAGCTTCATCATGCCACCATAAAAAGCCCGAAAACAGGCGGTGTTGCGGCGGTGGACCGGTGGTGCTGTGAATCAAGAATCAAGAAGATGAAGAAGCAAGACCCTCGAGTAATGATAACAAAGGAGGTATAGTAAGTAATTAACAAGAATCATAAATGAAATGTTATATTGTGTCGATGAGCCTAAATCATCTCACATGGCGATCGAAACTCATCTTTCAATTCTCACAGATCACATGTAACAAATCACAAATGAGCAGGTGGAAGTGCAATGAATTGATTTGCTAGGAGACATGAGTGTGCATGTCGTTTTCTTAAAGGAACATGATGAGTTAAATGGCTTAATAAAAAGCCACCTATTGGTGTGGTTTACGTGTCAATCGAAAGATAACTTTGATGTTAACATATTATTATGTACTTATTGTGGGATTTATTAACATGCTTCTGTTTTAAACTAACCCTACATTTATAAGATTTATACCCTTTTTGTCAGTGATAATAAATTCTGTCATTAATAGTTTGATATTTTAGTACTTGTAATATCTTGAATGGTATAAAATAATATGCCACATAAACTACTTTTTGGTTATACTAAATGGAAAAGAACAAATCTGCTTTCAACACCAATGAATTTTCAGAAGATTATTCTTTTTGCAACAATGTTTCAAGTCGGATTTAGAATTGACATCCTAAGCAAAAATAACATAGAAAAAAAAATTAAGATGAAAACTAATACATTATGCAGTCGTTAAACCATTATATCGAAGGCAAATTTAAATACAATAGGTCGAGTCAAGTTTATAAAACTAAAATTGACTGCATAATTAGGAAATGAATTTCCTAAATAGACTTTTAAATTACTCAAATAAAATATTCATAAGTTTCTACGTAAAAATGAGTTGAAGTTGAAAATTTAGGGAAAACGAGTCTAAAATTGGAGCTTGAAATGATTAAATTTAGAATTTAAACGAGTCACAAAACTCAATCCATAGCCCAAGTTGCAACCTTTTATAAAATTTAAACCCGACCCCTTTCCCAATCAGTTTGCTTTGATCAACTAGTCCATGTTGAGTCCGCTAGCTTTTGCATTAACTACGTCTCAAAAATCCCGTGATTACAAAGAAAAACCAACCATATAATACACAAACTGTATGTTATTGTCAAAAGAAAAAACATACAAAAACTCAATAAAAAAACTATGACAATAAAACAACAAATATAAACATAATATTCTAGTTGCACTTGTATCAATCCATATTTTTGGATGGATATATTTGGTTGGTGTTGGCCATTATGCACATTGAATATTGTGGGTCATGACTCATGAGCAGCAGTAGTGGTACGATGAATGGTACCAAAATAAAATAATTATGTAACCGAGTCACCGGGTGCACCATACGGTCAAAGTCTCTGCGTTGTGTCGGGCATCGGGTCCATGAAATTTAACCTTAGAGGTTTGGGTGTCAGAACAGTGGCTCGATCATTGTATACCGACTCGGTGAACCGTCACCATCACTGGCTCACACCTATCATTTCTTACCACACATTCATGTCTTATCTCCTTATCGTGTACTATACTTTCACAAGAAAAAAGGAAATGAATCTTATTTATATGATTTTCTGATTATAGATTCATACACCGTATATATTTCTTGAAAAAAAAGTAAACTGTGGTTTATGAAAATGTAAACTAATATCGGTGACTGTAAGTGTGGAGGGCCACTCATGCCATAAACCTTCATCACACCATGAAACCCACCAATAAGATTGTGTTATGTCAAATCATGTCACACTACATCACACAACTATATTTAATATAGGGGGCACTCATGCCACACCACACCATGCAAAAGTAGCCGTTGAGAAGGGGAGGGGGCAATGGTCGGATATTGGAAGTAACCCACGGCGAGAGCATGCTGCGAGAACAAGCCGTGAGATCACGTCGACGGTGTTGGGGTGTCATGCCGAGGCACGCCGGGAGGCCGGGCATTTCCTCCCCCCCCCCCCCCCCAAAAAAAAAAAAAAAAAAAAACGATAGTGTACCTATTCATAAACTACAATTTAAAGGGGGTGGTGTATGTAAAATAAAACTCATAGTTTTTCTAATAATACCTTTTTAACAAGTCCTTTATTCCTGAATCCATATAATTTTTCTGCTACAGGATTTAAACCACTGATCTTTAAGAATATTATACACTAGGGTTAGTTAAAAATAAAGTACTTGAATACATAAATTAGAAAGATATATAGACTTTAAAGAATATTGTATCTTTTCGGTAAAGGTTGAAGCATGGTTTAATATATAGATATAGTACATGTGCTTGTGTGGATTGTTATAAACATAAAAGTTGCATCAAAGATATTCAAGTAGGGTAAGTTCATGATTGTATTTGTTTATTTATCATCATGAAATTCTCTTCACTTTTGTGTAAATGGTATTGTTTGAATATTTTTATGAATATAAAACTTTAAGCAAGGATGCTCAAATAGGAAAAGTTAATAATTATATTTTGGTTATTTGTTTTCATGAGAATGACATTTTCTCGTATGTGTTTCGTGTAACTTGAATTTGTTATGTGGGATTGATGCATGTTGTGTACGGCGAGACGTGTTACTCGGTATTGATGATTATCGAATAAAATCATGCTTATTTGAGATCGAGTCGAGCTCAACTTATATATGAACTTATTAAATGAAAAAAATAAAATCATGAAATATAATTAAATTATAATATTGTTTCAATAAAATTACTTATATTCTTTTCTAACTATAAAACACTCATGCTTTATTATTGCTTTGTTGTTGTAAAATATTCCACAATTGTATTTTTTCACAATTACCTCCATAAATTTAAAAAAATCACTAAACAGTAATCATATCTATATCATTGAGGTCACTTAGTTTTTCTTTTAAGCTAACATTTACAAATTAATCATAATAATATAACGATATTAGAAGTTAAGTTATTATTGTAGTTAGAAAATATTATAAGTGACTTTAATAGAAATAATGCAGTTAACTTAGTTTTTCATATCTATATCATTGAGGTCACTTAGTTTTTCTGTTAAACTAACATTTAGTTAGGTTGATATATGTGGGTGTGTACACATGTGTTTACTTATGATAAAAATAAAATATTACATAAGTTTAACTAAATATATAATGAAATAATAAACAAATCGTGTTCGAGCAGAGCTCAAGCTTATAATAGAAATACGCCGAACTTGAACTTTAAACATATGAACTTTAAACATATATCACATTAGTCTTTTAGGAATTGAGAACATTGACAAATTAGATAAGAAAATAGGAATGCAATTTTTCAAAGGTAACTATTCTATTTGAAACAAGTTGAAAGCAAGCTGGAGTTATCTTGTGTTGAACTGAAGAATCTTATTTCAACATATCAAACATCTTCAACTTAATAAGCTAAGACCGGCTCGACTTAACTTGTTTATACCTATCCATACACTATTTCATCATACACATAATTTAAAAAAGGAAAAAACTATAGTTTAAGATGTTTATATAAATATTTTGTTTCATGCTAACTATATGATTCGAGCAAAAATCGTTCGAGTTATTGATAAAGCGAATAAGTCTGTCATTTCTTGAACTCTCTCTTCTAATTTAAAATCGTGGTGTAACATGTATCCCCCTATTCCAGTCATGGAATAGATGAAATAAATAAAAAATGGATTTATGTCAAGCATGAAATCTTGTTGGAATTGTCCATATCCGGTTCATCCTTCCGAAGCATAACATATCCCGAATCTAATGAAATAGAATGAATTCAAATGGTACGTATTTCGTAAAAACGTAAGTAAATAGAATATGTTAATCATTTCTTTATTTTTCGATCGTCCAAAAGAAAAAAGATCTTGTTGCTTTTCAACCGTTTTGGATCTTTAGTGGACCTCTCAGTAGGGTACACTCACAAAAATATAACTGATCATATATGTGATATGTATTTTTTAGACACGCATATAGATGAAAGCAAATGATGAAGTATAAACGTATATTAAGTATTTCTTTTGAATACCTAACAGAAGTTGGTATATTCTTATTTTGTTAAAATTTGAAATGCATTTGGTTTTAGTTATTATATGGGTTGTTTAATTCATTAAGCTTCTTGATTTTATTATTATAAGATACATTATTGGAATTTACACTTCATCGTCGGCCAACTATGAATTATTGAGGTTGATGTACACCAACTATGTCATGTGGTTTGTAAATCTCAAAGACTCAATTAACAATATTATTTTTAACTGTCTGTAAAGGAATATTATGGCTTTATTTGAGCATTTGAAATGTTAATTAGTGAGAGTCAAATAATATAATCCAGATCTTTTCATGATGCTCTACCGAAGCCAACTACAAACTGACCAAAAGGCACACCATCAACTCACATTATATCTCTTGTAAGAACTTATTATTTTCTAGTTTTAGTAACATATAATATATTAGAAGTGTAGTATTAAGTATACAACTCTTAAGATATAATTCTTGATTAAATACATAACTAAGGCTACTGATCTCTAATATAACAACTGTTAATATACTGAACCTGGGTGTTACATCATCCACATCACCCGTCCATATGCAAATTGCAAAATGATTGATAAAGAAGAATCTAGGCATTATTTTGCTAGATCAATGAAGCTGGCCATAACTTCACTTGCAAAAGTGATTAAATTGGATGATAAAGAAGAAAACTTGTTGTAACAATTCTTTGTAACATTATATTAAATACCTCATTAAAATTGAAAAACAGACAGAATATGTCACTGAAGTTAGCTATTATACATTGTTTACAAACGACTCTTTTTTGTTGTATTAATGAGCCAGAAACGTCAAAGATCATTGGCAATACATAACTTCATCACACCATTAAGCAATTAGATTCTACTGATTGTGTCATTTGTGTTAACCAAATGAATCGATAGTAAAGAAAACTACTAGCAAATTAACAAATTATAGATAAGAAGTGACAAAAAGTTCAAACAATATCATCTCTACCACTCAGATCTAATAATAAACTTCATTTTGAATTCAATTCTAAAGAACAACCCTGTCATCAAATTTGAAACTACAAATCTATCAACTAAATTCAACATTAACATTAAAAATAAATTAAAATTTTCAACTCCTTCAATAGAAAATATTTGTTTTATACATGAAAATAAAAGTAACTAATTCAACTCCAGTCTTCATATAATCACATTGATAAGAAATGCATAGGTGATATGTGGAATGATTACACAACAATTTTGATTATATTGATGCTTGTATGCTTATATTTTAGACAATTGCTGAAGTATATTTTCTCCAACACCATCAAAATGAACTAATGATATTTCCTTCATAACAAATCCCACAATAAATATTCAATAGATATATAATCTCTGTAAAAATGTAATAGAACGATGAGCTGTGCATTGTTAATTTCTGCCTCCTCTAATCAACTCTAAATATCTGGAGACCGAAAGTTTGAAAGGATAATTTATAAATTAGATAAACTTTGTTAGGTTTAACCGGGAGGCGTTAAGTTAATACACTTAGGGGCTGTTTGATTACACTGACTGGGTAAGATCTGACTGAGTCAGAAGATGACCCAGTAGAAGTTTTGACTGAGTATTATCTGACTGAAACTTGATTGTTTGATTTAGTATTTGACTGGAACCAAAACGATTCAATATTTAAGTAACAACAGTCCACTTCAGTTCAAACCAAACTCACTACTCACTAACCACTAGTCTTCTTCTCCGGCGAGATGTACACCGAGTATCCGCCGGACGCCACCACCCGCCCCGTCGGCGGCACGGAGCACAGCTGGTGCAGAGCCGTCCCCGGCGGCACCGGCGGCACCGTCTCCGCCCTCCTCCTCTCCCAACCCCCCAACCTCCCCCTCCTCCACACCTCCATCCTCAACCTCCAACTCTCCCACCCCATCCTCCGATCAAAGCTCCGCCACCACCCCACCACCAACACCTTCTCCTTCATCACCCCCACCCACCCCCAACCCTCAACCTCCAAATCTCCGATCTCCCCCTCTCCTTCGACCAAACCCTAGAACAAGAAATCAACACCAACCCCTATGCGAACGAGGGGGCCTGCGGGTCAGTTAGGGTCGGCTGCCGGAGGGGCAGTGGGCGGTGGTGCCGAAATCAAGGTCTGGGTTGCCGGGTCAACGAGGGTCGGTTGCAGCGAGGGCCGGTCAGCATTTTTTTTCAAGGTCTAGGTCAGCACTGGAGACCCGGTCAGCCGGGCTCGAAGACGAAATCAAACGGGCTGACCCGCTGACCGAGTCAGCCGGTCAGCCGGGTCAGCCCGGTCAGCCCAAAAACAAACAGCCCCTTAGTTGGTCAATAATGCGCTTAATTGCTTAATTGATTCCACCTAACTCTAACTAATGCGTAAGGGCCAAATAAGAATAGCTCTTATGCTTTAACAGTGGTACGACACTATTTATTTTTCATCTTCTATAATATGAATCTACTAGGTTATAGACCCGTGTATTACACGAGATTTTTATCAAAACATTATCCACAAGCGCACAAAAGTGAAGGTCCGTTGCACTTGTCCATCAATTTACATAGAATATTACTCTTGTCTTCAAGACCTCAAATTGATTGATGACATCAGTTTAATCAATCATCATGCTCAAAATAAAAGTTAACACTATAAGGTAAGGGTGTGCATGGGTCAATTTTAAAACTGAAATAAAAAACCGATATTTTGGCTTCTAGGTTTTTAAAACCGTTTGGTTTTGATTCATGGTTTTTGGTTTTCGCTTCAGTTTCGGTTTATAACAGTTTTACCATTTGGGCTTCAAGTTTAAAAAAAATTGGCACACATTAATTAATTTAAACTTAAAACTTTGGGTTTACATCATTTTGTTGATACTTAAACATTATCTACATATTATTATAAGTTATTTAACATTGAAATGAATTGCAATTCATAAAATATAATTATAAAAAAATTAATAAAATATTTTAATCTACCAACACAAATAAAGAAGTTTAAAGATTATTTTTGAATTCTAAATGTTCAAAATTTTTTAGATAACATAAGTTAATAAAAAACTAATAGGCATATCATGTTTTTAATTGTATAAATACACCTCTAAATTTAAAAGTTTGGTTTGATGATTTCGGTTCAGTTATTTTACAAGAAAAACCAAAACCAAACCGAAAAATCGGTTTTTAAAAGACCATCAAACCAAATCGTTGGTTTCTTATCAGTTTCGGTTTTTTTTTTTCAGTTTGGTTTTGTCGGTTATTTCGGTTACGGTGTTATTATGGTTTATTGCACACCTCTACCATAAGGTATTCAAAATTAAAGAAAACAATAAGTTGATACCTTTAACAATGAGCTGGTTACCTTGACTGAATATCTGATAAAGGTGTAAAAACAAGAAAAGCCCAAGGCTCTACTTGGTATGAGATAATGAAATGGGCAAAGGATTGGAATGGGTAAAGGAATGAAATGAATGAGCGAATGAAATGAATCATTACATTCCATTGTCCTGTTTGGTTACTTTTTAAAAATAAAATGAATCATTACTTAGTGTTGTTTGTTAACTAGGAAAAAATGAAAGAATAAAATGTAAACGTGGTTATGGTGGTGATGGCCGGCGGTGGTCGGTGATGGTGAGTGGATTGTGGTGGTGACTGAGGATAAAATGAGATGGAATGAATAAAAAATGGAAAGGGGGGGGGGGGGGGTTGGATGGAATAGATTTAGTGTGATTAAAGGAAATATGATTATTTGTATAATGATCCATTTCATTTCCTATAACAACCAAACATGTTATTTTAAATTCACCATCAATCATTAATTACATTCCGTCTTTCATTTCTTGATACCAAACACTACCCGAGTGTGAGAGCTAATTCCATGTCTCCATGATTTAACTATCAAAATATTAAATTGATACTTTGATATAGATTTAGAATAAATACAACCTGTTTAAGCATCTAATTTAATTTTTATTATAACAACAAATCACACCCTTCTAATCTAATTTTAATTCTACAACATAATTAATATATATAAATCGGTCAGGGGTCGAACATTTGAGCTCAAGGGGTTTCATCATTAAGTGGCTTAACCATTAGATCCAACTCTCGCCTCAGGTCTCATTTCTTTAAGCATCTCCTCTCTTTCTTTCTCTCTGTTTCATCTTTATGAATGTGTTCTGTTGCGCAACACGTACAGATCTAAAGAAATGGGACAATAAAAGGGAGAGTACTATTTTTATAATTATTTTCAATATAGGAGAAAGTTAAACGTGTTATTTTGTTAGCTTTTTTTTTAAGATTGAATAAATGACAAAAATACATTTATTCGATTGTAAGGATCATTTAAATATACTATATTTCTATTAGAGGTGTCATTAATTAAATTTTTATGAAACCAATATCTTTTGGTCTAGTGGTTAAAAGAGAGGTTAGAGGTTTTGACTTTTTTGAAGATCCAGAGTTAAGTCTTAGTATAAACAAATATTTACTAACTTGATAATATTTACAACTAACCAGTAATCTATGGTCAAAAAAATTTAAATCTATATGATTTCACAAGGGGAGGAATAGTGGAACTGTGGAAGCCAACCACCTTCTTTTCTTTATGTCTTTATAAATAAAGGCTAGTGGCGGTCTAAGAGCATTCACAATCCATCATTTATTCTCATGCTTATAATTACACTGAAAAACTCTATTTTATTTCTTTTTTTCAATTAAATAAATATTTTTAATACTTTTATCATTATCTTTTCACTCTCATCCACTAACAACCACTTCCAAAAATATTAAAAAAATTATGAGGTTTGTACCGTGATTCCCCAAATATGAGGAATCACGGTACAAGCCCCATAAATTTTCTTTCTCTTTCACTCACAACAACTTACAACCATCCATTATAATATAAGACATCCACTTAAATAAAAATAGAGAACGAGTTGTGAATGCTCTATAGAGATTAAGGGGCTGTTTGATTTTGGCTGGCCCGGCTGACCCGCTGACCGAGTCAGCCGTTCAGCGTGTTTGATGTGTCTGTGTTGTGTTCTAACCGAGTTTGTGGGTTTTGACCCAGACCCTCAATTAAACCATGCTGACCAAGAAAAGGGGTGTTGCCCCTCCCTTCGCCAACCCCTACCGCGCGACCCCCTCGGCCAAACCCCCACCGCGCGACCCCCTCGGCTAAACCCCCACCGCGCGACCCCCTCGGCGAGGTCTTCCACCCATCGGCGACCCCTATCTCTCCGGCGCTCTCCCTTCGTCGCGCTCCTCCCTCCGGTGCCCTCCCTTCGCCGTAGAAGTTCTGATCAGACCCATCAAGATCGAACCCTCCCCGACCTGGTTGTTAGACGGTGGTGGTGGGTGGCGTACGATGGTGTTGGTGGGTGGTGTACGGTGGCGGCAGCAGCTGCTGGTGGTGGTGGTTGTGGTGGTGGTGGTGAGTTTTGTGATGTTGGAGTGGTGAGTTTGGGGATTTGTAGAAAATTCAATAATAGAATTGGGGATTTGAAAATACGATTTTAGGATTTTATCAATCAGTTCAATCAGTCAGATACTATCAAACAACCAAATTTCAGTCAGATGCAGACTCAGTCAAAACTTTAACTAGGTCAGCTTCTGACTCAGTCAAATATTACTGAGTCAGCTGCATCAAACAACCCCTAACTTGTGAATTTTCATTGGATTTAACGTCCACTACTCCACTGGCAAATAATATGTGTAAATATTGTGTTATCATATATGGTTATATATAATTTGGTAATTCAGAAACCAAATTACAATTGCTTTTCGTCTGTTACTGTATTTTATTTATTGTTTGGAAAAATAGGTTAGGTCACATGTAATACATTTTCATTTAACGGTACAAATTTAAGTTACTTTGTGTTTCGATGTAAATTTAGTTCGGAAATGAGTCCGACTGTGATATATACTTTATCACATCGCTGCATCGCATACGGCGACGTCACACGTGCTTTTTTATATACGTTTTCGATTGTTCTACACTTCGACTTAAATTTGTTTGAAAAGAGGCGGATAAAGTATAATATGTTTTCATTCAACGGTATAAATTTGCGTTCCTTTACGCTTCAACATAAATTTAGTTTGAAAACGAGTTGAATCAATTGTAATCTATACTCTATCACGTTGCTTACGATGCCGATGCAACGCACGACGGGTAAAAAAACTAGTTTGTGTTAAACCAAGAACCACCACCACCACCAAAGGTTCTTGCCACCATCACAACTACTGCCCAGCAACAACTGAATATTATCCATCACTTGTTTCCACCAATCCATTTACCAGCATCTCCAGCTCCCTCTCTTTGCATTCATCGATTACAACAGTAAAACACCTCTAATGCCACTTCGTTGTCCTCATTCCCAATATTGATTAGAGGTAACCTCGAATTTGTTTCTATGAAACCTAATAATAATTAGATGCCAAGAAATTTTAGTTGTGGTGGGTCTTCCTGTGGCGAGACCCCCATAACCCAACAACTAAAGCTTCCATCACTTGTCTCCACCAGTAGGTGGTTAATTGTGTTGGAGAAGATGAACAAGGGCCAAAAGGGGGGTGTGATTGAGATTAGGTATTGATGACATATGAGACTTTTAATGGTGAAGAAGTACAACAATGGTGGCTGGTTGATAGGTTAGGGTTGTTGATGGGGATATGATAGAGGTGAAACGACAGAGGTAACGGTTAAGTTTAAAATATATTTTTTATGTGTTTTTAAGTAAATTACATAAATGGTCCTTTTAGTTCATCAAAGAGTAAAAGTATTCCTATATATGAAATGACTGAAATACTCTAAAGCTTAACAGAAAAGTTAATACAAGTGTTAACTGTAACACCCGGCCCCTCACACCAACAATATTGTCCGCTTTGCCCGCGAGGAGCTCACGGTTTGCTTTTGGTTGCCCGGGTGAAAACTTTCCAGGGAGGTCACCCATCCTTAGATTGCTCCCACCTGAGCATGCTTAACTGTGGAGTTCTCCTCTCATCCACAGCCAATACGCCCAAAACGCGTTGTTGATGTTAGAGGCCAGACATTCCTTATGAACCAGGAATTTCTCCTGTCCACGGCCAATGTGGGATATGTGTAGGGTGTCACATTAACACCCAAAGTCGTTACAAATTGCAATCACAAACCCCAAACTTGCTAATAGTTTGTACCCAATCTTGTAATTGACGTTAAATCACATGAACACTTTTGTAACAACCCAAACACCGTACGAGATATTGTCTATTTTGATAGTCGGCACGCCTTCAGGCGCCTTCGCCCTCACGATTAAAAATGCATGACGCATTTGGTAGGAAATGTATCCAACCTCATATAAGGACATGTTTGTTCCTCTTCCTAATCAATGTAGGATGTAACATCCTCCCTTACTGAGAACCCAACGTCCTCGCTGGCACATCTATCTAGCCTTGGCTCTGATATCATTTGTAACAGCACAAACACAATACAAGATATTGTCTTCGTTGGCAGCCGATGCACCCCTTAGGCGCCAACCCCTCAAGCTTTTAAAACGTGTCAGATAGGGAAGGTATCCAACCACATATAAGGAAGCTTTTTTTTGTAATAGCCGAAGCATAATATCAAATATTGTCCGCTTTGCGTCCCCTAATGTTTTTGAAACGTGTATAATACGGAAGCTATCCAACACATATAAGAAACCTTCTGACCCCATTCCCAACCAATATGAGTTGTAACATCCTCCTCCATTAGGAACAATCGACCATGACTCTAATTCCATTTGGAACAGCCCAAACACCATATCAGGTATAGTCTGCTTTGATAACCGGCACCCCCTCAGGCATTCGCCTCTCATAGTTTAAAGCGCGTCTAATAAGGAAGATATCTGACCTATATAAAAAAATTATATTTTCCTTCCCAACCGATATGGGATGTAACAAAATTGTGTAATTAACTCTTAATTATTATCACAAAAAACAACCACACACATAATAATCGTGAAAATCTACTTGATATGTCGTAGGAGCACCACCACCTCCTTCAAGTATGGTTGTTTAAAATAAGTATCACTCTTAGTTCTCTTAAAGCACATTCGAAATTAAGGGGCTGTTTGGTAGCATCTGAATCAACCTCTTAATAGTTCAGATGTTTGAATGGTTCAGCACTTAATGGTTTTGTTTCGCGAGCAAATGTCTTAATGGCTCAGACATTTGCATCTGAATGGTTAAGCATTGTATTAATACTGAATGATAAGGCCTCTTATTTGAATTGGTCATACATTTGCATTTTAATAGTTAAGCGATATACTAGCTCTTAATGATTCAGACTTCTTAATGATTCAGCATTTAAATGTTCAAATCTCTTATTAGTTCAGCACTTAATCATTTAAAAATTGTCTAACATCCCCTAACTCGACTCAATTTGCAAAAAAAAAAGTTGTAACTAGCCGAAAGTAAGCTTTACTCGTGACTGACTGCCTGTCCCTTTAAAATTAACACCCAAGTTATAGGCTACAATTATAATATATTATGTAAGCTTAAATATATTTATTATTAAATTAAATGTGAAGTTGGTCATAAAGCCAGACTAAAACCCAGATGTTGGTGAGTTGGTCCATCTGCTCACCTAAATCAATTTAATGTCATATTCCCATTTCTACAAACTCCATCTACACATACTCATATGCTTCACTAATCCCACACTATATATTATTATTATTATTATCATTACTCTCTGGATCTCACCTCCGGCAACACTGGTGAAACAATGACGGGGGTTTTCTCTCTTCTCCGGCGACTCTATCTCACCGCTTATAATTGGATCGTCTTTGCCGGATGGTAACTTCATAATCACATTCAAATCCCAATTATTTTCATGTATAATCGCTGTTTCAATTCATGTTTATTCTTTGTTTCTTTGATTTGTGATGTTTTAGGTTTCAAGTATTGTTCTTGGCGTTGAAAACTTTGAAGGAATCAGGGTATGAGCATGTTTACAGTAGTGTTGAGAAGCCCCTTTTGTTAGCTCAATCGGCTGCCTTTTTAGAGGTACTGCAAAACCCTTGAAGGATTTGAGGTTTGCTTGTTTGAATTCATTGGAAAATGGGTTGAAATTGTTCTTATTTTAGTGGGAAATTTTGAAATTTGAAAGATTTGGTAACTACTTTGTTAAAGTATATGTTTGTGCTTTCCAGTTTCTATATATAGAAATCTTTATATAAGTGTTGGGATATGGGTGAAATCTATGAGCATAATTAGTGTAATGATTCATAGGTAAGCTTCATTCTGTGATCAGGACAAGCTTCTTGGAGAATTGTGGATTGATTTTGATTGTCCCCTTTCGTATCAATCGGGTCATTTCGGTTTTTTGAAATCATTTGGTGTTTGGTTCATATATGATCTGATCTAGGATTAAGAGTTCATTTGATGTACTAATAGTTCATGAAATGACATCTAGGGGTGGTTGAATCATGGGCTGTGGATGTACACTGCATAAATGCATTATAATCGTTGTGTTACTTTGTGTCTAACATAGATCCCTTAAAGTCAACTGAACCAGTGAAAGCTTAACTGGATAAAGATATATGGTAATTGGTAATGAAGTTAGGTCTATGAGATAATCATGTGCTAAGTTGTGCATAAAGTTATGATTACATCATGGATAAAATCTGACTTGTATTCCTTTTCTTTTCTTGTCTTGCTCACCTTTGGAACAGATTCTACATGGTGTCATAGGTGAGTTTTTATATCACTGATAAGATGTTCGTATATTGTTACAACCTTTTTTTTACTATATGAACTCGCGTTTCTTATATTATTTTGTTTTGTTCATCAAAAGGTTTGGTTAGATCCCCGATTTCAGCAACACTGCCTCAAATAAGTTCAAGATTGTATTTGGTGTGGGGAGTCCTGTATAGTTTTCCTGAGGTTTATTAATCTACCTACTCGATTTAATCATCTTTTCGGTTTTAAATACAATATATTGAGAAATAAAGCTTGATGGTGACAGGTTCAAAAACATCCACTTATCAGCTCTTTGGTCATCAGTTGGTGTATCACTGAGGTAAGTCTTGGATGGTTGCCAATATTTATTTTATAAGCAACCAACTTTAGTCTAGATTTAGGGTCTGATGGATATAAAGAATTTTCAAATTTAGGTTATGTGTTACTACTCTTTCTTAATTAGTAATTCATTAGGGCGAGTTAAACCTTTTCTAAACATATATTTATGGGCTTGATGATTAGATTATCCGCTACTCTTTCTTTGGCATGAAGGAGGCATTCGGTTCTGCTCCATACTGGCTTTTATGGCTCAGGTTTGACCTTAATGCTCTAATTGTCCGAGTATATATTTTATTTTTCTACTATTAATATAACCCCCCCCCCCTCTTATGAAAACTGAGACATTTGTCTGATTATTAAATATTAATTTACTCTCCTCTAATTTAGTGTGTAATATTCAAAAAGTGTTTGAAAATCGTATGCGCAAATGGGAATATTTCTTTGTTAGTTAATATAAGAGTTGCAAGTTTTCATATCTTTAGTAATCTTTTTCGGTTACAATTGCAGGTATAGCACCTTCTTGGTGTTGTATCCAACTGGTATTGCTAGTGAGATCGGTATGATTTATAATGCGCTACCTTATATGAAGGTAACAACTCTACGTCCCTACTATTATACGTGCACACACATATATACATATATTCATAAAATGGTAAATCAGACCGTATGTTTGGGATATATTTACTCTTGTTTGTAGTAGCGGCAGCTATAATGGACATCTAGGCAACTCTAACATGAAACCTTCCCTAAAATAGTAAAAAACGCTTAAGATAATGTACGTACTGTTGTTCAGTTTTCATCAAATGGAAACAAACAAACACATGTTCCCCGTAAATCCCACTCATAGTAGTAGCTAAATTTTCATTTAATGGAACATACTTTCAAATTTAACTTGTTGGACCGTACTTTCAAAAACACACACTTAGTTGACAAGATTACCTGTACGGCGCTGATGGTCCCTTTGGGTGCTAAAATGTTTGGAATTTAAAAATCAACTCTTAAGCATTGAATTTGAAGTATGTTCTTTTGCATTATGCATGTGACGGAACAAATGAGATCTAATTTTGAATGTGACCCATCTTCTTCAGGAATCTGGATTGTATTCTGTAAGGATGCCAAACAAATGGAACTTTTCATTCGATTACTTTTATGCAGCGATCGTGGTTCTTGCAATTTACGTACCAGGTAAGGTTATGATTTCTTTTAGAGGCATCATTGATCAATTTATATGCTTGTTAACCGATTTTTGATCCAAATGAACAACTTTTTGCAGGAATTCCACACTTGTATGGATACATGCTTAGACAAAGAAAGAAAACTCTGTCGAAACCGAAAAAGGAGTAATGTTTAAAGTTTATAGCCTATAAATTAAAATTTTGTATGGCTACATGTTGGTGTATCTTTATTAGTACATGTTTTTCTGTGTGTAAGTTCTATCTTGTTAGTTGAAGTTTGATGCTTAAATTCTTTTTGTTAGACAGAAACCATAGATGGAAATGCCATCAATACCTGGAGAAAAGAAACATTGGTTTACTGATAAAGTTTAAATGATATTGTTGTTGCAATATGAGAAGGAATTTATGATCCAATAATAAATATGAGAAAAGAATGTAATATGTGATGAAAATTTTCTATGAATATAAGAGTGATACTGCTTAAATTAGAATTAGTGTTATATTTCCTGTCATGTTGCTAAACTTAACACAATTTAGACGGTATTAACTTAATAGAATTTTTAACGTTTGATAGAGCTAAGAAACAAACATGTTATGACTGGATAAGACGATAAGCGCATTAAGATCTAAAAGTTTAATTTCTAAAACCTTAATATCAAAACCATAATGTGAATTTATCACGTGATCCATATGATCAACTCAAAACTTTAAAGTCGAACGACATTTACCGACACACATGTAATAGCTTCTTTTCCATTTTCTTGACAAAAGTCACGGAATTGCATGGAGGTATTATGTTTTGGCCTACCAATGATCCTTAACCCCCAACCGATTAAGATAATGTACCTATGACATGTAAATAAGAGTAGGTCGTAGGTTCAAGTCTCACTATGAGGAAAATGCTCAGAATTGAGGCATGAGGTTTTCTCAGCAATGAGTTTCCTCCTGAGGGGGTTGGGGGTGCGGTACCGACTGGGAAACAGAGAGGTGGACCCGATTAAGATAAAAACATATCCTTTGAAGCAAGGTCGCACATTTATCACTCCATAAAAAGATTATGTTTTGGCCTTTTGGGAAGACAGGGAGAACTTAAACATAAGAAAAGTTTTCAAGCGTATGGATTTGTGGTTTAATAGCATTTGTGATTGTGCTCACAAAAATAATGTGAGATTAAATATTTGTAAGCGCAAATTATTGAGAAAAAAAAAAGAATCATTGGGAAAAGGGTCTTCGCTAAATCACACTCTGCTCACAAAAATAATGTGATGACAAAAGCTTTAATTTTAGCTTTTAGGACAACATTATGACAATATGAGAGGTGAGTCGACCTCGCGTAAAGAGAGCCAATTGAGCTCGTATTTGCTCGCGACTGACTTGAACCAATTTGTAACTCTGTGTAACTTGTCTTCTTCAGTTTTTGCTTATTTTTCATGTTTCTTTATATAAAGTATAAAATGACAAGTTAATAACGAAATTAAATTATACGAGTCTCGGGTAATATTGTACCAAACTATCTATATAGAAGAAAATAAACTAATTTATACGAGTCAATAGGCAAATTCAAATAAGCTTGAATTTTTATACGTGTGGATACTATTCACCTCAAACAAAGTCCTGACATTTACACACATAGTTAGTTCGGTTTTAACGAGCTAATTGAACTCCAATGCGATAAAACTATTGCACACCACTGCTTAAAACACAGAAAATGACAATGTTGGCCCTAGTTATGAAGTGTTGTTATTTATTTATTTATTTATTTATTTATTTATTTATTTATTTATTTATTATTTTAATCTGGTTCATCAACCTTTTCAAACTCAACTCTCATTTACTTACATCTAGTTCATTAAAATTTTCAAACGCAACTCTTATTTACTTTAGCTAAAAAAGTCGTTTTTTAGTTTAAAAATAGTGATCATAATGGTATATCGAAACTAGTTACAATGAAGACATTTTAGATCTATTAGTGATACTTACTTTTCTGGTAGCTAGATATAAAATATTTTATATGAATTCATAAGACCTTGTAGCACACAACTCCCACCAGGGCTGTTCACAAGCCGAACCGAGCTGAGCCATGGCAAGCTCAAACTCAGCTTGAATTTGAACCGAGCCAGCCCGACTCAGTTCGTTTTGGCTTGGTTTTAATTTCATAAACACAATTAAAAAAATCAAATGCAAAATAAATTTAAAATACTACATAACTCATTATCGGTTTATATCAAGTTTCACAAAATATGAATTAGTTTAAAGAAACTAAGTTTAACTTCAACAAAATACAAATAACTTCATTATTATCAACATTGAACGAATAAAACACGTAACACTACATACAACCAGTAGTATGTTTTTAGTAAATAAATTAAAAGTATGTTTGAATAATTTATTTTAATATATAAAACTATAGAAGCATCACATGAAACAATCCAAAACATACATTGTAGTTTAATATTTTGACAAAAAAAGTAGTTAAAAAAATATATTCTATTCTTAACAAATAAGTAACTGCAATGATATATGTTATATACATAAAAAAACATATATATTACAAGTAAAATAATCCGAACCATACCGAGCCGAGCTAACAAGCAAGCTGAACCGAGCCGAATTCAGCTTGTTTTCATACCAAGTCGGCTCTGTTCGGTTCAATTTAAACCCGAGCCATTTCGAGCGAGCTACAAGCCGCGAGCTATTTGGACGGCGCTAACCCCCACCACTACCACTGCCTAATTCAGCATGAAAATACATACAAACTTGTAAACCATAGTGATTTAGATAATCAAACGCATACACGACTCTCACACTGATTCTCAGAGCAGAACCCGTAACTAAGTCAATAGTGAAAGTAGATGCCAATGGATCATAGAACTATCAACGACTCAAAGATTTTTGATACAAGGCCTCTAGACCGACCATTTGATACGAGACACACCTCGTCAGAGTTGACGATGAGTCAAGGATATCAACGTGTGCAGCGGGTCAGATGAATTGAGGCTGCACCACCAGTGCAATTCACATTGCTAAACCTTAACTCTGACACCACATTTTAACTCCATGAATAAAGCCATAAGACAGATAAAAGAAAATGTAGGCAAATAAATCAGACATACAAACTGTACTATACAACCCCACTTTTCAATCTTTATAGTTATATCATCCACTATATATACATATCCAGAAATACATCTAAACCACCACCAAAGAAACATTCTAACTGAAACCTTAATTGAATTGTAGCAAACCAAATTATACAATTACATTTATTAATTTGTAACCATTTTTTCCTCTTATTTTGCAGTATCATTGTAATTGTAGTATTGTACATAATTAGTACATCCAGCAAGCACAATCTAAATGCTTATATGGGGGCCAAAGAGATCATTATTAAACATTTATGGCTTACACATTTACATACTTGATGATAAGTTTAGAAATCCTATAAAGCTTTCAACACCCCGAGCAAGGTAACCTGCACCACAACCACATATGATGTGACTAATATCATAAAAAATACTCGATAAAGTTGAAAAACATGTGAAAATTCAGTTTACATTGGGTTTCTAGTTGTGATATTATCTATACTTTAAGAAAGCATAATGGGAATCACTTAAGCATATAGTACAACTTTTTTTTTTGCATAGTTTCTTATGGCAAATAAGTAATTTTGTTAAACATTAGGGCTTTATTTATCTCTTTTTTTTTTGTCCTTTTCCAATGTTTAGTATTTAATATTTTTATTATTTTGATATTATAATTAATTTTAAACATATTTTTTAATAACTTTTAGAATATAATGTTTTATAAAATTTCAAATACGTACCTGTAACATGCTTAATTTTACATACATTTTTGTATAGATTTTGAATGAAACCGACTCGACTAAATAGAATATATTTTTAATTTTTTCACGGCAACGTTCTCGTCGCAATGCACAGGTTTGTAACGATTTTGTTTTTTTATTTAAAGTTCTAAATGTATTCAACGTCTGCGTTTCAATTTTCTTCTACTTATTGCCCGAATTTGCGACAATGTGTCGACTTGGTTTATTCAAGAATTTTCAGTTGTTATTCGGCAAAGAAACTCATATGCATGATAGTTAAAATAGATCACTTCACATGCATAAGCATTCTCTTCAAGTTTATCAAATATAAGTTAGTTTGCAACACAACGACAAGTATAATGTCAAAAAAAATTGCTTCACATTATATCAAAAGCAGTATTATTCATTGGAGATTAGTTTGCATATAAAATTTAATAAAAGAACGTGCATACTTCGGATTAATTTATATTTTGTTTCAAGATACTATTCAAACAGAAGATATACTCACCCCAACTTGAGAGATGCACCCGAGCTTTCATAATCTTCTGGAGGACCAGCGGAGTTGCAGGTATTAGTAGATTCCGAGGATTCACCATCGCCACCCGAATCAGCAGTAGTTCGTTTCTGAGCATTAGATATCCACAGAAGCTTCATTCCACCATTCAAATGATAGTTAGCTAAACACATAAATGCGAGCAGATATAGTCAAACGACACCAACATTACTTTTATCTCACAACCGATGTTTGGTACTTTGCGCTTATAAAAGTTCGATGGTTTGTTTAACATGTCCGGAACGAGTACATGTTAAAAGAAGGTTATATCACTTTTATGTCAATAGGAAATGAACAAATGGTCATAAAAGAAAAATTGATGTTTTCTTAATACAAAGAGTTGAGACAGAAAGAACACCGGCTAGACTTTAGAGAGCATGATTCTTACTTCTTGTTTTAGTTTATCATTCTCCTCCATGAGTTTCACTTCCTGCATGTTATACCGACTATAAGCAAGTTCTTAAATAAATACAAAATGAACTTTTGCAATATTAAAAGGCGGCGTGAATGCCACTTTTGCATCACAGATTGCTAACACATTTCATGACTTACATATCTTTTAAAAACAAGGTAAAGATAGACCCATGGTATGTTTTTATAAGTAACATAATAGCAAAATCATTAAGTTCAAGTTCTGACCTTCTCTTGAAGATGATAGATCTCATTCACAATCACCTCCCCCTGAAACAATATTAGTATTGATAAGTTCATGCATGCCTACAAACTCAGTCCCAAGAAAATCGCAATAGTTTTTTTTAGCGTTTCTAAATCAATCTAGTTTAAGTACTTGTTTTTTATGTTTTCAAACAAAATGATGTTCTAAATTTTATGTACTTTTAAGTCCAAGAAAGTGCTACAGATAGTATAGTATAATTAAACAACAAATTGAACATATGTACTTGTAAGATTACACCATTAGAACATGGTTTTAGAGATCTATTTGGCAATTACTCAGCCGTAGATTACCCTTCTGATCCATCAGGTAAACAAATTCATAATTTCAATATGAAAGATTTTAGAAACCAGAGTATTTGTAAGTTTCACACAACAAACAAAAACTAATATATAACACAAACAACTACACCTTTTTGGCTACAACGCGGCTCAATCCAGCTTCAAGCGACTTCTCCAGCTGATGCAACTCTTCAATACTTAAACCCTGCAGCTCTTCACCTCTCAACCGCCTGCTTTTCATGAAGAATCACTCGAGATACAAAAAGCTAGCATACATGCATATACATGAATATAAACACATATATAGACACACATCTGCACATTTTATATTTACATGTACACACATATGCATTATCTATATTAATCTGTATGTTTGCATGCACGCATGTGTATATTAATATGTGTATGAAATGTACCTTAACTGAAGGGTTCTTTCTGCAACTTCTTTGCTTAAGTTGGCATAGTTGGCGTCTTCAACCAGCTGTAACACAAAATGAAATCTTTATATATACATGGATTGAATTGGAGCAAAAAAGAATGAATTTAAATCCCTAATCAAAGTCACCAAAAGTGCACCATGATTATCATAATATGATCATGTAAAATTGAATATAAATTCTAGATCTGGGACATGCTTATTGTTTTCCATGAGAAGACGAATTGAATTGAGAAAAGAAAAAAAGAAGAACGGGGTGGTGCAGTCTTTTAACTGTATATGCAAAGGGTTATTTTTGTGATTTAACTCGACACAACTATGATCACAACCTTACGGGTTGCTCCAAGCCTTGATAGGAAACAAAGAAATAAAGAGTAAAACTGTAAAGTACATATACATACAATAAACAGAAATAAGAAACTAGGCTCACTTGTAACTCAAGTGAAGGTTGGTTTAACTTCTCAATATTTTTTGAGTGCAAGCTACGCCTTTCAAGTACTTCTTCCATACTGCAGCAAAAACCAGAAAAAAATGCATTAGATATATTAATACATAGGGATGTTGATACAACAGCCACTTCTTTATAATGTTCCTAATCAACTCATTACTAGTCCATTATCTCGAAGAACCTCTAAACATACGATTAAGATAAAGAGAACTCGTTATAGATCAGTTGAATACATGTTCAGAGGTGGGGGCTTGATCAAGTAAATGCTAAAGTGGAGTTGTTAACTGTGTCAAATTAGACAATTCAGTGCGACTCAAGGTGTTTCTAGATCTGGATGTAGTTCATTCTATTTCATTTTCGTTATTAAATCTTGAGTTGGTTAAAGTACCCACTGATGTTTTGTTAGGCAGGTTTAGGTCCGGTATACAACTGTTTTTGTTAATATATACTCAAGTTGTAAATTGAAATTACGAATATTATTGGAATTAAAGGTTTTGGGGTTTTTCCGGCGAAAGTAGTGGTATTCTTTAGCTTCTTATTGACCTCGCCTCCCGCGATGCCTACAAATTTTCCTTTTCTTTTTTCATTTCAGGCAATATGTCATTTTTAATTTATTTTCAGATAAAATTACTTGCTTACCTTTCCTTTAAATCCACAAGATTCCTCTAGTGTTCCTTTATTTAAGGATGCTTTAGATATTCAACGGATCTTTAATCCCAAACATACTCTTCTCTTTTTCAATATAGTAAGTCAATTTGCAACTTTTATGGAAGGACTCTCAAGATTATGGGGTTCTCCTTGGCATTTCAGGTTGATTTTTTACATAAGTAAGAAACTTTGTAAGTTGTGGCATGCTAGGGTCAAGTTTGGTATATCATAATGTAACTCCATAATCTAAAACTCATAACTCAACAATATATATCTTATGATGAAATTCGCAATATTTATAAACCCTTGAAAAGAATACTAATTACCTACAAGTTTCCATCTCATAAATTAGTATTAGTTGGCTACACGTATGTCGGAAACAAAATCAATACGCTTTAAACACCTCATATAACCGCAGCCTAACAAAAGATAAGCATACATAGCATGTGACCATGTGATGGAATTTGTTTCTTCTACTTCTTGGCTAAACGAACCTAACTCCATTAACACTACAATTTGAATTAACATATGAAAAGAATGACTAAATGAGTGCTCATAAGAATAATTAACCAAATTCATCTAGTCGATATTGTACAAACAAAAAGCATGAAGTACAAACTAAGAAAATCTCAGTCCCACATCATGGCTGGAAAATAGCTTCAAGACAATAAGATCACAAGCAAAAGATCAATTCAATCAAATTAAAAACCTACACACAAACAGGCAAAAACAAGTTAAACCCTAATTAAAGAAATCTATCACAAACCCTATATAACACAAATTGCATAGAAGAAGCAAATATACAAAGAATTAGCAAAGCATCCCACATTTAGATATGCATAAGAACACACACTAACACACAGAAAAACACACATATAACCCTAGATATATACCTTGAGCTGGAGTAATGAAAGAGCTTGCCATTGGAAGAGAAGAGGATGACAGCAACATCAGCGTCACAAAGCACAGCAAGCTCTTCAGCTTTCTTGAATAACCCTCTTCTTCTCTTGGAGAAAGTCACCTTTCTTGCAGAAATATTGTCGATCTTTTTGATCTGCACTTTTTCCCTAACCATCATACTTCCAGAAGAACACACACAAACTATTTTTAGAAAAAATTCATCCAAATCCCAGTGTAAGTTGTTAAGAAAACCAGGAATAAACAGTGTTCTAATCAAGGTTTTCTATGAATAGAAACATTTAATTTTGTAAAGCGAAAAGAAACAAAAAAGACAGCCTTTTTTTTGCCAAAATTGGGTATAAAGATCATAAATTTAAGTTAGTAACCCTAGACATGATCAAGAAGAGACAAGAACACCCGTTTACCCAATTCCCTCTTTTACCCAGATGCAGATGGTGGTGATGATCGGTACAGATGGTGATATTTTTCAAGAATCTTGAGGAATTAGAAAGAAAATGAAAACCCTAGGAAGATCAAAGGGAGGTTTTGTATTTGTATATTGAGATAAGAGATATGAAGGTTGTTTGTTAGTGAATTGATGTCAGGGATGAAGGGTGAATTGGGGAAATGGTCTGGTTCTTGGGGGCTTGAAGAGAGGACTGTTGTGTAAGAGGGGAACCGATGAGATAGAAGAAAGCGTCGTGTTATGTTAGTACTTATTTCTTGGGCCTTTGAGGTTTCATTCATCTTCCTCCGTATAAAAATAAAATTTTATTAATATTAAAAGACAATGTCGGTGGTGTGATAGGAGATAACTTTAGCTAACGATACCTCCTCTCAAGCACAGAGTACAACCATCTCTTGCATCAAGTTTTAGCCTTCCCCTTTGTCACGACCCGCCAAAACGCAGATCGCAACACCTTATCGATTAGGGGCACTTATGAGGCATACAAGGCTGCCCGGAACACTCCGGAACAACCTACATAATTTTGCAACAACGTTGCAGCTTTGGAAGACTCTAAAACGTCCCACGACGTGCTAGAAACCGAGCATAAAAGGCTGCTACAAAGGAGTAAGATGTGTAGCCCTTAAAGATCCCGGAACTCTTTAGAAAACACTATAAAAATCAGCCATGGAGCACCCTTGAATGATCATGGAGCATCGAGAGAAATCCATGTAAAAATCTAGTCTTAGATATTATGTATAGAAATGTCTAGATATAGAAAAATCTAGAATACTTGTAACTAGTATAAATAGGATGGTGGTGCTTCATTTGCACTCACCTAAGTTCCTTGTAACTTTCAAGCATTGTACTTGTGTTCTTTGTAATACAAGCTTCTTACTTGTGTTGTAAACACACATCACAAGCATCTTACTTGCGCACTATAAAATCTAACGTTCCCTTACTAAGACTTCCCTTGCGTAAACCATCCACCCAAGATCAAGAAGGCTGACTTGGAACGAATCTAAGTGCCGCACGTGAGCTGAACGATTCAGTCCGTGACAAGTGGTATCAGAGCCGCGTTGATTTATTGGGATGGCAGAGAAAGCTGTAGTCGCAAGCGTTGCCAGAGACGAGACCCGTGGACGGGAGGAGACTCGTAAAGGTGACAAGAAAACTCGAGGTATGTCCAAAGATTTGGTTGCAAGCTTGGACAAAAGAGTTGAAGATGTCGAGGTAGGATTGTCTGAATTCAAAAACGAAATGGACGAATTCAAGGCTGAAATTGATATCTTCAAAACACATACCTACGACTCTTTGCAACATGTTGAGTCGTTAGGCAACGACTTCAGCGAAATGCGAAGCGATCTCAAACTCGCTCTCTCTTTGATAAGGAAGGAGATGGAAGAGGCATTCACAAGGGAGTTGGGTCAACTTAGAGCAAACTTCGAGAGAGAGATCAAAGACTTGCAAACCGAACTAAGTGTTTGCAAGCGCGCACTAGCAACCGGAGGTGACAACATAATCCATGCTTCTTCAAAGGTAGACATCCCCAAACCATCACCATTCGTTGGAAAACGAGAGGCAAGGGCTGTGGATGACTTTCTTTGGGAGATGGAGCAATACTTTGAGGCCATTGACATTGTCGATAACGCTAAGAAGATCAAGACGACAACTCTTTACTTGAAAGAGACCGCAGCTTTATGGTAGCGTCGAAAACACATGGAGATTGATAGAGGTACGTGCACCATACAAACTTGGGCTGATTTGTAAAAGAAATCAAGAAACAATTTTATCCGGAAAATGCTGAACACGAAGCAAAGATCCGACTTCGTAATCTAAAGCAAAAGGGTAGCATCAAAGACTACGTCAAAGATTTCACTACCCTTGTGCTAGAAATTCCGGACTTGTCACCAAAGGACTCTCTCATATACTTCATCGATGGCTTACAAACATGGGCAAGAACTGAACTTGAACGAAGAAATGTTCAAGACTTGTCCTCAGCCATCGTTGTTGCTGAAAGTTTGATCGACCATAATGAAAGGCGATCACAAAAACCCATCGTTACGGAGGATACCGATGCAAAAGGTGGGGGAGTGAGACCCCACAATAATAACCAAAATCAGATTCGAAGGGAAGACAACCGACGACCCCAAGACATGGGAAGGAGGTACAAGAAATCAAAGGATGTTCCTTTGTGATGGACCGCACAACGCGCGGGAATGTCCAAAGAAGGCTAGATTGACAGCCCTGATCAAATCTGATGATGAACCATCAGAACCAGAGGAGGTTCGTCTAGAAGCAATGCAACTTCAACTGCTTAATACTTTAAGTACCGTTGAAGGCAAACCGTTGATGATGGCAAACCAATCCAGCCCGCCCACGATCAAAGACAACCCGAAGACAGAATCGAAGGGACTTCGGTTTGTAAACATGGAGATCAAAGGACAACCTGTGAAAGCGTTGGTTGATACTGGAGCAAGCCACAACTTCATCTCACCTAAAGAGGCTCGAAGACTAGGCCTAAGAATCACCACGCAAAAAGGATGGATCAAGGGCGCATCAGGAGACCCCCAACCGATAGAAGGAGCGGCATGGGGCGTAAAAACAAAGATGGGCACGTGGACAGGCAAGCTGCACTTCTCAGTCGTCCCACTAAAAGATTACGATATTATGCTAGGAATGGACTTCTTTCGAAAAGCCAAAGCCTGCCCAATATCGTTCATCAACACCATGTACATCATCAAGGGAGACCAAGTGCACACCGTTACCTTGGAGCCAGATACAAGGCGTCAAGGCAAAACGGTCTCTATCTTGAAACTCATGAAGACAACTCATGAGGCATCCAGGCAACACGACGAGGACGTCGTGGCATTAGGTGGGGGAGAATGTCACGACCCGCCAAAATGCAGATCGTAACACCCAAAATTTTATCGATTAGGGGCACTTATGAGGCATACAAGGCTGCCCGGAACACTCCGGAACAGCCAACATAATTCTGCAACAACGTTGCAGCTTTGGAAGACTCTAGAACGTCCCACGACGTGCTAGAAACCGAGCATAAAAGGCTGCTACAAAGGAGTAAGATGTGCAGCCCTTAAAGATCCCGGAACTCTCTAGAAAACACTACAAAAATCAGCCATGGAGCACCCTTGAATGATCATGGAGCATCTAGAGAAATCCATGTAAAAATCTAGTCTTAGATATTATGTATAGAAATGTCTAGATATAGAAAAATGTAGAATACTTGTAACTAGTATAAATAGGATGGTGGTGCTTTATTTGCACTCACCTAAGTTCCTTGTAACTTTCAAGCATTATACTTGTGTTCTTTCTAATACAAGCTTCTTACTTGTGTTGTAAACACACATCACAAGCATCTTACTTGCGCACTATAAAATCTAACGTTCCCTTACTAAGACTTCTGCTGCGTAAACCATCCACCCAAGATCAAGAAGGCTGACCTGGAACGAATCTAAGTGCCGCACGTGAGCTGAACGATTCAGTCCGTGACACCTTGCTCCGCTGCTGGTAACGTCAACGTTGCCTTCGTCTCCGTCTCCGCCTCCACCACCGCAACCGCTACTATTAGTTACAAGTTATTCTTCATATGACATTGAGGGAAACCAATGAAACTAGGGTTTATACCCCGACCGGGCGTGTGGATCAGACATATAAAAAAGAATAGTGTGTGGCTTAGAACCGATGATCGGTTACGACTAGACGCCAAAAACAACTTTCAAGCCAAGGCAACCGATATCATTTTTGGTGTATCATCACAGCCATAAATAATAAAAAAGGGTCTCAAGCGAATATATGTCCATCATCATTGACCAAATGTACCACACACAGATGCAAACCCAACAACAATCGGAAGTCCACAATCAACACAACCAAATACCCCAAAGCAATAGCTAAGGAAACCTCAAACATCACAAATCCAAAAGCCAACACACAGTAATATCAAGCTTACGGTAATGAACATGAAATCGCGGTGTAAAACGTAAATAGTGAACATCACCAGCCAACAACAATAAATAAAAAAAGTAAAGAAACCAATGGAAAGTGCATGACATTTGCTAACCAAACGTGGAACCAAAATAACTCTCAAATGTGCCCTACATACATGTCATCATCAAGTAGAGGTATAGCGCTAAACACATTTAAATTTTAGTAAAATTTAGGGTTTGCGACCATGAACACTAGATAACTGCTTGGAATGCAAACATTGAATGTCGGGGGGTGAGAGCAAACACAAAACCAAAGAACTCAAAACAAACTTCGTGAGTGTTGCTATATCATAAAAAAATCCTACAAACACCATATCTAGATGTGGCCTACACATCATCATCAAGCAACCCGTAAACACTAAACAACGGCCGACATAGATGGCAGGCAGAGGTCACCGCCGGCAGTTCTCAACGGAGGTAAGCGGCTACAGTAAAAGGAATCGTTGGGTGACCATCGGTGTTCACCACGACACAGACGACACCTAAGGCGGCATACACAGACCACCAGCGACACGTAACACAACCCTTTTAGATGGTCAACTAGTGAGAACAAACGAACATGCAACTGTGCCCACCTACCCTAATTGAGAACATAAAAGCATTATCCATCATGTTAAATGGCAAGGACCGCCAAGGCGCCACCATCACAGCCTCCTATCACCAAGGCCACCGCCATTTGCACCAAATGCGAGAAATAAAGGGAGGGGCCATGCACCAACTGTAACACATCAGGGCGGCATCGGCACCACCAACAGAGACTTGTACGTCCCCACCTAAACCCTAAACCATGACCAACTTTCTATCTCTAAAAAGGGAACATGCATAAGGGACGTGTAGGCGGTTAGAACCAATGGCCGAATGTTTAGGCAGAGACAGTTATAGGAATCATGGGCGAAGGTTCAGCTGGAGCAAGAGGTCGACCGTGCACCTCCACCAGCCGGCAAGTCCCTCACACAGTCTCTCTCTAAAATGAAAATCCCTAAACAAATGAACAAAGCAGGACAACAAACACTCTTCAAAAGGGCAAACACAACATGCATTAGACACTTGTATCACATGCATTAATAACACCAAAACGATGTTCGTCACTGTTGGATCATAAGAGGCTGTTGCAACCAAAACCATATCACTTAGAAGATTTTGAGTACTACATGAAAAGGACTTCCGAAGCCAAGTGTGGGACTTCCGAAGGAAGAAAGAGTTCTTCCGAAGTCTAAGTGTAAAATACACTTCCGAAGGAGAACTCCAACTTCCGAAAGTAAAGAAGCTACTTCCGAAGGTTCAAGACTTGAAGACAAAGTTCTGAAGTCAACTTCCGAAGAATAAAGAAGTCCTTAAAGCCTCGGAAGCATAGAAGCATCTTCCGAAGTATAAGTGGCTTCGGAAGAACTTGTTCTTCCGAAGCCAGTTAACCTTCGGAAGACACTTCTATTATCCAGTAGACATAAGTATGGTCTGTCTGACAGTCCGCTGCAAATCTCTGAGATACTGCATGGCGTTTTCTCAAAAGCCATGTAGTTGACCATACTTTAATCTACTGTTTACCTTTTCATGTTAAGTACAGTTGCCATCTTTAGTTGGTGACAAAAGGTAAGTCATGGACATGTCATGACTACCATATCTTAGATAATACTTTATCTAAGATACCTTAACTATAGCATTGTAGTATATGCTTTAGTCTTAGGTTTCCAGCTGGTATCAAGTATAACCGGCTGTAGGATCTAGTATATATAGTTTCTCATTGTAACTCATGTTGTATGCTTGCAAGTGTCTTGTAATCTTGAGTTGAGAAGTAATATATACAAGTTCCTTGAAAATATTTCTTCTTGTTGCTTTGATTACTTATTATATTACTATCAACTCTTGTCAAAGACATTGCTTCATCTTGTTTGAGTGACTATTATAAGTGAGTTTGAGAGAAAAACAAGTGTTAAGTGACAAAACCCGATCCTGCAATTGGTATCAGAGCTTTTTAGGCTCTTGATTGTAAGATCTTACCATCCCAATCAACCAAGTTTTTCACTCCTCCTTATACCTCACTCAAAAATGGCCCTCAACAAATCTGAAGTCGAAATGGGAACGATGACCAAAGCTCCTATCATCGATCCTGAAAACTTCAGGTCTTGGAGCAGAAGAATGGAAGGCTTCATCAGATACCAGGATAGCAAGATGTGGCAGTCCATCGTGAATGGCCCGTACAAGCCAAAAGTTGCTGGTGGAAACGGTGCCATGATCGAGAAGGATGTCGAAGACTACTCTGATGAAGATAGGAAGAGGCTCGACATTGACAGCAATGCTATGACTGTTCTCATGACTGCAATCCCAAACTCCATCATGGTGGGGTTTGAGCATTGCAAGTCAGCCAAAGAACTCTTTGATGCACTTGCTCAGATGTACTCGAGCTCTAATGATTCAAAGAAGGACTCACTGAAGCAGCAGTTCGAGAACTTCACCTATGTTGCTGGAGAAACTTTTAGCCAGCAATACTTCAGGTATATGGATCTTATCTCCTCCCTCCAATCTGTGGGAATCACTCAAGAACTAAGAGACCTTACCAGAAAGTTCATGAGTGCTCTACCCAATGAGTGGACTTTCTACTGTGTCTCCATTAAGAGAACAGAGAATTTAAACACTCTCACCATGACCGAACTCTATGGGATCCTAGATGGATACCGTTTGGAAATGGAAAGCAAGAAGGGTCACCAAGCAAGCAGACCCTTGAGTCTTCCTGCTAGCAACGCTTTAATGGTTGCTGAAGGCTCAGGTATCCCACAGTCTCAGCAGTACCTGTCATACACCCAGCAGCCATCTTGTTCATCTGGGCCTTACATCACATTCCCTGAGACTCCAAGGTCTCATCAAACTCAGCAAAACTCCTTTCAGGAGGGCTGTGCGTTTGTTTCAGGGAGTGGACACTCCAATGATCATCAGTTCTGCTTTGATGATCTTGAGTGCTTTAGTCCAGATGACATAGAGTATGTGGACATTGTCCAGCAAATGGCTCTCCTTACCTACAGAGCGAAGAAGTTCTTTAAGAGAACTGGAAGGCAATTCCCTCAAAACCCAATCACTAGCAAGTTTGGGTTTGACAAAAGCAAAGCTAAGTGTTACAACTGTAACCAGCTTGGCCACTTTGCAAGGGAATGCAAGGCTCCCAAGTCCAACCCGGGAACCTCACAGGCCTCCACACATCCTTCTACACCAAAGCCCAATGGGAAGTCAACTGAAACTGCAGCTATGGCTCAAGAAGTTGACTGGAGCTTTATGGTTCAAGATGTGACTCCTGCTCAAGCACTCATGGCAGGAACAGATGAAAATAAGGTATATGAACATCTCTGTACCCCTGCTTGCATTGCTAAGGTTAAGTTGTACCAGGACTACAATATGGAAATTAAATCTGATATTGAGTCTTTAAATGTGCTAAAATCTGATTTTAAGAGAGCTGAATCTGACTACCAAAAGAAAATTGAGGAGTTAGAGAAAACTGTATCTCTTTTAAAACATGAACACACCAACTACAAGACTCAAATCAAGGATTTAATATCCAAATTGACTGAGGCTCAAGCCCAGCTTGTCACAGCTGAGGCTCAAGCCAGGAAGTATGCTATTGCTGAGCAAAACTTCCAAGCCATACTTGCATCATCCTCTCACTCCAAACTTTGTTATCAAAACAAGAATGGGTTGGGAACCAATGAAATTGCTCCACCACACTCTTATGAGTCTGTAAGACAACCAAGATGTGGTACTGAAGAGCAAGAGGTTCCATCTGTTGACCCACCTTGTAAAGAGTCAAAGAGTGATGCAACTGTGGATACCATGACCATCACAGGGAAGGAACAGGTAATTGAGCCCTCCCAGACCAATGATGATCAATCCCTAACCACCAAAGCCAGAAGAAACAGGGCTAAAGCAGCCAGAAAAACTGCCAAGAAGGTGGCTGAATCCAAGCTGAAGATAGACCCAAAGCAAAAGGGTGTATTCATATCAGCAGGATTCCAGGTGGTTGGACCTTCTGATTCAGGAAAGGAGTATAATATCAGTACTCCTGTCCTACCAAAGGATCAGAAGTTAAAGGGAAAGGTTGCTGATGAGGAGAAAAAGAACAAGAAACAGCAACCCTCCAATTCCCAGAAAATTAACATTGCATGCATAATGTGTGGTTTGCAAAATCACATGGCTAAAGATTGTTATTACAATCCTGCTAGCACACATTATGCAAATAATGTTAAAAGAGAAGGAGTCAGGGAAGGTTTCACATTTGGACCATATCAGATGGTTCAAGTGTTGAAAAAGGGAAAGCTTGTTTCCGAAGCAAGGCTTGTCTCGGAAGAAAACTCTTCTTCCGAGAGGAAAAAGGCTTCGGAAGTAAAAGCTGCAAAGACTCACAAAAGAGTTCCCTTGAAACCATCCCAGAAGAAGACTGCTTCGGAAGATAAGGTGGTGAAGGTCTCTTCCGAAAAGAAAGAAGCTTCGGAAGAATGCCAAGCTACAAAAGCTTCATCAAGCTCATCTTCCATGATCAACCAAGGGATGGAATGGAAGATCAAGGAAGATGCCGTAGCCCAAACCTCTTCTTCAAAGACATCCATTGAACCCCCATGCATAAATTTTGGTTCAATCATGTCACTTTCATTGGAAGAACCCAAGACCAAAAAGGCTTGGGTTTCCAATCAAAACTAATTTTCTCACCTTATGTGCAGGGACATCCATATGACAAAAATAACAACATTTGGATAGTAGATAGTGGATGCTCCAGGCACATGACAGGAAACAGATCTCTCCTTCAACAATTTCAACATTATGATGGAGGTCCTGTTCAGTTTGGAGGTGAGGCCGGAGGATATATTTCTGGCAGAGGAAGTATATCCAACGGAAAACTAAAAGTTGACAAAGTTAATTTGTCAAACAGCTTGAGCACAACCTGTTAAGTGTTTCTCAGTTTTGTGATCAAAAGCATCAAATGCTTTTCACAGAACATGAGTGCATCATCCTCAAACCTGGGATGACAATTCCTCAGGAATTGGTGCTTCTTAGATCTCCCAGGAGAGGGGATATGTACAAGCTTGATATGAACAATGCTTCCCCAATGGGAGAAGTATCATGCTTTCTTTCCAAAGCTGATAGTGATGAGTCAACACTGTGGCATAAACGAATGTGTCATGTCAATTTTAAGACAATGAATAAATTGGCTAAAAATAACTTGGTACATGGTTTGCCTAAAAAGGAATTTTTCTGCAAAGATAACCGTGTTGCTTGCCTGAAAGGGAAACAACACAGGTCTTCTCATAAATCCAAAGTTGTTAACTCTATCACTACTCCATTACACTTATTGCACATGGATCTATTTGGTCCCACAAGTATAATGAGCATTGGAAGGAAATCATATTGCCTTGTGATAGTTGATGATTTTACTAGATTTACATGGGTATTCTTTTTAAGAACTAAAGATGAAACTGCTGAAACTTTAAAATCTTTTATTCTTAAAATAGAAAATCAAGTTGATCACAAGGTTAAAATAATCAGAAGTGATCAAGGGACTGAGTTTAAGAACTTTGTTCTTGACTCATTCTGTAACTCAAAAGGGATTGCCAGACAATACAGTGCTCCTAGAACTCCTCAACAAAATGGTGTTGCTGAGAGGAGAAATAGGACACTCATTGAGGCTGCTCGGACTATGTTAGCTGATTCAAAGCTGCCTCTAACATTCTGGGCAGAGGCAGTCAGCACTGCATGCTATGTGCAGAACAGAGTTCTTGTAGTAAAGCCACATGGAAAGACCCCTTATGTGACATCCGTCACTTTAAGGTCCGTCAATTGACGTGTTTGTCCGTCATCTATTCTATATTTGGTCATTCCTCATCATTATTTGACTCATTATGTGGATATCATGTGTGCAATATTATCGTTGTGTGTGCATTCATCTAAAACCGTGTGTGAACCTTAAAAAGACCTATAAAACTTTCATTTTTGAAAACGCTAAATATATCATTTTATAAATATAATAAATGTTTTAATATAACCATTTCTTAAGTCATAATAACATTAAATATACTTTTACAATTAATATAAACACCTAACGAAGTCGTTTTTCAACCGAACAAAATTTGGGAAAACTCGGGGGTTAAGTGCAGGGACTAAACTTGTAATTTTGGAAACTTGGGCTGGGTATAAATACCCCATTTCCAGCCCTAAACCCCCATTTCATCCATCTTCTTCATCTTCATCTCCTCTTCACACACTAAAACTCCATTTTAGCACCAAATCCGACCCGAGAGGTCTCGTTTTCTTCGTCTTGACATCGTCTACAGCATAGACTACCCCTCCTTAGCAGGTAGTTGTCTTTGGTTGTCCATTTTAGAGCCTTTTCACGGCTGTCCAAACTAGGGTTTCGGGTGTTCGGGTTCAACCCGAACACACAAGGTCGTATGGGTGCGTGTGAGGTCTCTTTGCTTGTGTTTCATGTTTGTGTATGTTTGTTGAGTGTTTCTGGAGGTCTTTGTGGTGTAAAACCCGTGTTTAGAGCAGCCCGGGGGCTGCTCATCCCGACCACAGTCGCGATTCTGCAGAACAGGCGACTGGGTCATCCATGCGATTGAGCCGTGCGACTGAGTGGGTCGTGCGACTGGATCATGCGTCTGAGTCAATCGCGCGACTGAGTTGTGCGACTAGGCATGTCGTGCGACTGAGTTGTGCGACTGAGTGTCTGTGTGCGATTGAGTCATGCGTGCGATTGAGTGTATGCGAATGAGTCATGCGATTGAGTGTTTGTGTGCGATTGAGTCAGGTGACCGACTGAATGTGTGCGAATGAATGTGATTCGCACGACTGGGGTCCAATCGCACGAATGAAGGTTCAGTCGTACGAAAGTAGCTAATTCGCACGATTGAAGGTTGATTCGTGCGCATGGAAGTTGAGTCGTGCGATTGGGTGTTGTGTGGTACGACTGAAGGCCAATCATACGAATGAAGGCTCAATCGTACGAATGAAGCTGATTCGCACGATTGAGGGTTGATTCGCACGAATGGAGGTTGAGTCGTGCGTCTGGCCTTGTATGCGACTGAAATTGTTGTGTTTGACCCTTGTGCGTGGCGTGAGTATGTCGTGTGGTGTCGAGGTAACACTAACACAATAATGCCATTGTTTGGCCACGAAAATTAAAGTCAACGCGAGAAAGGGCACAGAAACTATTTTGAGCAAATTAAACTAACGCTTTACGAACGACTAAATTGACTTATAACTATTGACACTTATTCAATATTCTTTCGATTAACAACGACACTTTTACTTAAATAACATCATTAGTGGCAACAATGTCTTGTACTTGGATCTACATAAGGTCTAGTACGTGTGTCAGTCTGTGTGTGTTGTACGTGACCCATCCGATACGACCCGAACCGACCCATCATTATTGCGCGCTTATACATATATCATATCATTAATGCTATACAATAACTGTCAATAGGTGTTTGACTGTTTATTTGCATTCAACATTTGGGATACATCGCTCATACATACTTACCACTTAACAAGTGAGTTTCGTGGCCCCTTTTCACATTTATACAATATTTCAATCATTTACAAATTGGGGGAAAAGTATGCTTACACATTTTTATGCTGTACACTTACATACATTTTACATACAAGGAATCAACGTGATACTGTGTTGCAAGTACTATTTGATACATGCTTGGGTCTGCTGTGTGGTTCTATCTTTGCAACTATTTAATTCCAGTGTGGGAACCGACGGTTAGGTATTGGTAGTACTACTGGGTTGACACCCCCACCCTCGTTCGATGGTATACTAGTTGGTACCATCAGTGGCCAGGAACGGGCCCTTGGGTGAATATATGCCGACAATTTCTTTGTGTACGTCGCTAGGTTTGGTTGCAAAGCTCATGTCATGTGATATTTACTTGTGTAATAACTGTATTCACGGTATTCCGACGCGCTACTTATATACAGCATCACTTACATTTTATTACATAAACCTGCGAGCTCACCAACAATTTTGTTGACCGTTTTAAGCATATCTTTTCAGGTGATCATGCAAGTCCAGGAATCTAGGTGTGCTGCCTTAGTGGAGACCCTAGGATGCATTTTTGGGACTTAGCTCATTTTGTTAAACAATCTTTTTGAACAATGTTATCGCATGTAAACAATTATCAACATTTGAACTTGTTCCCGGGTTGTGGGAATTAACATTTACATTTCATCATATGTGTATATATGTTATCATCATCATGTTGCTATGGCTATGTGTTGTGGACATTGACTAAACACGACACAAGTCCCCTTGTCGTCGGGTGTCGTCATGACACGCATGTCATCATTTATTTATATTGCTCTCTATCGCTTACCATGTGTTATGACGATCCCATTCTCGTTACATCCCCGTGTTTCCGCTTTTAGCGGGGGTGTGACAGATTGGTATCAGAGCCATTGGTTATAGAGAATTAGGCAATACGCTTGACCTAGACTATAACCTAGGAACCTTCATGTAGATTTGCATGCTAGGACTCTGTATGCATATTATATCTCGTGTATGTGTTCCTCGCTGCTTGACTTGCTCATCTATTTGTTATGTGATCATTCTACCCTATGAGAGAGCCCTTGTGCTCACTCTTTTATGGGGATGCTACTATTGGATCTTCCGTTACCTCTGCGCGCCGAGTTAGTTTATCAGATCCGGGTATTAAACCCGAAGAGATCATCACAGATCATGTTATTAAGCTTGACCTTGGACATTGAGATTAACTCTGAGAGGAATATGTCTGAAACCTCGAAAGATGAGGAAATAGACAACCTCCGCTAGACTAAACGTGATTGTATACATGGACTTACAACTGTTATGATGGATTATTATGGATATGATGTAAAGGAAAGTCGGATGTCATGTAACCGGATCAGGCATCATTCTCGGTACATCGTGGGTGTGGTGGGAACGCTGCGGGGAACCCTATATATAAACATCACCGGTATACCGAGAATATGCTTGAAATGGGCTGCATGGTGGTCGGCTGACCGGAACATGAACATTGGAATTTGATAAGTGGAATACTTTTGTATCATATGGTGACTAAAGTTTATATGTTGCCTCTTTTATGATTAGAACATGCCGCCTCGAAGAGTCACCCGTAGCAGTAGTGGCGGGAGTGAAGCCCCAAGGGGCAGAGGCCGAGGCAGAGGCAGAGCACCAAGAGCAAACGATGCTCCTGCCAGTAACAGTCAAGGAACAGGGAACGCCGACATGGCAGCCCTGATCGCTCAGCAATTGGCCGCACTAATTCCTACTATAGTGGCCCAAGTGAGCGACGCACTTCAACAACACCACCCTCACGGGGATGGTGGCAACGATGATGGAGCCCAAGGTGGGATAGAAACTGAAACGGGAAACGGGAACCCGACTGGAAACGAGAGCAACCAGGAAACCGGAAATGGTGGTACTGCCGGTATCGAGACTGGAGTGGTCAATGCTCGTCGGGGATGCTCGTACAAGGAGTTTGTGGCTTGTAAGCCAAGGGAATTCGATGGGAAAGGTGGGGCGATAGCCCTAACCAGGTGGTTGGAAAAGATGGAGGCAGTGATCGACATCAGTGAGTGCCTCGACAGCCAGAGGATCAAGTATGCTACTTGTTCTCTACAGGGTAAAGCCCTAACCTGGTGGAACACTCAGATTCAAGCTCGAGGAAGAGAGTCCGCGATGCAAATGTCGTGGGACGAGTTCAAAGCCTTGATTACCGAGGAATACTGCCCTCTCAACGAGATGCAGAAACTGGAGCATGAGTTTTGGAATCATGCTATGGTGGGGGCAGGGCATGCAGCTTATACTGATCGTTTTCATGAGCTTGCAAGATTGGTTCCGCATCTAGTCACGCCGGAATCAAAGAGGATTGAAAGGTACATTTGGGGACTTGCGCCTCAAATTAGAGCGATGGTTACAGCAGCCGCTCCTCCTACCATTCAGAGCGCAATTCTGAAAGCTGGCGCTCTAACTGACGAGATGGTTAGAACAGGGGTTTTGGGCCGAGGGGCCGAGAAGAGGAAGGAATGTTGGGGAATCGAGCCGGTCGAGTGCCGGAAGGTTTGAGAAGAGGTCTAAGCCGACCAGGAATTTTGTGGCCGTGTCTCAGGCCAGAAGAGAGTATGTGGGGCCGCACCCCAAATGTGACAGGTGCAACTATCATCATCCCCCAGGGACGCAGTGCCGGGTGTGCGCTAACTGTAAGCGCCCGGGTCATTTGGCCAGAGATTGCAGAACTGCACCGAATCTTGTAGCACCCGTCAACGCGGTTAATCCCGCCGGGAATGCAAGGGCTTGCTTTGAGTGTGGGAGCCCCGATCACTACAGGAACATGTGCCCCAGGCTGAATCGGGCACCGGGTCAACAGGGCAACAACCAGCAGCAGGTGTTGGCTATCGCTGGAATCAAGGCCCGGCTAATCAGGGAAACGCAGCTCGGGGACGTGCGTTCGTCATTGGAGCTAATGATGCTCGTCAGGACCCGAATGTTGTTACGGGTACGCACTTACTCAATCATCACTTCGCATCTATATTATTTGATACTGGAGCAGACAATAGTTTTATTTCTTCCGAGTTTGTGCAATTACTTGATTTGAGTCCTAGTAGGCTAGAAACTAGCTACTCCGTAGAAATGGCCAATGGTAAGGTTGCTCAGGCCGATGAGATTGTTAGGAAGTGTTCGTTGACGTTGGAGGATCATACATTCGACATAGACTTGATACCCTTCGAGTTAGGGAGCTTCGATGTGATTGTGGGTATGGATTGGTTGTCGCAGAATGGAGCAGAGATTGTTTGCCGAGACAAAGTAGTACGTATCCCTATGCCAAATGGGGAAGTACTCAAGGTTCAGGGAGAACGACCGGGTAAGAGCTTAAAGTTGATTTCCTGCATGAAAGCACGCCAGAGTTTACGAAAGCAGTGCTACGCTTTTCTGGCTCATGTGGTTGAAAAGAAAGACGAGGAAAGGAAACTGGTGGATATTCCAGTGGTACGAGATTACCCAGAAGTATTTCCAGATGACTTGTCTGGTTTACCTCCTCCACGACAGGTGGAATTCCGTATTGAGTTGGTTCCTGGAGCTACACCGGTAGCGAAGACGCCTTATCGACTAGCGCCATCCGAGATGCAAGAGTTGTCTAGTCAGTTACAGGAACTACTGGAGAAAGGTTTTGTTCGACCGAGTCATTCACCGTGGGGAGCACCGGTACTATTTGTCAAGAAGAAGGATGGATCGTTCCGTATGTGCATCGATTACCGTGAACTGAACAAGTTGACGGTGAAGAACCGATATCCTCTCCCCAGAATCGACGATTTATTTGATCAGCTGCAAGGAGCTTCGTACTTTTCAAAGATCGATCTTCGTTCTGGTTATCATCAGCTAAGGGTATTCGAGGACGACATACCGAAGACTGCGTTCAGGACTCGTTATGGACATTATGAGTTCTTGGTCATGCCGTTCGGGTTGACCAACGCACCAGCTGTGTTCATGGATCTAATGAATCGGGTGTGCAAACCATACTTGGATAAGTTCGTGATCGTGTTCATAGACGATATACTTATCTATTCCCGATCAAAGGAGGATCATGTAGAACATCTTCGGGCTATTCTGGAGCTGCTACGCGAAGAGAAACTTTTCGCCAAGTTCTCAAAGTGTGAGTTTTGGTTGCGGGAAGTGAAGTTTTTGGGTCATGTGGTCAATGAGGACGGGATTCACGTAGATCCCGGCAAGATCGAAGCGGTGAAGAAGTGGGATACGCCCCAGACACCATCAGAGATACGGCAATTCTTAGGATTGGCCGGTTATTATCGTCGCTTCATCGCGAATTTCTCAAAGATTGCGCAACCATTAACCTTGCTTACTCAGAAAGACAAGAAGTTTGACTGGGGATATGCACAAGAGCAAGCGTTCCAAACGTTGAAAGAGAAGTTGTGCAACGCGCCAATACTGTCTCTCCCAGACGGAACAGATGATTTTGTGGTTTACTGCGATGCATCACATCAGGGATTAGGATGTGTACTAATGCAGAAGGACAAGGTGATTGCCTACGCTTCGCGACAACTTAAAGTGCACGAAAAGAACTACACCACTCACGATCTTGAGTTGGGCGCTGTAGTATTTGCACTCAAAATTTGGAGGCATTACTTGTATGGCACCAAATGCATCATTTTCACTGATCATAAGAGCCTTCAACATATTCTGGATCAGAAGGAACTCAACATGCGCCAACGACGTTGGGTAGAGCTTCTTAGCGACTACGACTGTGAAATCCGGTATCATCCGGGGAAAGCTAACGTGGTGGCTGATGCCTTAAGCCGTAAAGAACGTGTGAAACCGTTACGTGCACGAGCGTTGGGATTGACCATCCAAACCAACTTGAAAGCTCAGATTCAAATTGCACAGAGTGAGGCATTGAAAGAAGAAAACCTTGCGGGAGAAGAATTCCGGGGGTTAGACAAACAGATGATTCGCAAGGATGACGGTATTCAGTACTTTATGGATCGCATATGGGTACCCAAATGGGGAGGTGTTCGAACCTTAGTCATGGATGAAGCCCACAAGACGCGATATTCTATTCATCCTGGTGCAGATAAGATGTATCATGATCTTAAGGATCTATACTGGTGGCCAGGCATGAAGAAAGACATTGCCTTATACGTCAGCCAATGCTTGACGTGTTCGAAAGTCAAAGCTGAACATCAGAAGCCATCGGGATTATTGCAGCAACCTGAAATTCCCGAGTGGAAATGGGAGAACATAGCTATGGATTTCATTACCAAACTCCCTAGAACAAACAACGGTCATGACTCGATATGGGTCATTGTTGATCGAATGACGAAATCAGCACATTTCTTGCCTATCCGAGAAGACTACAAGATGGATAAGTTGGCAAGATTGTACATCAAAGAGGTCGTGACACGGCACGGGGTGCCGGTGTCAATCATATCCGACCGTGATAGCAGATTCACTTCACGTTTTTGGCAGACGCTACAGAAAGCGATGGGCACTCGGTTAGACATGAGTACAGCCTATCACCCTCAAACAGATGGCCAAAGTGAACGCACTATACAGACGCTAGAGGACATGTTAAGAGCGTGTGTAATCGATTTTGGTGGTAGTTGGGATGCTCATTTGCCGTTGATTGAGTTCTCCTACAACAATAGCTACCATACAAGCATTGGATGTGCTCCATTTGAAGCGATGTATGGAAGGAAATGCAGATCTCCCGTTTGTTGGGCCGAAATTGGTGAAAGTCAGCTGACAGGCCCAGAGATCATCCAAGAGACAACAGACAAGATTTTCCAAATCAAAGATCGACTTAAAGCCGCGCGAGATCGCCAAAAGAGCTACGCCGACAATCGTCGGAAGCCTCTAGAATTCAATGTTGGGGATCGTGTGTTACTCAAAGTTTCCCCTTGGAAAGGAGTCGTTCGATTCGGAAAGAAAGGGAAGTTAGCCCCAAGATACGTCGGACCATTTGAGATCACTGAAAGGATCGGTCCAGTGGCTTACCGGTTAAGGTTGCCACAAGAGCTTAGCGGTGTGCATGATACTTTTCACGTGTCAAACCTCAAGAAATGTTTGGCCGATGAATCCCTTCACGTGCCAATTGAGGAAATCAAGATTGATGACAAGCTTCATTTTGTTGAAGAACCCATTGAGATCATGGATCGAAAGGTCAAGCAACTGAAGCGCAGTAGAATACCTATTGTTCGCGTAAGGTGGAATTCAAAACGAGGGCCAGAGTTTACATGGGAACGTGAAGATCAGATGAAACTCAAATATCCACATCTTTTCGAGGATGACACTCTTGGACCTAACTCCAGCTGAATTTCGGGACGAAATTCTCTCAACTGGGGGATACTGTGACATCCGTCACTTTAAGGTCCGTCAATTGACGTGTTTGTCCGTCATCTATTCTATATTTGGTCATTCCTCATCATTATTTGACTCATTATGTGGATATCATGTGTGCAATATTATCGTTGTGTGTGCATTCATTTAAAACCGTGTGTGAACCTTAAAAAGACCTATAAAACTTTCATTTTTGAAAACGCTAAATATATCATTTTATAAATATAATAAATGTTTTAATATAACCATTTCTTAAGTCATAATAACATTAAATATACTTTTACAATTAATATAAAAACCTAACGAAGTCGTTTTTCAACCGAACAAAATTTGGGAAAACTCGGGGGTTAAGTGCAGGGACTAAACTTGTAATTTTGGAAACTTGGGCTGGGTATAAATACCCCATTTCCAGCCCTAAACCCCCATTTCATCCATCTTCTTCATCTTCATCTCCTCTTCACACACTAAAACTCCATTTTAGCACCAAATCCGACCCGAGAGGTCTCGTTTTCTTCGTCTTGACATCGTCTACAGCATAGACTACCCCTCCTTAGCAGGTAGTTGTCTTTGGTTGTCCATTTTAGAGCCTTTTCACGGCTGTCCAAACTAGGGTTTCGGGTGTTCGGGTTCAACCCGAACACACAAGGTCGTATGGGTGCGTGTGAGGTCTATTTGCTTGTGTTTCATGTTTGTGTATGTTTGTTGAGTGTTTCTGGAGGTCTTTGTGGTGTAAAACCCGTGTTTAGAGCAGCCCGGGGGCTGCTCATCCCGACCACAGTCGCGATTCTGCAGAACAGGCGACTGGGTCATCCATGCGATTGAGCCGTGCGACTGAGTGGGTCGTGCGACTGGATCATGCGTCTGAGCCAATCGCGCGACTGAGTTGTGCGACTAGGCATGTCGTGCGACTGAGTTGTGCGACTGAGTGTCTGTGTGCGATTGAGTCATGCGTGCGATTGAGTGTATGCGAATGAGTCATGCGATTGAGTGTTTGTGTGCGATTGAGTCAGGTGACCGACTGAATGTGTGCGAATGAATGTGATTCGCACGACTGGGGTCCAATCGCACGAATGAAGGTTCAGTCGTACGAAAGTAGCTAATTCGCACGATTGAAGGTTGATTCGTACGCATGGAAGTTGAGTTGTGCGATTGGGTGTTGTGTGGTACGACTGAAGGCCAATCATACGAATGAAGGCTCAATCGTACGAATGAAGCTGATTCGCACGATTGAGGGTTGATTCGCACGAATGGAGGTTGAGTCGTGCGTCTGGCCTTGTATGCGACTGAAATTGTTGTGTTTGACCCTTGTGCGTGGCGTGAGTATGTCGTATGGTGTCGAGGTAACACTAACACAATAATGCCATTGTTTGGCCACGAAAATTAAAGTCAACGCGAGAAAGGGCACAGAAACTATTTTGAGCAAATTAAACTAACGCTTTACGAACGACTAAATTGACTTATAACTATTGACACTTATTCAATATTCTTTCGATTAACAACGACACTTTTACTTAAATAACATCGTTAGTGGCAACAATGTCTTGTACTTGGATCTACATAAGGTCTAGTACGTGTGTCAGTCTGTGTGTGTTGTACGTGACCCATCCGATACGACCCGAATCGACCCATCATTATTGCACGCTTATACATATATCATATCATTAATGCTATACAATAACTGTCAATAGGTGTTTGACTGTTTATTTGCATTCAACATTTGGGATACATCGCTCATACATACTTACCACTTAACAAGTGAGTTTCGTGGCCCCTTTTCACATTTATACAATATTTCTATCATTTACAAATTGGGGGAAAAGTATGCTTACACATTTTTGTGCTGTACACTTACATACATTTTACATACAAGGAATCAACGTGATACTGTGTTGCAAGTACTATTTGATACATGCTTGGGTCTGCTGTGTGGTTCTATCTTTGCAACTATTTAATTCCAGTGTGGGAACCGACGGTTAGGTATTGGTAGTACTACTGGGTTGACACCCCCACCCTCGTTCGATGGTATACTAGTTGGTACCATCAGTGGCCAGGAACGGGCCCTTGGGTGAATATATGCCGACAATTTCTTTGTGTACGTCGCTAGGTTTGGTTGCAAAGCTCATGTCATGTGATATTTACTTGTGTAATAACTGTATTCACGGTATTCCGACGCGCTACTTATATACAGCATCACTTACATTTTATTACATAAACCTGCGAGCTCACCAACAATTTTGTTGACCGTTTTAAGCATATCTTTTCAGGTGATCATGCAAGTCCAGGAATCTAGGTGTGCTGCCTTAGTGGAGACCCTAGGATGCATTTTTGGGACTTAGCTCATTTTGTTAGACAATCTTTTTGAAACAATGTTATCGCATGTAAACAATTATCAACATTTGAACTTGTTCCCGGGTTGTGGGAATTAACATTTACATCTTCATCATATGTGTATATATGTTATCATCATCATGTTGCTCATGGCTATGTGTTGTGGACATTGACTAAACACGACACAAGTCCCCTTGTCGTCGGGTGTCGTCATGACACGCATGTCATTATTTATTTATATTGCTCTCTATCGCTTACCATGTGTTATGACGATCCCATTCTCGTTACATCCCCGTGTTTCCGCTTTTAGCGGGGGTGTGACACCTTATGAGCTATGGAACAAGAGGCCACCGTTCATTGGCTTTCTAAGGTCCTTTGGCAGCAGGTGTACCATACTTAACACAAAAGACAATTTATCAAAATTTGCTGAAAAGTCAGATGATGCCATCTTTGTTGGATATTCCTCCCACTCTAAAGCTTACAGGGTTTATAACATTAAAAACCAACAATTTGAGGAATCCTCCAACATTGTAGTTAATGAGCACACTCCTTGTGTTAGGGGGAATGGACCTGATCATATTTTTGACTTAGAATTGTTTCCAAACTATTCTAAACCATCTTGTGAGAATGTTTCAGCTGGAACATGTGCTCAAGGCAATTCTGATGAAGATCAACTGTTTGAGCTTCCCAGACTTGCTCCAAGTTCTCCAAGAACAACAACAAATCAAGTTCCTACTATTGAAAGATCTGACAGTATAACCATTTCAAGAAATAGTGGAACTTCAACAAGGGATTCACCTGATGATCTTCAAGTCTCCTCAGGTGATCCTACACAACACCAAGCTGATGGAAGCAGCATTTTGAAGGAACAGGCAACTGTTAATGATGCTTCACAGCAAGGAAATGATGATGTTTCTCTTTCATTCAATCAGTCCTCATTGAATGAGATTGAAACAACAGCTGGACCAAGTATTCAAGCTCCAGAGCAAAATATGTCCAACTTGGACCTATCTTTGCAGCTGGAGGTGATTCCAAGACTTAGAATTCACAATACTCATCCAGCTGAAAACATCATAGGGGAAGTCTCTGAGGGTGTGAGAACAAGGGGACAAACTCACAATGGGAATGTCTGCCTGTACTCATGCTTCTTATCCCAAATGGAACCCAAGAAGGTGGAAGATGCCTTAAAGGATAGTAGCTGGGTTGAATCAATGCAAGAGGAGCTGCTTCAATTCAAAAGACAGAAGGTTTGGAACCTATGTCCGCTACCATCTGGTCAAGTACCTATAGGCACCAAGTGGGTTTTCAGAAATAAAAGAGATGACAGAGGCTTGATTATCAAGAACAAGGCAAGACTAGTGGTTCAAGGATACACTCAAGAGGAAGGAATTGATTATACTGATGTCTTTGCACCTGTTGCAAGACTTGAGGCAGTTAGGATCTTCCTTGCTTATGCTGCATCCAAGAATTTCACTGTCTACCAGCTTGATGTCAAGTGTGCCTTTCTATATGGGGATATAGATAGGGAAGTCTATGTATGCCAGCCTCCAGGATTTGAAGACCCACAGCATCCAAACTATGTGTGCAAATTGGATAAAGCTCTATATGGGCTGCACCAAGCACCTAGGCTGTGGTATGAGACATTGTCTCAATTTCTTCTGAAGAACGGCTACACTAGAGGAACCATTGACAAGACTCTCTTTATCAGAAAGTCTGGGAAAGACATTTTGCTAGTTCAAGTCTATGTCGATGACATCATATTTGGTTCTTCAAATGACCAAATGTGCAAAGACTTTGAGAGCATTATGAAAAAGAAGTTCGAAATGAGTTCTATGGGAAAAATGGACTTTTTCCTTGGAATTCAGGTAAAGCAACTGAAGGAAGGGTTTTTCATCAATCAATCTAAGTATGTCAATGACATCTTAGAGAGATTTGATATGAAGGATTGTAAAGCAGCAAAGACACCCATACCCAGAAACCATGATTTATGCCCTGACTCTGAGGGGGAGGATACTGATCAACATCAGTATAGAGCAATCATTGGTTCTCTGATGTATCTCACAGCAAGTAGACCTGATATCATGTTTGCAACTTGCATTTGTGCAAGATATCAGGCTGCTCCGAAGGTGTCTCACCTAATTGCTGTCAAGAGAATCCTCAGATACCTCAAAGGAGCACCTAAGTTAGGTCTCTGGTATCCAAGAAATAGTGATTTTAATCTCTATGGATACTCTGACAGTGATTATGGTGGCTGCAACATCAACAAGAAATCAACATCAGGAGGATGTCAATTTCTTGGTGGAAGGATCATCTCATGGCAATGCAAAAAGCAATCCTGTGTCTCTACATCAACTGCTGAAGCTGAATACATTGCTGCTGCAAGTTGCTGTGCTCAGCTGCTGTGGATTCAAAACCAGATGATTGACTATGGATTCAACTTCATGAGCACTCCTATCCACATTGACAACAACAGTGCTATATCCATCACAGAAAATCCAGTAAAGCACTCAAAGACAAAGCATATTGACATCAGGTATCATTTCATTAGAGATATTCATGAGAAAAATCTTATCAAACTAGTCAAAGTCAATTCAAATGAACAATATGCTGATTTGTTCACCAAAGCATTTGATGAACAAAGATTTAAGTATCTTATTACAGCTATTGGGATGATAAACATTGACTAGTCAATCTCATTTGAAAACCTTTTCAATATGTAAAGTCTTATGTCAATACAATCTAAGCCCTGTTACAAAAGATCCTTTCTTATTTAACCAAGTATAAGTTCTTCCGAAGAGAAACTTGCCTTCGGAAGATATCTAGCATAACTTCCGAAGCAAATTTCTCATAGGATAATTTTCTTCTCGGAAGTATACTAAGTCTCGGAAGAAGCGATTGAAGTAATCTCAGATCTACTTCCGAAGCACTTAATACTTTCCATTTGAAAGCAACATGTATCCTCGGAAGCAATTTATTTACCTTCGGAAATACATTTGCCTTCGGAAGAACTTTACCCTCGGAAATACCTTATACTCGGAAGAAGGATTTTACTGTGTAACGGAAATCTTTTGGGCCCCACTCTGTAAAAAGTAAAGATTTTGTTAATGATGTCGGATTATTTAAATGGCTTAACCTTACCGCCCCTGTCACATCATCCTCTGAACCCTCACATCATCTTATCCAAACCACCCTTTAAACCGCCATTTCACCCATTTAAATACTTCCGGTTAATCACTTACACTCTTTTTACCAAATTCACTGCCCTAAAAGCTTTCTTCTTCACCAATTTACCTCTCTCTCTCAAGAAATTCTCCTCTGCTACCTTTCCAAATGGCTCTAAACCCTCAGCACAACCAAGTCGCACTCCTTGACTCCTCAAGGGATGCCGATTTCTCTGATATTATCTCTTTCTTAGCCCAATCTTCATATTACACAGCACTGACTGTAAACCCTACCATTTACACCAACCAAATGTCCGAATTCTGGGCAAATAGTCGGGTTGAAACCCTAAATGGGGTTCGTGCTATCAGGTCAAGTGTATGTGGCCAAGAGTTGGTCGTTACTGAACAAATCATCAGGGAGCATCTTGAGCTCCATGATGAAGGCGCACCGACGGAATTCCCCAAGTCTGAGTTAGATAACTCTTATCTCCAAATGGGATACGGTGGAGATGTAAGCAGGTCTACAGTCTACAAATTCAACTTCTCCTACAAGTGGAAGTTCCTGCTACATGTGGTTCTCCACTGCTTATCTAACAAATCAGGGGGTTGGGATCAAATTCCCTATGAACTCGGGTGCCTAGTTCATGGGTTGGTACAAGGCTTGCGCTTCAACTACTCCAGGTTTGTGCTGACTAACCTCATGGGAAATCTGCAAAGGGACACATTCTTTATGTATCCCAGATTTCTACAGCACATAATCAACTGCGAGCTAGATCAGAGTAAGCTTGTCTGTTCAGCTGCTCTATCTGCTCCTCAAATGAGGCCGACTATCTTCAAAGTACTGAAGAGAGTGTCTACCAACTACACTGGAAGGGATACCGCACTACTTCCAGGTATGATTGAGCCAATGGCTCCTGGTGACATCCCTGTTATCCCCACAGGTGATGAACCCACACCAGCAACTACCCTCACCATTCCAAATCTACCTTCTCCACCAATAAAAGTCACCTATCAGAGACGAACCAAACGAACCCTTGTTCAATCTACTCTGATTGAACAAGCCCCTCCTCTTCAAACCAAAAAGGCTAGAGTGGAACAAGGGGCTCCCACTCAGCCAGAGGTCCCCCAATCCTTCACTATTGACCTCAATATGGGTCTTGAGTCTCCTCAGTCTCAGACCCATGAGCCCATAACCCAGCTGATAGCCCTCAGGGTGAGTCTCTATACTCCCCTGAGCAGCCACCAAGGGACAGCTCAATGCCTTTTGACATTGATCAAAGTCCCGGGTCTTTAGGTCTTCATTCCTTCTCTTTTACTGACCTATTGACCGGAGCTGGTGAAGAGACTATGTCTCTCCAAGGCAATGAAGTTGATCCACAACACCCCATTAAGGATCAACAGAGCCTAGAGAAACCTCTTGTCTCTAGCCCACACCAGCAAAGCCCTACTGAGGTGAGTCCCACTGATGTGGAGGGGACTCATGTAGATTCAGCTGCCACTACTGAAGGAGCCTCATTGGATCCTCAGGACAGTGGTAACAATAGTCAGACTGAATCTACGGCAACCATGCCCTATGATGCCTCTGAAAGAGACATCATTGTGCAAGGGAAACCAGGGTGCCAAGAAACCACATCTGGTGGTGAGGATGAACATACTAGGTATGTTACCTCATCTCCCCGTGATTCTTCCAAAGAAGATGAGGGAAGACTGCAACTCACAATAAGAGACCTACTTTCTAAAGTCTCAAACCTTGAATCAAAGGTTAAGACTTTAGAGGATAGGTCTGCCACTCAGCAACTTGAGATTGAAAGTCTCAAGGTAAAACTAGCTGAGAAACAGATTGAGAGATCTGTTAGGCATGTACCCATTCAAGTCTCCTTGACCTCTTCCTCTAGCTCATCTACCTCTCAAGATGATGCTACCAAAAAGGGGGAGAATGTTGAGGAACTAAGTCAAAGACAGGATTCCATCAGTCAAGCTCTCACTTCTTGAGCTCAAAACAACAAACCGCTATCTTCCCTGAGCCTCCTCCAGTTGTGATTCAAGTGGATCAAAGGATGCTTCAGGATCTAAATAGGATCTTCAACAAGTTCCTTTTAGAGTCCCTCATTGATCAACCCAGTCCAGATATGTCTGTGATATACTTTGGAGCTCAAGAGCTTCAAAGGTTGAATGCACCTCCTACCACTGTTGAGGAAGTTGGTCAACCTAAGGCCCAAGTGGAACCTGAGATTGATTTCGAAGGGGAAACTAGGACTGATGGCCCAGCAACTGAAATAGTTGGGACAGAAGGTGTGTTTTCACAGGCTTCCGAAGCACAATTTGAAGCCTCGGAAGAACCAACTCAAACTTCCGAAGCTGAAATTGCTGCTGCGGAAGGACTGTTCTCTCTTTCCGATGATCTAATAGTCACAGATGCAATTCTGGAACTTGCATCTGAGGTTAATAGGGAGGATTTTCTCAGCCAACCACTAGCCATTACATCTGCATTGACCTCAGCTCCTACCTCCACCATCCAACCTGAGTCTTCTACCCAAGAACCACCAAAGTCTAGCACTTCCGAAGACATTAAAGGTAAAAGGAAGATGACTTCGGAAGAGCTTCTGGAAGAAGAAAGGCTGGAGAAACTTAAAAGGAAAGGAAGACTGCCAACTGGGAAACTGTTAGCTGCAAGTTCAAAAGCAGCTGCAGCCAACCAAGAGGCAATCAACAATAGAAGAAGGGTGGAGATAATTGATAGACTAGTCAGTCTAGGGGCTGCCTCGGAAATGTACTCCTGCTACCATTAGAGGAGCTGATAGAGCTTGAAAAGGCAACCTTGCTGCAAAAACAGCAAAAAGAAGAAGAAGCAAGGTTGGCCTTAGAAGAAGAAAGGCTGAGAAAAGAAAGAGAAGCTGATCTGCAGCTCAGGAGAGAAAGGATCACTTTCCTACTCTCCAGAGGATTCTCTCAAGAGGAGCTGTCTCCACACAACAGTGACACGATCTTGTGGCTCTTTAACAAAGAGCAAGATCAAATGGAGAAGGAGAGAAAGAAAGCTGCAAGGGAGAAGCTGGTAGTGAAGAAGAAGAAGGAAGAAGAGGCTGGACTGTCTGCCGCCAAGAAGATAGGTGACAAAGCTTGGATGAAGAACTATCTTAAAGCTCACGGCTTCTCTGGCAGGCAAGTGGGTCCAATGTCTGAAAAGACTCTGCAACGACATGTCAGTGACATCAAGGCTGACATTCGTGCAGGGAGAAGAAAGGAGATGTATAGAAGGGGACAGGGGATGACCTTCAAAGCCACCTCTCAGCCAAATATCCAAACCCAACATCAACCTGAACCAATACCCTTTCCCTTCCCAATCAAAACTGAACCTGAACCTTTCACCCCTGAACCTACACCTTCCCATCTACCAACTCCCTCACCTCAACCACCTAAACTACCCATCATCCAACCTAAAGCCTTACCCAGAACCCAACCTCCTAAACCTACCCAACAACCAATCAAACCATCCCCTCAGCCTTCTAAACATCTCTCAATGGAGGAATTCAAGGAGATCAAAACCAAGCTCATCAACTACACTACTCTGAGCGACATCTCTTGTGAGGAGGATACAGTCAACCTGACTTATGTTGATGGATCCTCAAGTTCCCTCACAAGAGATGAGTTTCTTGATCTACCAAGAGGAACTTTGGACCAAGCCGCAAGACTCTTTGGCCTCAATTCAGATACATTAAATGAGGAAGAAAAGAGGCTGAGGAGAAGGCTGGTGACTCTGCTGGACACAAAGAAAGGAGATAGGGTACCAAGACAATCTCTTGTACCCAGAAAGAAGATAGTCTAGTGGAGGTTCGAAGACTCTTCTCACAACTTTGTTGTTGAGAGAGAGAATGGTGAGATTAACAGGCTGAATGCCTCATCTCTGCTACACTTAAGCAGATTCGATATTGCTGAGTTAGCAGAGAAACCATTCTCCAACCCCTCAAACTCCGAAGTAGCTGCTCACATCAGAAATCATCTAGGCAGCCTTCACATGGCCGAGCTCACTGCAAGAAGCAAGGTTGAAGAGGAGTCAAAACTGAGAGAGGAGGAGCAAAGGAAAGGATCAGCAACCAAAGGCAAAGCCTTTCTTCAAATGGTTGAAGGTCCTGAACTTGAGTCCATAGTTAGATGGGAGTATGACTACAACTCCCGTCAACTAACTCTCTTCAGGGGGTCACAACAAAGGGTACACGTCATTCAAAGCGATAGACTGGATCTCCTATCCACGAATGACTTGTACAAGCTTCTCAGCACCACTTCCGGGAAGAACAGAGAGACAGACAAATATCTTCTATCCCTGGTGCTGAAAACTTTGAGAAGTAGAGATAAGTGAAGTTTTGGTAGCATCAGCCTAGGGGGAGTTTGTTGGATCATAAGAGGCTGTTGCAACCAAAACCATATCACTTAGAAGATTTTGAGTACTACATGAAAGGACTTCCGAAGCCAAGTGTGGGACTTCCGAAGGAAGAAAGAGTTCTTCCGAAGTCTAAGTGTAAAATACACTTCCGAAGGAGAACTCCAACTTCCGAAAGTAAAGAAGCTACTTCCGAAGGTTCAAGACTTGAAGACAAAGTTCTGAAGTCAACTTCCGAAGAATAAAGAAGTCCTTAAAGCCTCGGAAGCATAGAAGCATCTTCCGAAGTATAAGTGGCTTCGGAAGAACTTGTTCTTCCGAAGCCAGTTAACCTTCGGAAGACACTTCTATTATCCAGTAGACATAAGTATGGTCTGTCTGACAGTCCGCTGCAAATCTCTGAGATACTGCATGGCGTTTTCTCAAAAGCCATGTAGTTGACCATACTTTAATCTACTGTTTACCTTTTCATGTTAAGTACAGTTGCCATCTTTAGTTGGTGACAAAAGGTAAGTCATGGACATGTCATGACTACCATATCTTAGATAATACTTTATCTAAGATACCTTAACTATAGCATTGTAGTATATGCTTTAGTCTTAGGTTTCCAGCTGGTATCAAGTATAACCGGCTGTAGGATCTAGTATATATAGTTTCTCATTGTAACTCATGTTGTATGCTTGCAAGTGTCTTGTAATCTTGAGTTGAGAAGTAATATATACAAGTTCCTTGAAAATATTTCTGCTTGTTGCTTTGATTACTTATTATATTACTATCAACTCTTGTCAAAGACATTGCTTCATCTTGTTTGAGTGACTATTATAAGTGAGTTTGAGAGAAAAACAAGTGTTAAGTGACAAAACCCGATCCTGTAGTCACCTTGCTTTTTTAGTGGATAGGAAAACTAGGGATGTTTTTAAAACTTAATATTTGTTTGAATGTTGAATCTGGTATGTATAATGCCCACATTTGCATTAGTATGAAAATGATCACTTGTGCTAGAGTAGATCTTAATAAAAAAGATTTTCATTTTGATAAGAGTCCTTTTTTTCTTTTGTTTTTGTCATATACAAGTCATCGAATCTTTTATTTTATTAGCAACGCAAGCAGTGGCGGATCCAAAATATATTTATATGGAGTCACTGATTTCTTCATTTTCATAAAAGTGGACATAAAAATTTCCAAATCAGTTCGGGTCGAGTCAGAAAATAAAAAACATCAAAAGCTAAATTACTTAGAGGTAAATACCAATTATGTTTTCTTATCTTCTTCAAATAAATTTGTTATATCACTATTTCAATCTTTTACAAGTTTTATGTTCTCAGTAAAAAAAATTCTGATAAACATTTATTTTAGTTCAACTTAAGTTCATCTTTTTCATCAAAATCAAATGGAGTTATCGTTCAAAAAACATTATTGTCACTCAAAATCTGTATATACATCTCTATATACTCGCGAAAATTTATTGTATTCATGTGACTCCGATGTCATCAACATAAGTCCGCCCCTAAACACAAGTAATTTTTTAAATATTTATTGATAACACTTCTCGGTCTTTACATCTTAACAAAGAGCTATATCAGTTTAGAGGTGGGCATAAAAACCGGGTTCTGACCCGACCCGGACTCAGGTACGGGTAGTACCCGATGGGAGGCATACCCGAGTTGGACCCGTTTAAACCCGTAGGGTTGGAATCGATTTTAGTTTTGAGTTTTAGCAAACCCGACCCGACCCGGTTTAAACCCGAGTTGAACCCGGTATTGGACCCGATATTGAGCCCGGTATTGGACATACACACAATAAAAGAAAAGAAGAAAAAAAAACTTAAACCCGGTATTGGACCCGGTTCCGGACCCGACCCTACCCTACCCGGGTATGGCGGATAGGGTTTTCAAGTAAGTGAACCCCACCCGGGTTCTTACCCGAGTTCACCAATACCCGGGTATAAAAAAAACCCGATTGGGCCCAACCTGGTTTGAACCCGGTTTCGGGTATGGCCCAATACCCGGTTTGCCCACCTCATATGTTACAATCCAAGGCCCAACAAGCACGTCCAGAGATTGATCCGAAAAACTACTTATATGTTATTAAACAAACATAATATTCATGCATATTAGTCTATATTTTTTTGTGTATATTATGTGTAAATTCATTCAAATTGATACTTAAGTCATGTCGTATGTGAATTTGCACGATTATACAACTTCCTACAATAAACAATTAAGAAGGAAAAACATCAGTAAATATCCAAGCAACGAAAAAAATCAAGGACAATTATGCTAGGCATGCTAATTAGCGCGCATTCTAGAGATCAAGGGCCAATACAATCATGTTGTGCCATGAGCCAACACGGTCATGCCCGTGTCAAGGGTTCTACAAAACCCATTCTAATGTTGTTGGGATGTGATCTTAACTCTTCTAACAATTATAAGATCTTAAGTATAAAACGTCGACGAGATCTGATTTGTGTTAATATCTATTCAAGAATACTAAATATTTACCGAGAAAGAAAAACTTCTTACAAAAGAAAGTACTATATTAAAGCTTATTCATGAAGAAAGTACTATATTAAAGCTTATTCATGGTTTCTTGGTATTTTTGGTAAGAATACTTATTTTTCACAGTATGTGAATATTGGGTTGTGGGTCAAAGCACGACAATTGTTTTTATGTGAACTTAGAAAATTTTAAGGATATAACATTTTCTGATATTAGAACCATTATTATTTACTGAGGGTAATCTAGCTTGTGGGTGTTAATACAAACTTTAAATGTTTCTTATTTGAAATTCGTTACTCTTTATAACGATAACACTTAAATAAAAAAGGCCCTCAAATCTTCATTTCGTCTTGAGCCTTAGTTGAGCCATCAGTGAAAACAAAAATAAACGACATGAATCCATGACATGAATATCTTTTAGAAATATAACATGAAATAATTAAACCTATTATTCGAACCGAGTATATAAGAACCCTTTAAATAGTCCTCAATTTTTTATGCCGACAAGATTCTCAAGATGTGAAAACCCACCAGAAACCTCAATGTGACCCATTTGATTGTGAGTTTGTGTTGTTGGTGAAAGACTTTAATTATTAATTTGGTGGATCAAATTTAATGACCAAAGGTTACATCCATGGGGAACACAACATGACCTTTTATTCCTTTTTACCACATCTTTTCTACCATTTTGGATTTGTCTAGGGCTTAGAAGTTCGTTGATGTTGACAATAAATGGTGTAAAAGGAACACTTAATAGTTAAATCCCTTGTTCATTATTTTCTTTTGTACTCACTACATTTCACTTTGTTCATACTTCAAATCTTATATTATACTAGTTTTAGTAAACCCGTGTATTACACGGGTTTAATAAGTAAAATATTAAATAAATAAAATTTTATTAATTATAAACGATATTTTAAAATATACGATTAAAATTACGTATGAGTAAAATTATAAGTAATAAACAATGATATTAAATTTATATCAAGTTTTGTATGAGAAAACCATTTATATGTACATGAGTTTAAAATTTTAATTAAATAACCTAACTTGACAATTATAAAAAAGTAAAATATTGACTAATCTCGTCTCGAGTAATTGTAAATGATAAAAAAAACGTAAAATATGAGAGTGTAAGTAAATATTGCATGTAGATTCACTAAAAAAGAGCCTCATAGAAAGAAGGTCCGTGATGCCTTTTGATACTAATTATAACCCATAATCATGCATATATTTAGTTGAGTTTAATATTAAAATTACGTTCACATGATAATACAACTACTCATGGACAATACAAAAATCAATTAAATAAACCTTCTAAATTTCACACAAAAATGGCTACTCTGTATCTTGATATACTTGATTAAAGAGTTCTACATAAATAAAAAATAATATAACAAAACTGGATAAAAAGAAAACAGAAAAAAAAAGTTATCTAATAAATTAAAGAAACCACTTCTAAAATAAAATAAAATCTTTCTAATGAAATAAGAACACATTTTAAAAATTAGTTAAAACATCTTAAATTTTGGAAATAAATGATTTTGTTGATGGTAACAAATAAGAAAAGAAAAAGAGACGGTAATGAAATAAAAGACAATTGAAAATATCGATATCTAATTTAAATACCTTTTTAATAGTATTTTATTTTAATTTCTAAAAGCATTTCTTTGTTTTTACTAATAGAAGTTTCTATAGAAAAAAAACATATAAAATATTATAATTGGTGTGCCTTTAAATGGCACTATACAATTTTAAAGTAAGTATTTATCTTAAAATTATGACTTAATTTGTCTTTTAAAAAATAAAGATGTGATAAAAAGATAATTTTAAAAATTAACCAATAGATTTTGTTAATAGTAAAAGTAATAAATATATGTTTTTTAGTTTAAAATGAAAGTGTTTTAATTTATATCCCACTAATTTTGGATGGAATTATATTTGGAAACAAAATGTGTATTTAAAACAATTAATACAAAAATGGTAGGTTAAATTCATTTGGGCGGGAAAAATATTTATTTGTTAAATGTCAAGATGCCATGTGGCATTAGAATAGTCTAAAAAATGACATGTGTCAACCCCAATTACCCTTTTATTAGAATAGTAGGATAGGATATGTATATATATATAAAACATAATACACTCGTATTAAATATCAAGCCTTATGAAAATTTGTTGGGATTAGTAATAACTTTTATAAAACTGTTAAATAATCATATTTAATATTACTTTTTTACAGAATATACAAGTTGAGGAATTTTTTTCTCAAATTAGGTGATTTGGGTAGGCATTTTCTAAATGCTTTTAAGAACCACTTATCATTTCTATGACATCTATTGTTTGAGATTGAGGAGGTCGTTATTGTTTGAATCCATATTTGAAACATGAAAAAAGTACAATGTTTTTTAAGCAAGATATGAGAAAATATGTAATTTTATAAGTTTAAAAGGAATATATGTAATTGCTTTTTATTAATATGGTTGTTTCCAAAATCAACGTATAGAACTTTTTCAAAGCAATATTGGCTTTTTGAAGTTTTAAGATTAACATGTACTTGAGTGCAAAAATGATGGCCATCTTTGTGCGAAAACACTTCATGTCGACATACTAGGAACACTACACATGACTTGGTGCAAATCGTAAACTTCTTAGACCAGGCTGTACGTACTAAAATTTGTGTGCAAACTGTACTGAGATTTCAGTGCGGACCGTAATAAGATCTTAGTGTGGACATTTGTAGTTCTAGAAGGTTATTTTTCCTCTGATAGTACACGCGTCATACAGTTGAGGTGTCCACACAAAGGTTGATACTTGACACATAGGATGTGGTTTCGCTCAGATGGTATATATATATTCGAGCATTTTGTGGAACTTAAATAATCCTGCATATATTTTGATGATGTTGACTTTCTATATTTTTATTTTGTGAATTTCCTATTTTAAGTAAAACTTTATATATATATATATATATATATATATATATATATATATATATATATATATATATATATATATATATATATATATATATATTAGAATATGAGTTTCTTTTGAAAACTCAAGAAACCAAATCATATTTTCTTTAAAAATAATCATAATAAATTCTAATATATTTTATCTAATAACTTTTTCCAGATAGATAAAACTTCATTATTGACCGAGGTAGTAGAGCGGGTGAAGAAGTTAAAAAAGACAGTTGCGGAATTGGAATCAACGGCTATAGATCAAACTGATCATGACGTGATGCCAAGCTATGTATACCATATGATTCCAAGTGAAAATGATGAACTTGAGTTGACATACATAGGAGAAGATCCTAGTACCAAAAAGATTATGATAAAGGTGAGTATTTGTTGCGAGGATAGGCCCCAACTGATAGCGGAGTTAGCGAGAGCATTGGGTTCGGTTCATGGGAAATTAGTGCGTGGAGAGATAGGGACTTTGGGTGGAAGAATAAAATGTGTGTTAGAGGTTCAAGTCTCTGCAGTAACAAGAGACCAAGGGTTACATGAGCTAAGAATGGCGTTAGAGGTGGTTACTGATCATGATTCTGATCTTCATAGAAACAAAAGACCTCTAATTACTGATCATGATTCGATCATTGATCTTCATAGAAACAAAAGACCTCGTTTTTCAGAATGTGTTTGATTTTTTGTTTTTGAAATTTTAGAGGTATCGGGCATAAAGTTATTTTGGCCCTATTGAAGAATTTATTTGTGTATTTGCTGATTTCTTTGAAACATTTAATTATCAGAAAGTGTTATTTTTTATATATATAAAAAACATGCATGATCAGTTTATTTCTTAACAAACAGATAAATTACTAAGGGAATGGCCGTTGAAAATTTGGCGGTAAAAGTCTGTCGCTGATACATCAGCGAAGAGTCAAATCCATTATACTTTATAGTCATGGCAACTACAATAAACTTTGCCTGTTAATAAGTAGTAAAAATGTAGCCTGTTGTGACATGTGTGAAGATATACATAAAAACCACAAAAAGAAAATGATACTGATTCTATATGACTATTTTCTAACCTTTATATTCATTAATGCTTGTAAAATACAAGATTTCTGCTGCAGTTGGTTTTCAAAGCTTCCTCTAATGCTTCAGCTTGGTCAAAACTAATTTTAAAGGTAACCATTGTTATGCCATCTTTTCCAGTATCATAATCTTGCTTAATTTCCTCAGCTTTGAATGACTGCAGCTGTAATTTACCAACCATGAGGTTAAATATGTGAAATTAGAAACAAGTTAGAGTGAGTACTGCTAGAACATGATGTTTATAACCTAACCTGGTGGTAAACGACCCCCAGAAGATCGAAAGTAACCTCGACACCCATAGGGACCTATAACATAGGGTTTTATGAGTCAGAATTACAAGTTATTGATAACTGTCAAAATGGGTGAATTACCATTTTAGTCATTAGCAAGTTGTTTCAAAACAACCACTTAAACTCATGAAATCCTAATGAATCGTTGTACTTGAAAAACTTTTAACATTTTTGTACCAAGATTTACCCCTGCAAAGTTTAGTAAATCCAAGAAGATTATGTTCTACTGCCCAAAGATATACTACAAATTGTATTTTAACTCTTTTGTGCATGTAATATTTGACAAATCCTGAACACAAGTAAAATCATATTCTGAATTCTTTGACCAGATCATACTTGAGAGTCGTATTTGACAATATTTAGACATTTTTACTATGTATTCAGGAAATGATTTGAAAATTCACTTTTTCTTTGACTACCGGGGATCAAAAGATTTGCCAAAAGTGCTCAAAGATAAGTAAAAGAGCTTGCAACTTTTCAACAAGAGTTTGTCACATTTGGCTAAGAGAAAAGGAATAGGGAAGAAGTGTTCACAGCTTGTAAAATGTATTCAAGATTTGTCCAACACAGTTTGGGAAAAAGTGCTCTGAGGATGAGATGTTAGAAGTGTTTACAATTTTTGGAACTCAGTTTGGAGGCAAAATATTTGGACACGAGTATTCACACTATTTCAGACTGCAAAATATGATGTGTTTTTGGTATTCTAATAAGATTGGTTACTTTAAATATACATAATTACAAATGTGAGGATGGCAGTTTAACTGTGAAACATAACTAGTTGGGTTAACTATAGTTAACAGTGAACAGGGGTAACTCTAAGTTGAAAATTACAAATAAAACTTAAGTTTTCCAAGTACCATTTTTAATAAGATTTTAGCAAGTGCTTGGTTTGAAACAACCTAACAGGTACAGTAATCACAATGGAAATCAATCCTTTTCAAGACACCAACCTCCAATAAGATTAAAGAAATTGAAATTTACCATGCAATGAATAAAAACAAAAGAATCATGAAAGCTCACAAATGAATCTATATAATCGATACAATCAGTAAAGAATCTAGGCAGAAGATTACTTGAGATTTAATCAGTCGTGTAGGGGCACTTTTCAAGCATTCTGCTGCTACTCCACCATATGCCCTAACTAATCCTCCAGTGCCTAGTTTGATCCCCCCAAAGTGCCTACAAATTAACAAATAAACCACGAATAAATTAATTGATTCTGTTATAATGAAATTATACGCTTACTTCATAAGCTTTTGTAAATCTAAATGAAATATAACCAGATGTAGCAGAAGAACAAGTCCTGCTTCCTTTTTTAGTTAACGTGAAAAGTATTAATTTTTTATAAAGTAGATGATAGAAGTGATACGTGAACATGAGATGAAATTTACCTGATGACAACAACCATCACTCTATCTAATCCTGAATTCTCGATAGCAGAATGTATTGGCTTTCCAGCTGTACCTGATGGCTCACCATCATCATTACTTCGATACTGATTTCCAACCTAGAATTCAAGGAAATAAACTCATCATAAAGAATTAGTGAGAGGAACAACAGAATATCATTTTTTCATATCTCGTGTACAATAAATCACCAAAAACACAAAACTGAGGTAGACAGCATTTGCCTGATGTATATGTTACTTTCCTCTTCATAGAAAATAATAGGCTACCAATATCATGATCGCTTTTAAACATGAATGCATTATAATAAAAACACACATATACCTTATAAGCCCAGCAATTATGAGTTGCACGTGGATCTTGAACCTACACAAAATATAAGATGAAATCAAAAGTTTTAACAGAAACAAAGCAAATCTTATAACAAGCTAAAAAACTTATTTCAGCTAAAATTGGGTCATAATCTAACTTAACTCCATTAACGTTATGTTACAGAGAACTTCTTCAGTTTTTTTTCCTACTTCACTTTGGTTAGAACTTAGTATACCTGGCAAGATGGGCGGGTCGGGTTGGGTCGGGTGCCAGGTCAGAATGGGTTCGGGTTAGGATGGGTTTGGGTCAGAATGTACTAATTTAAAAATGGGTTAGAATGGATTCGGGTCAGGATGGGTCGGGTCAAAATGGGTTTAGACTCAAAAAACCACATTGATTAACAATTCCGTACATAGATCAATCCCAAGGCAATATAACTAAGTATTACTCTAATACCTTAAGGTAGGGTTGTTCAAACCGCTCGACGTTCGTTCGAAATTTGCTCGAAAAATGCTCGTTCGAATTTTTGCTCGAAAAATGCTTGTTCGAATTTTTGCTCGGTTGTAAACGAGCCGATCGGCTCGGATCGGTTTGTAACCGAGCCAAGCACGAGCAAAGGTCCGCTCGGTTCGGTGCGGTTCGGATCGAATTAATATGTAAATATAGTTTATACGTAGCACTCTAGTAGATTTGACCCATTTTATACTAATGTATTATTACATTTTTGCATAATTGATCAATCAACCTAATAATGAATTCTACATTAAACATAAAAGTGAAATCCTAAGCCGTTAAGAGATATTTTTTCGATCATCTCCTGCACTCATCGTCATCGTTATCTGCAATATGTTCTTCGCCTTATTAGATACAGCCTTAACTTCATCGTCAACCACAACGTATTGTCATCCATGAGAATATTATGCAATGAAATGTGGCTGGTTTTTAAGTCATTAAACCTTATTCGATGTTGTATAAATCGTATGACACACAAAATAGTTGGGTTGTATAAATTGTTCGCCGCTCGTTCGAAAATTTACCGCTCGAAAAATGCTCGTTCGATTTTCAGCTCAGTTGTAAACAAGCCGATCGGCTCGATTCGGTTTGAAAACGAGCCAAGCACGAGCAAAGGTCCGTTCGGTTCGGCTCGGCTCGTGAACAGCCCTACCTTAAGGTACAACTAGATAAACACATTTAAAATTAAACTTTAAGCAAATAGTTATAAAAATAAAAAAAAAGATAAACTACATGGTGATGGTAGACGTGGGTTGTGCTGTTATATTGTGGTCTTTTACCCCCATCATGCAGCTCCAGTTTATGACGCCCGGTTGCCGATCCGTTCATCTCATATGACTCGTAAACCGATCTTGACCCGTTCATAAATCCAACATGTTTATCGCTATATGTGAGACTATGTGTGGATTTTGGAGAAAAGATGAGGTGGAGAAAGCTGAGTTATGAGAAAATCTAATCAACCTATCCTGACCCGTTCCTTGTTTTTTTATGACCCATCTTGACCCGTTGATAACTTTTTCTAGTTTTAGAATTACCCAACTTGACCCTCTTAAAAATATAGCTTAACCCAATTAACCCATTACTTCATTATTACTACCCAAATCAACCCAAATATACCCACTTGGGTCCAAATTGTCAGGTCTAGAACTTAGAAACAAAATGTGCATAGGACTCCCTCATGTGTGGGGTCCTGGGGAGGGAGGGGTGTCAGGCTACTTTGGGCCTAATGTACACATCTTCACCTGTATTTTTGCAAGAGGTTGTTCCACAACTCAAACATGTGAACTCTAGGTCACATGGCAACAACCTTACCATTTCTCTAAGGTCCACCCCTCTAGCAACAAAATGTATAGATCATATATCTTTAAGGTTATCAAGAAATTAAGAAAACCATTTCAAATGTAAATTGAGGAACAAGTGCAAACATGTTGTCTGGAAGTCAATTTCAGACTTTGTATAGTCTTCACCTCTATTGTTCACACATCCAGGAGCAAACCATCTGTTGAGTATATAACATATGCTCTGGGAGATTGATTCTTTGTTTCTAGACTATCGAAATTAGGCTATTTAACTCAAACTCCATTCTTTTCAATACATTTACCCTCAAAGTATCTGTATACATAGAAATTACTACTTCCTTTGAAAATTTTATTGCTTAAAAACTTTAGGTTAACGTGGAGCTACAGGAGCAAATGAAATGGCTCAAATAAAAAATCCGAAAGCATATAATCCTAATGTATCAGACCTAAGTGTGAGTCAATTTACAATCAGAACGTCAATTACAGTGTCTTTCAATGTTCCAATACTTAAATGTCTTTCAATTTGCATCAAGAACTTCATTTCCGATTGTTATTATACAGCCCTAATTTGAAAACTGAAACAAGACATTAAATTGAGATATATACCTCAGAGAGGAAAGATTGTGCAGAACGCTCATCGGGAATATGACCTGCAATAGCGATGAATTTGCTCTTTTTGATTTCACGTTCCAAAGTGACTCTCTGGGCGATCGTCGTGAAAGCACCACCGGCAGCGGCGGTGTTACGGCTGCTGGTTGCAGTAACCATGGATCTGAAGAGGTATAGAGACGAAGAGATTGGATAATGGTGGTTGTGAAGGTGGAGGTAACAATGGCAGGGGGATATCAAAATTGATACCTGCATTTAGGGACACCTGCTCTAGTCACAAATTTGGCATCCCTTGACTTTCCGTCGTAAATTAGCCTATGACAAAGTTCGTTTGAAAGAGGTTTTGTGTTATAAAAAGAGGTCTTTAGTTTAAACCAATAATTTCACGACCGTATAGGATCGGCCGGTCCGACAGAGATTCGGTTGGGGTCACCGTTCCGATCCACCCCAAATCGTTTCTTTCTTCAAGAACCGGCCGATTCGAACCGGTTCGGCTTGAACCGGGAACGGGGAACCGGTTCAGACCAGATTTTTTATTTCTTTTACTTTTTTAATTTTTTTAATTTTAATGGTTTTAACGGGTAGGTCGGATAATGAATTTCAGTGTTGGATGTATAATTATTGTTGAGTTTTATATATAACTATAAAATGTACATATAATATACTTATATTGAATTATATATATAACTATATATATATAATATAAATATATATAATTATGACGTCATCGGTTTTTAAATCCGATCAGACCAGTCGACTAGTAAGACAACCAGTTCGCTGTCCGATCCGGTTCTGAGAACATTGATTTAAACTCAAGCATTGTGTAGATTAGCTTGATCTAATTTAAAAATAGAGTACATTAAAAATAAAGTGTTAGAATATATTGTTTGAGTGCGAACTATTATTTTTGTCTCGCTATTATGTTACGCTCCAACCGGTTTAAACAAGAGATCGTGTTCGGGTTGAATTATTTATCATTTTTAGTTAACATGAGCCGACCCACTAGCTTGTTATATAACCCTGTTTAAACCACTTCTTTACAATCCACTAAGCGAATTAACATTTACAAGTTAATTCATTATCCACCAATCCGTTTGGCATTTATACATAAAAATGTTAAAAGAGTCATGTTCGGTTCACAAGATTTTAAGCATGTGCAAGTTATGCTTTATTTTTTAACACAAACAAAAATATGAGTCGTTTACAGAATAAACAATTCAACCTATTAACACCAAACGATTAACACCATTATAATATTTCTTGTAATGAAAAAAAAAATAATATAAAATTCTCATGGCCACCCAAAGATGTCAATATCAGTTTACGTAACGGCAAATACCCAAATTTGTGCTACTCGTATATACGTTTCCTTTGCTTGTTCAACTCTCCCCAAAAAGTATCATTTCATCCCTCTTTCACATGTTTCGTAGATCAAACATCCCCCAATATTTAATCTCCTTCACCTACATAAACCCTAATTCTGTTCTTCAAATTTTGAACCTTTTATATATCCTCCATAATAATGGGATTCAAAGGATTTGTCGAAGGCGGTATCGCGTCGATAGTAGCCGGATGTTCAACCCACCCTCTTGATCTCATCAAGGTCCGGATGCAGCTGCAAGGCGAAAACTCCCACACCTCCGGGCCCCCACGTGTTGGGCCCGTTGCTGTCGGGATGCGAATCATCCGACAAGACGGGCCCGCAGCCCTCTTCTCGGGCGTATCCGCCACGGTTCTCCGCCAGACGCTTTATTCGACCACCCGTATGGGTCTTTATGACATGATGAAGAAGAAATGGACGGATCCGGATACGGGAAACATGCGGTTGTGGAAGAAGATCGGTGCGGGATTGATCGCGGGTGGGGTCGGGGCCGCGGTCGGGAACCCGGCTGACGTGGCTATGGTTCGCATGCAGGCTGACGGGAGGCTTCCGGCTACACAACGACGTAATTATAAAAGCGTGGTGGACGCCATATCACAAATGGTGAAAAATGAAGGGATTGGTAGCCTGTGGCGCGGTTCATCTCTTACTGTGAACCGCGCCATGCTGGTGACTGCATCACAACTGGCATCGTATGATCAGATCAAGGAGACAATATTGGAAAAAGGTGTGATGGAGGATGGGCTTGGGACCCATGTTACCGCGAGTTTCGCTGCAGGGTTTGTGGCTGCAGTAGTCACAAACCCGATTGATGTGATAAAAACTCGGGTCATGAACATGAAGGTGGAGCCTGGGAAAGCTCCACCCTATGCAGGCGCGACCGATTGCGCGTTGCAAACGGTTAGGACCGAAGGTGTAATGGCACTTTATAAAGGGTTTATTCCTACAATATCAAGACAAGGACCATTCACTATCGTGCTATTTGTCACACTAGAACAGGTGCGGAAATTGCTTAAGGATTTCTGAAATTAATGGATTATGACGAAAGATTCACGGGTTATTGCTTTTCTTTATTCTTTTGCTTTTCTTACCTTTAACTTTTAACTTTCTAGTTTAGGAAAATAAATAGTAATATCATGTATTTTAGCAAAAGAAAGGCAATAATTTATTTGGAATGTAGTTTGATAAAAAAAATCGATATGTAAAATATTATTTAGTGATGTTAGATAATAATAATGTATTTGAAATAATGTCATTCGTTCTTTATTTTGTGTTTTATTTTGATTTGTATTGGTATAGGAGGTCAATTGTGGTCATATTAAGATGTATGTAAAAGTAGTTTTTAGTAAAAGTATCTTTTATTAGAATAGTTGATTGGCACTTAATCCGTTGTATCAACTAAATATTCTTTTAAAAGAATATATATAGTGAGTGATATAAACACGTGACCATTATCACTTGGAATTACACCCAAATATGCTTGGTATTGAAAAGTTATAGGTATTTGCAATAGTTTTAATTAAGCACGTTACCATTATCACTTGGAATTACACCCAAATATGCTTGGTATTGAAAAGCTATAGGTATTTGCAATAGTATTAAGATTTTAGATATTTCAAAATAGAATATTAAATCAATAATATGTATTTGTATATATTTTCAAAACAACATATAACTTTTTGTAAAGGTTCAAATAAAAAAAATAATTTAAAAAATAATAATAATGTGTAGTAAGTAATCTTGATCATTGATCTTCTTAACTAATAGTTGAGATTGAGTTACAGTGAAAAAAGTTTGTTAGAATGTTTTTAAAACATGGTCATTTTTGTTGATTTTTTCAGGTTCTCATATTTTTTTAAACGTTCATGACTTAATATACAATATTATTTATTTATAAAACATTTATAGCTTTAATATACGATATTATTTATTTATAAAACATTTGACAAACTTTAATATACATTATTATTTTTATAAGGAGTACAATATTATTATATAAAAAGTAATTTTTCATGGTGTTCAACTCTATGTTCACTATTGTGTCTTTAGTGTAGTTTATTGTGTTTTTTCGTTGGTTATTATGAATTCTCTGAACACTATTGTGTTTTTATAAAATGATTAATTCTAAAAAAATGTGAAATAATTTGTGTACTTTTAGATACAAGAATAAAATGACAACTAATTAATCTAATATATTAAAAACAATGATAAAATAACACAAAAGATACAAAATGTAAACACGATGATAATATGTCTCATTGTGTTTTTCTGCTCGTCATTGTGTTTCCTAGACACTATAACTTATGAAAAACATATTAGTGAAATAAAATTATTATGTACTTTTAATTGTAAAACACAATAACACATTTATATAATATATGAAAAGCAATGACAAAAATTACATAAAATGATTTAAAACATAAAACACAATGATGAATACATATAAAAATTATAAAAAAATATTTGACACAATGACCTCACATATTTGACACAATCACTAAAATGCATTCCATTTAAAAACAATAAAAGAACACATGTCAACATGTCAAGCCTAGAATAATTTTTAACTCTTTTAAATTAATTTTTTTAATATAACCCTATCGTTTTTTTTAAATTTCATTATATCATAAAAAGATGATTATATATCAATTGAAAAGATTTAACTTTAAAAAAAAGATTTCCTTGGCGGGTATCGAGGTGCAACGCCTCTAGAAGCGGGGTTGAAGGGGCAGAGCCCCTGGCTGGTGTTAAGCTAATAGGTCTGCTTGAAATTTTTTTATTTTAATTAAATTTCCTTCATTAAAAATTCATCAGAAATCAAATTTTTTAAAGTTTCACATATGAAACTCTAGAACAAAGATTGGCTCTATTTTTCATGTATTTTAAATTTAAAAGAAAACACCACAAAGACAGTTTCTTGAAGGTTGAGACCTCGATATACATTAGTTCATTCTTTGAAAGAGATAATTTCAATTTCTGGTCATGATTCTCTGGTTCAAAAATTACAAAATCATTTATACTAGTTCTTGATCTCGTCTGCGTTATATCCGATTGATTTATTCGAATAAACTGTTGAATAATTTCGGTCCGAAAGTAACCTTCACGACTCTCAGATTATCCCAATCTGATTTCAAGTATTCTACACTCCCAAATCCTATAAGAAAACTTAAACTACATTTCAATATCCTTTCATGTAAGCTGTAAGCATAGCAATTTAAAATTTAACACAAACATTATTTAAAATATGTATTTATATGCACACGTACACGACTCACGAACTCGGTAAAAAGCTTCAACCGAGTCCCTATAAGCTCGAGCTTGGCTTATACGCTCAAACCTAACCCGAGTTGCTTGATGAAAGCTCGACTTGTTTTTGGATCTATTAACTTGTTATTTTGAGATGTTATTCGCGTGCCCAACATGTGATGACATTTGACCCTCAGAAAATCACAAACCAAAAAACTGACTTTTGACTTCATTTTCCACTTCAGCTACAGCAATGAAAACTTTTGCACCACATCCATAACATGAACATAATCACAATAGGGCCTCAAAGCAAAACTCAGTAGTTCTATACTCAACTGTAAAGAGAAAAGACAAACTCAAAGTAGGTTTTTATTCACAAATGAGCACTGCACGCGACTAGTACCAAAAGTCATTAAAATGCAATGTAGACAGCTATAAAAGGATGATTTCAGTATAAGTATCTCAAATGTCAATTCTTTGATCCCAGAACTTGCTGCTTAATCTCTTCTATCTTTGATGCCAATTCATCTCTGTTTCTCTGCAAAATATAAAACAAATCAATATCATTTACCAAAACTCCAGTTTCTAATTAAAAAAAATCAAATTATTGGTAGTCCTCTTTTAAACAGTCAACAAATTCACACATCTATATCTTTATGAAGACTCGAAAACACAATTCGCCTGAAGCCTACTAGGTTTACATCTGTCATGTTAACTTGCATAGATGAAGACATAAAGCCGAATGGAATACATACCTTAAAGAGCAAGTAACGTGTGCTGAACCAGATAGTATAGCCAAGACCAACAAGTTCCATCAATTTAGGAAACTGTTAACCGAAAACAGGAAAAAAAAATTGAGCTCTAAGACACATTATGATATATTAAGTTTTAGTTTACCAAGTTAAAAAACCGAATAACACACCAAAGGTATATGATCAATGGATCCAACTATGTTTGCAGCTAACCAGAGGGCTGTGATGCCGCCTACACCAAGCAAAGCAATTGAAAGCGAATCTCCAAGATCCAACTAAAGAACAAACACAAGCAAATTATCACTTATGAGTACATTCAAAGTAATTAATCACCTTTATAATTCAGAGAAATAACCATGAACAATCACATACCTCCGTCTTGAGATTAGTCAGAAAATCGAATTGAGGAAATTGCTCATCTGCAGCCGCACTGTCTTCTTTGAACAGACTAAATCCTCCAAACCCGCTATTCTCCTCAGACTGACCACCTTCGTTGACCTGCACCACATCATCAGTATCCTCTTTGACATATTGATTCGCTTCATTTGATGTTGTCTCAGGAGTTGTTGCTTCTGCAGATGAGTAGCTGACAACATCCGGTTCATCTTTGACATACTGGCTTGCCTCAACTGACGTGTCCTCAGACGCTGATGCTTTTATAGACGCGTAGTTGTAATAGCGCAAGCCTGTGAACCGAAATAAGTAAGAATCTGTCTGCTTTCACAGATTCAAATAACAATACCATATCAAACTTAGTTGATGAACTTGTTCTGGAAGAGAATCATACTACTTTCCAACAACAAAATCTTAGCTTTCACATGAATTATACCCAAATCCCTAAATTTAGCAGAAAAATGAACGCAAACATGAAGCAAGTAGTTCTTACTCCAAAATTAGGGCAAACAATACTACTTACCAAACAATAATCAATCGAAACCAAAAGTATAACCATTATGCGTACATTAACCATAAAAATTCATAGAGATTCAACAACCCGTAAGTGAGAAACTTATTCCAACGGATTCTAAGGGTTTACCATTAATAAAGCGTATTAAACATGAACAACTTCAGAATGAATTGAAATTGAATGAAATCTAGGGTTTACAATTGACAAAGTGAATAGTTGAGAATGCGAATGTGCACCTGGATTATTGAGGGCAATTGAGTTGGATTTCAAAGGCAGAGTGTGTTTCAATCGCATGTAAGGAGTAAAAGATGTATGAATTGATAGACGATTTGAGATACAAGGAGTAGAAGTGCAGAGCTCCATTGTTAGGGTTTAGCTGATTCGAGTAGGGTTCTATAGTGTGCAAGTGAGCTTTCTCGGGTATATAAATAACGGATGAAATATGAAAGGAAATATAAAGCAACCAAACCAGGGCCGCAAACGAACCAAACTTTCAAAGAACAATTCGTAAACCGTTTAAAGGAAAACTCGTTTAGAAAAAATAATATATTATCTCTTAATGAACGAACAAGTAAAGAACCTATAATCGTTAACAGATGATATGTTGCTAAACATATATGTTATTGAACGAAACCATTTTCATTTATTTTTGTTGAATTTGTTAGTTGGTGATTTTGTTGTTTTTATTGATTACAATGTTATTACTGTTAAGGTAGCTTTATTTAATTTCATTATATTGTTTGTTGATTAAATTGTTGGTCTAATGGTCTTCTTGACTAAGTTGTTTTTACGACTTAAATAAATCCTCTATTTTTGTCCTCAAACAACCACACCCACAATCAAGAATTCATGTCTTATTCATTCTTACACGATCAAATTTTGTTAAAACGATTGTCTTTCTTTCTCTGTTTTAAGAGTTCATGCCTTAAGATCATCTTCAAGGTTAATTTTTATGATTGATGTGACATGTTAAAGAGAGAGTTATAGGTTGAGAGGACGTGATAAAAAGTGATAGAGAGTGAGAAATTCATATGGATGATAAAAGATTGTGAGGAGGGAGCATTTTTAAATTTCTTGTAAGACATACTGAGATGACAGGATCATCTGCGGAGATAATAATAATTGAGATAGTATAAATGGATATGCTTCTTAATGTAAAGTATTGATGGCATTGCCTTGCCCCTTGTATAGTAGTTGTGTGGTCTTTTCTCTTCTCTCTCAGCTTCCGTTGATATTGTACGAACAAGAGACCTCCTTTATATAATATATGTACTTATGTGATTGGTGACATGATAAAGACAACATAAATCTCAACGGGTTGCATCTTTTTATGTTTTAGTCAAATAAGAATTAAGTCCAAACCACAGGACCTGTAATTAACTCTTCTTAATAAAATATATATGTTAAAAAAAGGTTATAGCAATACATAAAATAAGATTTTTAAGTAAGTTATTCAATTACAAAGTTAGTTATATTAAAATATTTTTATAATATAAATACTAAGGGTAGTTTATTTTTATTATTTAAACTAAAAAAATAAAAAAGAAAGAAATTGATAAAATATCGGAAAAGGATGGGGTGGTCGTGGTGGTCTAGACTTGCACAAAAAAACCGGGTACGGACCCGACCCGGTGTACCCGACCCGGACCCGGGTCCGGGTACAACCCGGTACCGGGTGTACCCGGTTCGTACCCGGAATAAACCGGCGGTTTCAACCCGGTTTGGGATTTTTTTGAATTTCTAAAACCCGACCCTACCCGGACCCGACCCGAACCCGACCCGGTCTAAACCCGAAGTGAACCCGGTATTGGACCCGGTATTGGACATAAAAAAAAGGAAAAAAAATTAGAAAAAATAAACTAAACCCGGTATTGGATCCGGTTCTGGACCCGACCCGGACCCGACCCGACCCTACCTGGGTATGACGGGTAGAGTTTTCCCGCAAGTGAACCCGACCCGGGTTCGTACCCGGGTTCACCAATGCCCGGGTACAAAAAAACCCGACCGGACCGAACCCGGTTCCGGGTCCGGCCCAAACCCGATTTGTGCATGACTATGGTGGTCTGTATAAAAATAAGTAAATACATTCAAAGACCAAAAGTTACGAGTGATGCTTAAATGATTATACCCAATGGGCCATTACATGATTAAACCCAATGGGCCTTGATATTTTATACTCTTAAACGATCAAAGTAATATATTGGGCCACTGGGGATGAAGATGTGGGCTGTTTGGCCCAAACTATGTAAACCATACAATCGAAAACAATTATCATAGTTACTATTAGTACTGAAATATAACTGTTACACTTCTACTTCACTTTTTGAAGTGACAAAATAGTTTTTACATTAGCAATTAACGACATATTATCAATAGTATATTGAATTAATTAACAAACTGTTATCACAACTACCAGTAAATATAGATTAACATCACTGCATCAAATACATGAGTGTATGTTTAATGACTTAATATAGTATCATCTATTTGAGTAATTGAGTGACCTTTTATTTGTTTAATCAACACTATCAACATATTGAAAATGTAATAACTATGTAATTAAGGCATATTTGTCTTTATTTGCATCTTCAACCTAGACATACTACATGTTACACGTGTCCTATATGACATATAATAATTAAATACTGTATATTTCAGATACCTATTATTATTAAATTATATGGTTAGTGAATATTACGTATAAAAAAAAAGAAAATGATGTATTTGATTAAACATCCTTTGGCTCTTCATTTGCATCTGGCTCATTTCAAAATTTTGACATGTTTTGCTTACTAAAAAGTATTATACATATTTTATATGTGAAATAAGATAAATGCTAGTCTTGTAATTAAAACATCTTTTGCTTTTATTTATTTATTTTTTAACGGCAAATCTGTACACAATTTAAATTTCATCGCAACTAATTTCCAAGGCCGAGCCTGAGAGGAGGGGGGGGGGGGGGGGGGCACCTAGGGCACGAACTACCTGTGGGTTTGAAACATTTTAATACACATACATATAGCCTATATACTTTGTTAAACATCTATTAACAAAAACCCATTAACATTTTAATTATGTTAGGCCTATTAAACATTACAATCAATTAACATTTTAATTTTTTTAAGTAATTAGCTATTAGTAAACATTGAACTCATTTTAATTGGTTGGCTAAATAGTGTTTTGATTATGTTTATAATAATTATTGTTGTATTATATTTTTTATACATGAGTTGTTGATTTTATGTTACAAAGGCGCTTTTTTCTACCCGCCCATGACCCAAAATTTATTGATGATTCTTAGTGATTGTCCTGCTAATTTACACTAATTTGTCACAGACGTGGCTTGTACCCTTAACCTTAAATGGATCATCACACTAACTTAAATAACTTTGTCATCGTACCCAAACCCCACCTGAAACATTTATTTTCTTACTTAATATTCATATTTTATTTATGTCATACTAACAGATGATAATTTGATTATTAGATGAGTTATAATTTTTGTTTAAAAAATAATTTTTATTAAATTACCTGAATATTGGTCACGATATCTGAGAACATATCAAGAAAGTGATGCGCATATTGTTAATGTTTCACTTATTAAAAGGAACATATACATGTCGAAGTAGAACTTTTGATTAACGAAAACAACTAAAACAAAGACTTGCTAATAAGTTAGTAAAATACAAGTCTCAACTCATAATCTAAAAATATAATAAATTCTTATTATTACGTCTAATTAACATTCAAATTCAAAAATATTAAAGCAACTTCCTAGCTGTAACTAAATATTTCCGAGTGAACTTTTACAAGATCAAAACGAGACAGAAGAAATAATATATACTTTAATTTGCACTACTTCAATAACTAAACTATTACACCAGACAGATAATCTTGCAATGATAAAAACATAGTCAACAATCATAATTTACGTAATTATTGTAATCACACATACCTGTCATAGTTTAATTTAATATTATAAGTAATGTATTCTTTTCGTTAACTTATTTTATAACAATTTAGCATATTTTGAAAATCTTAAATATAACCGATACAATTCTCTTCTTGAGGTGAAAAAACATCTTTTACTTCACCGATTAACAACATATATTTATATTATTATCATATTATTGATTTTAATAATATAAAAATTGGTATATTACTACTAGTAGTACTTATAGATGAACATTTATTGCATCAAATAAATGGCTATATGTTTAGTGACTTAATACAACATCATTTGTATGAGCTGATCTTTTATGTGTTTAACCCTACCATTAACATATTGAAAATATAATAATTATGTAATTAAGGCTTTTGTTTGTTTTTATTTATGTTCCCAACCTATACATACATATTTAAACATGTCATACCTGACATATGACAATTCAATACTGTACAGTTCAGATACTTATTATTATTATTACAATTTTTGATTAGTGATGGTAATACGACAAAATACAGAAAGCGAAATGATGCATCTGATCAAACATTTATTGGCTCTGACATCAAGACGAAATGATGCATCTGTACAGTTCAGTTACTTCTTATATCTTCTTAAATCTAGCACGTACAAATCACATTTCTTCTAACATCAAGACGAAACATAACGAATATCCATATATACTTTAATCTGCACCACTTCAACCATAAACAAACACAGAAGACAGATACTCATGTAGTTATAAAAACATTGTCAACAATTATAATTTACGTAATTATTGTACTTATACCAGACATAATATAATTTGATAATGAAAAATAATATATTCTTTTAATTAACTTATTTTATATCATTATTGCCTAAACATAAGTAATTAGATATTTGCATACCATATGATAAAGAATCTTCCAAACCTCATTTAGTATGCATTGAAGCATGCTCTTCGTGTCTTCACCATAAATTGTCCAACACACCCACATGTATATGTAAATACATTATACATATATAGATATGTATGTATATATTACACATACCAAAAACAACATATATATGTATACAAGTTGAGAGTTCTTTAACAAAAGTTGTATTGGAGAAGCTTTGAATGATGAATGAGTAGATCACTAGTAGTGAAGACATGTTATAATGTATTGAATATAGTTTATTAAAAAATTAATATTTTATTATTAGTTTGAACACTTCGATCATGTTAAAGGAATCAGCCGACGGTAAAGGACAAAACATGCCCCGGCTTCGATTCTGGCTGTACACATGTGTGCTTTTTATTGGTAATTAAGTTTTAGTACACAATATTTTATTGGCAAAATGTTGAAATTGTTCCACTTATATAAAGTATTTATTTAACATGATTACTTGATTAGTTCTCCAAACTATAAAACAAGAAGAGTTTAATAAAACTAAAAGTTATGTATATGTGTGTTTTAGACGGATCACGTGCGAATGTACCACATAGTTGTGAACATGGTCGCCCGAACCACTTCTTTAGCCTAATGCATCCCAAGCAAGTCTTTTATTGAGAAGGGAAAAAAATCAGAATGTTGCACCAATCACCAACAAACTGTCATATTAATGTCGTAAAATAACAGGAAGTGAATAGGTGCAGTGTTGATTCTGAAATCTCATCACATAAAACATCTATCGTATGTAGGAATCCAATCTATCTAAGAACTACGTACACACAATAAATATTAACTTTCGTTGGGACCAATTCGCACCAATCCACGATGTATCGATTAGGAGATGGAGGTTTGAAGTAGCACAAAGATCTCATGGATCTAACCAAGAGATTTGCTAGCTCCCCCATTATGGCGTAATTTGAAGTTGATTGATCCACCCAGAGCATTGTTCAGTTTCTCTTAAAAAATTAATTTTGTATTTAATGCCCCTCTCTTAATTTATCCATGTATGTATGTGCGTGTGTATATGTGTATATAGACATAATACGTACCTACGTACACAAAATAAACTAGGTTCTAATAAAAAGTGAAAATGCATGCGAAGTATATGAAACATTCTGAACTATAGATCATAATATTTTAATGGTTAAGATTCAAATGAAGATAAATTATAAACAAGAATTATAAATCTGATGAAGGGAAAAAAAGAGGAAAAGTCTTCGGTATTGATTTTCTAATTTAAGTTTAGTTCCATCATTTTTTAATTCAAATAACTTTTAATACTTTACTAAAGTTTTAAAGAAATTATATTATAAATTAGACACTTCATTATCTTTAATTTACTATAGTGTTACTTTATTTAGAATGTTTAATGTTGACGTGTTCAGTGGCGGAACCAGGATTTTTTTTCAATGGGGTTACTATTTTTCGGTGATTCGTTTTGTAACAAAATAATATAAAATTTTTCGGTTTGTCCAGTCGCGTCGGGTTGGTTCGAAATGTAATTAAATTGCATTGAAAATGTTAACAAATTATTAATTTACCTAGATATCACTAGCCCAAAATTCACTACCTGCATTTCTAGATGTCCATCATATAATTAAACTAAAACATGTAAACCACATAAATATATCACCATTTTTGTGCCAACTACAAAAGATAGAATAGAGAAACAAAAGTTAAAGAAAGAATGAAAAACAACGTTTGTTGAGAATAATGAATAATTAAAATACATAAATGACCTCGTATGATAGGCACATGATTATTTTTTTCTATAAAAGAGCAACAAGTTCGAGGTAAGAAACATACATATAAAGTATGCATATATCACAAGAACGGAATTTGTAATATGTTTATTGTAGGGTCGATAACTATATTTATAAACCAAATTGAAGAGTTATATAATAACTCTTTTAAAGTTCAAACTCTCAATTATGTGAAGCTTATTTGACCGAATTAATAGTTGAGTTAGATGGTATAAAATGTCGACAGCAAATAGTCTGTGATAGTGAACACAAACATATCAAAATGTGTGGGGAATAAAGCAAAATCCATCTTTTGAACACTTAAACTACAAAAACGTTAAATTGTTTTTGCTTTATGGGTGGGGTGGTCTTGTATGTCACCCCTACCATGATAACAAATATATAATACCTATTTCAAATCAAATAAAACTTACATTTGATAATAACCTTAAGGTTGGTCGAGCGGCTGCAGCCTGCAGACGACATGGGGGTAGGGGCAGGGGGCAGTCGAGCAGTGGAGGCTGGAGTTTTGAAGCAGCCAGGTTGATGCTTTGATGGTGGGTATGGGGGAAAACTAATTGGGGTTAGGGTTTTATTTTGTGTTATAAGAATAAGGATTTTTAGTAATTTTACCTAATTAAAAAATGAAAAACAGGTTGCTACAAAGATTCGAACTCGTGACCTCATATTAGATACAGTGCGCGACTTACCACCGAACCAGCAACATTTTTATGATATAGTTTCAACCTTCATATATAAATGGGTTCACTTTCTATAAAACTAGGGGTTCACTAAAAAAATCGACATTATACGTTACACTACGGGTTCAAAAATCAATGGGGTCACTTGACCCCGTACTCGATACCCTAGTTCCGCCCCTGGACGTGTTGATTATAACAACATGTCTAAATTAATTATCACAATCAAATGATATATATGTGTTTAAATTAGTTAAATTGGTGCGTCTAAACTACCAAATGCCTAAAAAACACTACAAAGGTATTGTATAGGAATTGTAATAAAATGATCAATAACTTGGAAAACTTGAGGGTCGCAAGTTCACTTTCAGATTGAAACTATTTGGGTTCACACAAAATATTCAATCGGATAAAACTCAAGTTCAGAAATCAAAGTATGAATTCATGTGTGTTTTTGAGGGAAACTATTCATAGAGATTCAACAACTCGTAAGTGAGAGACTTACTACAACAGATTCTAAGGATTTAGCATTAATAAAGCGTATTAAACATGAACAACAAAATGAATTGAAATTCGAATGAAATCTAGGGCTTACAATCGACGGAAAGTGAATAATTGAGAATGCAAATGTGCATCTGGATTATTGAGGGCAATTAAGTTGGATTTCAAAGGCAGAGTGTGTTTCAATTGCATGTAAGGAGTAAAAGATGTATGAATTGATAGACGATTTGAGATACAACGAGTAGAAATGCAGAGCTCCATTGTTAGGGTTTAGCTGGTTCGAGTAGGGTTCTATAGTTTGCAAGTGAGCCTTCTCGGGCATATATATAACGGATGATATATGAACGGAAATATAAATCAACCAAACCAAGCCAAACTTTCGGTTAGTAAACCATTTGGCGGAAAATTCGTTTAGAAAAAATAATATTAATTATTTTTCATTTATTAATGAACGAACAAACAATCACTATGTAATCATTAACAGATGCTATGCTGCTAAGCATATATGTTAGTTAACGAAACCATTCTGATTATATTTTTATGGAATTTGTTGTTTTTATTGATTACAATATTATTATTGTTAAGCTAGCTTTATTTAATTTCATTATAATGTTTGTTGATTAAACTCTTGGTCTAATGGTCTTCTTGACTAAGTTGTTTTTATGACTTAAATAAATCCTCTATTTTTGTCCTCAAAACAACCTTACCCACAATCAAGAATTCCTGCCTTATTCATTTTTAGACGATCAAATTTTGCTAAAATGATTGTGTTTCTTTCTTTATCTTTAGTTACATAAAACACGTTGTTAAAACCATATTCAAGGTTAATTTTTTATGGCTGGTGTGGCCTGTAGAAAAGAGAGATACAGGTTGAGAGGATGTGATAGAAAGAGAGAGAGAGAGTGAAAAGTTCGGATGATAAAAGATTGTGAGAAGGGAGCATTTTTGAAATTTATTCCAGGACATACCAACTTGGGATTGCAGCATCACCTGCGGAGATAATAATAATTGAGTATAAAGTATCGCTGTCGTTGCCTTGCCCTTGTATAGTAGTCGTGTGGTCTTTTCTTTTCTCCCTCGGCTTCCTTGATATTGTACGAGCAAGAGACCTACTTTATATAATATATGTACTTATGTAATTGGTGACATGATAAAGACAACATAAATCTCAATGGCTTGCATCTTTTTATGTTTTAGTCAAATAATGAATTAAGTCCAAACCATAGGGACCAATCATGTAATTAACTCTTCTTAATAAAATATATATGCTTAAAAAAAGTTATAGCAATACATAAAATAAGACTTTTAAGCAAGTTATTCAATTAGAAAGTTAGTTATATTAACATATTCAAGAATATAACTACTAAGGGTGGTTTATTTTTATAATTTAAGTTATTTTTATAATTTAAACTAAATAAATTAAAAAGAAAGAAATTGATAAATTGTCGGAAAAGGATGGGGTGGTCGTGGTGGTCTGTATAAAGATAAGTAAATACATTCAAAGACTAAGGTGCTGTTTGTTTTTCTGCAGGAAAACGTCTGCAGACTGCGGACCACATCTACAGACATCTGCAGCAGAAGAGGTGGATCAAACGTCTGCAGTCTGCAATAAAAATACTGTTTGTTTTTTAACTTCTTCTTGAACTCAAGTACTCTTCACCTCCACCCTGATCTCCACCTGCAAAATCCCTCAAGACTCCGGCGAAGAAGACGACCCCAACCAAACACCCCCACTGGATCCGGCCGCCGCCCCCACGGTCGCCCACTGGGCTCCAAAAACAAACCTAAGCCGCCGGTCATTATCACCCGTGAAAACGCCAACACCCTCAGAGCCCACATCCTCGAAAACAGCAACGGATGTGATGTCTTCGAAGGGGGAGGGCAGCACCGCCGAGCAGCAGAGAGGGAGGGCAGCGCGACGAAGGGGGATGTGTCGCGCAGGGGAGGGGTCCGATGAAGGGGGAGGGCGCGGTGGAGGGGTCCAATGCGGGGGCAGGTCGTGGCGGAGGGGGAGGCGGCGCGACGGAGGGGGAGGCGGAGGTGGGCTGCGGGCTCGGAGGTGGCCGGTAGTTTGTGGCTGCAGGAAGTGGGCTGAAGAGTTTGAAGGAGAAGTGAAGATTTTCAGGATTGGGGGGATCAAAGGAGAAGTGAGAAGAGGTTGAGAAGTGGTAAGTCCACCTCTTCTCCACGCAGACGTCAGGAATACGTTTTTTTAATGAAACATCTTCCAAAAAACAAACACTCTGCGCACTCAAAACCTCTTACCGCGTTTGCGTGCGCGCAGATGAAGAGGTGGGGAAGAAGTTTTGCAAAAAAACAAACATCACCTAAAAGTTACGAGTGATGCTTAAATGATTATACCCAATGGGCCATTACATGATTAAACTCAATGGGCCATGATATATTATATCCTTAAACGATCAAAGTAATATATTCGGCCACTGGGGATGAAGATGTGGGCTAATTGGCCCAAACCATGTACACCATACAATCGAAAACAATCATCATAGTTACTATTAGTACTGAAATACACCTGTTACACATCTACTTCACTTTTTGAAGTGACAAAATAGTTTTTACTTTAGCAATTAACGACATATCTATATCAATAGTATATTGAATTAATTAACACACTGTTATCACAACTACCAGTAAATGTAGATTAACATCATTGCATCAAATACATGACAGTATGTTTAATGACTTAATATAGTATCATCTATTTGAGTGACCTTTATTTGTTTAATCAACACAACTAACATATTGAAAATGTCATAATTATGTAATTAAGGCATATTTGTCTTTATTTGCATCTTCAACCTAGACCTACTACATATTACATGTGTCCTATTTGACATATGATAATTTAATACTGCATATTTCAGATACTTATTATTATTAAATTATCTGGTTAGTGATGATAATACAAATATATTAAACGAAAATGATGTATTTGATTAAACATCCTTTGGCTCTTCATTCGCATCTGGTTCATATTAAAATCTTGAAGTGTTTTGCTAACTAAAAAGTATTATACATGTTTCATATGTGAAATAAGGTAAATGCTAGTCTTGTAATTAAACATATTTTGCTTTTATTTATTTTCTTATTTTCGAAAGGCAAATCTATACACACTTTAAATTTACATCACAACTAATTTCCAAGGCCGGGGGGGGGGGGGGGGGGGGGGGGGATAGAGCGCAACCTGCTCGGGGGCTTGAAACTTTTAATACACACACACACACACACACACACACACACACACACATATATATATATATATATATATATATATATATATATATATATATATATATATATATATATATATATCAAACATTACAGCCGATTAACATTTTAATTATTTTAAATCATTAGCTATTAATAATCATTGAACATATTTTAATTTGGGTGGCTGAATAGTGTTTGTATTATTTTTATAATAATTATTGTCATACTATAAACATTTTATACATGATTTATTGATTTTATGTAACAAAGGTGTTTTTTTTCCACCCGCCCATGACCTAAATTTATTGATGATTACCGGTGATTGTTCTGCTAATTTACATCAATCCGTCACAGACGTGGCTTGAACCCTTAACTATTTATTTTCTTAACAGAATCATCACACCAACTTAAATGACCCTGCCATTGTACCCAAATCCCACCCGAACCATTTATTTTCTTACTTAATATTCATAATTTACTTATGTCATACTAACAGATGATGATTTGATTATTAGATAAGTTATAATATATTTTTTCTAAAATTATTGTTATTAAATTATCTGATTATTGGTTACGATATCTCAGAACACATAAAAAAGTGATGCGCATATTGTTAAGGTTTCACTTGTTAAAAAGGAACATATGCATGTATAAGTAGAACTTTTGATTAACAAAAACAAGTAACAAAGATTTGCTAATAAGTTAGTAGAATACAAGTCTCAACTCATAATCTAAAAATATCATTAATTCTTATATTATGTTGATTTATCATTCAAAATTCAAAAAATATTAAAGCAACTTCCTAGCTGTAACTAAATATTTCCGAGTGAACTTTTACCAGATCAAGACGAGACAGAAGGAATAATATATACTTTAATATGCACTACTTTAATAACTAAACTATTACACCAGACAGATAATCTTGTAATGATAAAAGCATAGTCAACAATTATAATTTACGTAATTATTGTAATCACACATACCTGTCATAGTTTAATTTAATATTATAAGTAACATATTCTTTTCGTTAACTTATTTTATAACGTTAGTGCCTGGTATGTTGGTTTATAACTATATTTTTGTACTTGAAATATGAAGCTACCTACTTTTTTTTTTGAACGGCCAACGAATAATTATTAAGCCCGGTCACCCGGGTAAATCCATTGGCGAAAGGCCACCCACGCCCGCGAACACAGACAGCGCTGGTGAGCAGGCTCGCCCACCATTCCAAGGAAAACCCACCACCCAAAGGCTCACTGTGGTAAAACCCTTAGCCCACTTGAAGCATATTGCACCTAATGAGACTCCAACCCATTATGTCTACATCGTCAAACCTTAATTTAAAACCAGCCGGTCCTACTGAACTATCTAACCTAGTCGGTTTGATTTTTTCCCTCTAAAATCATTGTTAATGATTTGTCTCATTATATTCATCAAAACCAGTCAACATTAACATCTCTCTTGGGCATGATGATCATACATTGATACCCAAGCCCATTGTACTTGAATGATCGAAGTGATATATTGGGCTATTGGGGATTATTTGGGGGTGAAGAGGTGGGCTGTTTGACCCAAACGAAGTATGTAAACCAGACAAATATATTACATATTAACAATTTAGCATATTTTGAAAATCTGAAATATAACCGATACAATTCTCTCTTTGAGGTAAAAAACATCTTTTACTTCACCGATTAACAACATATATTTATATTATTATCATATTATTGATTTTAATAATATAAAAATTGGTATATTACTACTAGTAGTACTTATAGATGAACATTTATTGCATCAAATAAATGGCTATATGTTTAGTGACTTAATATAACATCATTTGTATGAGCTGACTTTTTATATGTTTAACCCTACCACTAACATATTGAAAATATAACACTTATGTAATTAAGGTTTTTGTTTGTTTTTATTTATGTTCCCAACCTATACATACATATTTAAACATGTCATACCTGACATATGACAATTTAATGCTGTACAGTTCATATACTTATTATTATTAAATTTTTTGATTAGTGATGGTAATACGACAAATTATAGAAAATGAAATGATGCATCTGATCAAACATTCATTGGCTCTGCAATTGCATTTGGTTAACCACTACAAACTTGTGTTGTACAAATCACATTTCTTCTAAGATCAAGATGAAACATAATGAATATCCATATATACTTTAATCTGCACCACTCCAACCACTAAACAAACGCAGAAGACAGAAACACATGTAGTTATGAAAACATTATCAACAATTATAATATATGTAATTATTGTAGTTATGCCAGACATTATATAATTTAATAATGAAAAATAATATATATATTCTTGTAATTAACTTATTTTATATCATTATTGCCTAAACACAAGTAATTAGATATTTGCATACCATATGATGAAGAATCTTCCAAACCTCATTTGGTATGCATTGAAGCATGCTCTTCGTGTCTTCACCATAAATTGTCCAACACACCCACATGTATATGTAAATACACTATACATATATAGATATGTATGTATATATTACACATACCAAAAACAACATGTATTCAAGTTGAGAGTTCTTTAACAAAAGTTGTATTGGAGAAGCTTTGCATGATGAATGAGTAGTTCACTAGTAGTGCAGACATGTTATAATGTATTAAATAAAGTTTATAGAAAAATTAATATTTTATTATTAGTTCACACTTCGATCATGTTAAAGGAATCCGCCGACGGTAAAGGACAAAACATGCCCCGGCTTCGATTCTGGCTGTACACATGTGTGCTTTTTATTGGTAATCAAGTTTTCGTACACAATATATTATTGGCACAATGTCGAAATTGTTCCACTTATTTAAAGTATTTATTTAATATGATTACTTGATTAGTTCTTCAAACTTATAGAACTTATAAAACAAGAGGAGTTTAATAAAACTAAAAGTTATGTGTATGTGTGTATCAGAAGTATCACGTGTGAATGTTTAAAGACCCATATTTTTTCCTATTTTTAGTAAGTTGTGTAATTTATTAGTTTCTTTACTGCACCACATCATAATACATTTGACACCACATCATAAATTCATAATACATTTGAGTTCTACCAAACGTTATATTAATACACTATAATATAATTCTCATTTTCATATATTTATTGATTTCATCACGTCACGCTACATCACATCATTTTTAAATTTATTTTTTCCTTTCTTTTTAAACTATTTAAGTTTAAATACAAATAATAATAACTATAAAAATAAAAAAAGCTAACATTCAGTAACAATTAAAATAATATCTTTTCTGATAAAAGAAAATAATTTTTGTTACATGTTATTTTTTCACACTCATTTTGACGCATGTCATTTGCCTAACAAGTTAACTATTTAATAATGATATTAAGTGCTAATGGTATTATTTATATCCTTTTCAAATTGTAAAATATATTTTTAATTAATCAAAACATGTTTTTATTGAAAACATTTTATAAACACAGTTTTATGAAATATTTTTAAAAGTTTATTTCATAATTATCACTTTAATCAAATGATTTTGCAAAATCATGTTTATGTGATTCCCAATCAATTCTTATGAAACCAAATATAAATCTTTGAACTTGAATCTTGAAAGTGATTGCTTTTCCTCATAAGCTTTAAAACCAATAATCAAAATCATTGCTTTCTTAATTGCCTTTGTTTAATTCAACCTGCATCTTAAATAAAAAAACCCAAAAATATTTGCTTTTTAATATTTTCGTTTCGTGTTTAAAGTTTTTAGGTATAAAGTTTTATATTTTCCACCAATTTCATGTGGAGACAACTTTTACTTACCCATACTAGTTGTAGGTAGTTAAGTCTTTAATATTAACTTAGTTTTTATACAACCACGATTAGTAATCATTAAAATGTTACATTTTAATCATTTAGACTTAAGGTTACATGTTAACCGTTAAGAGGATATAAACCATTAAAATATAACATTTTAATGACTATTAAAAATATTCAAACACATAAATTACTAAACTTATCTAATTACATATACCTAGGAAGGTTCGTCGTACCAATCCTTATTTGCTTACATGTTTCTCAATAATGAAAGACCTTAAATTAAGAATTAATTTTTAGCCTTTTTCTTTGAAAAAGGAAGAATTTAATTTTTAGGTCAAATGATCAATTATTCCTTCCATACTAAATATCATTCTTTTTTTTATGAACAAACCATATACCTAATATTTTAATTTATCTAATACCTTTCATTTTAAGGGTACGCCTAAAATAATTCTTAAATAAGTACATGATCAATAATTTTATAATCACTAATAATTTCTGTTGGTGATGAAAATTAATCATATAATTAATTAATAGGTTTAAGGGTGTTACTTTATTCACCTCTCTTATAACTGATTTTGTCCTAGACATCCACTTACTAATCATGAACTTTAATCTTTATTTCCGGTCAATGAAAATCAACCATATATTGAGCATTTACAAGATTAATTCTTCATCTTTAAAATTATTAATAATCTGGTTTATGTTGGGTATCAAATCCAGTAAATAAAATATTATAATGTGAACTTACCATCACACACACTAAGAATAGTATGAGCGAAAGTAGGGTTCGTGTCCTCAGAGATACATGTCAATTATTTTATACCAAAAACGTTTTAGCACAGTTACTTTAATTGATTATAGGCTAAGGAAGGTGGGGGTTTAACTAAAAACTAAAACTAAAAGTAAATTGCAAAAAGTAGAAAAATTCAGTGAGCTAACACGGCCGTGTCAAAACTGTTAAGGAAATTCCACGCGGCCGTGTTAAAGTTCTGCTGGAAAAACGAAAATTGACATTTTATTGTATTTTTTAATTATGAAAAAGAGATTACTAAAAACGTTAATTAAATGGTGAAGTAAATTCAAATATAAAAACTAATTCCAACACTAAGGCAATTTCTTGATTTGATTTGGCTTACGATCATTAACGATTACGGTGCAATAACAATTTTCAATTAATGAGTTGTATCGATACTAGACATCACGCCGTTCGGATATCCCCTCTATCTAATGTCCAATCAATCGCAGTTCGTTGATTGGAGCCAACCCGCTACTCTAAGCTCACGCCGTTCGGATCTTAGCGTGCGGGTTGCAACGATAGAAATATCGATTATAATTAAACTCACACGACGTACGGTATGCTTAATTAGATTGTGTGACTCTATAACGAAAATGAATTCATAGACAAACTCAAACCGTTACTTGTTCCTTATATCAAAAATCAAAACTTGGTTAGGGTTTTAAATCTTGAAGAACTTTATTAGAAAAATTAATAAGATGATCAAGTTTATTAACAATTTAACATATACCGGATTGGATCCGGGTTTAAGATCAAGAATCAAACAAACAAACCATTAAAATAAAAACATCTCATAAACGCTTCACATAAGTTCAAACCAAAATCAAAGAAGTTAAACCTTAATGTTGAAACTAAGAGTGCCCTAGCCGGACATGGTGGCTAGGTTATTGGAAATAAAAACTTACGAAAACCCAAAAGAAACAAACAATAGCTTCAATGCCTTCTTAATTATCCCTACACATGAATCTTCCACTAGAGTCCAAAAGAGAACTTTTTCTTCTTTTTTTCTTGGTTGATTTTTCTGCCTGCAAGATGCCCTTTTTCTTTTCTTTTTGGTCGATGGATCTTCCTTTCTGCAGCCCCCTTTTATCTTTGATCCCCTCCTTTCTTTTTCAACAAACTCTCCTCTTTTTTGGGTTTTAAATTTGAGTCCTCATCTCTCTCCTTTCCAGCTATTTAATTAACCTACAAAGCCAAAAATATACAAGAGTAGATTCCATCCTACCAAAAATAATATTTTATAAATTAAATGAAAGATGCATGCAATTAATACAAAATATATGTAGAAACATACCCTAAAATTACTGTAATTTATGACTAAAAATATAACTAGGTTACCTTAGACTCTTCAAAATGAAAAAAGGAAATCAACAAAAATTCCTGTAGTCCAATATTAGGAAATGTAAATAAACCATATCATCTCATAGGTTGATCATCCCATTTGCCACCATCACTAGGCATCTTATTTCTAGATCTCTATCTCTAGAGAATTTGTTTCTCCTTTCCTTTCTCCGAGCATAAAGGAGCTCATCCACTCTTGAAACTAGAATATTCAACTCCTAACTACCTTCTTTTTAGTTAGTTATCTACTTATCTTCATATTTCTTTTAGAACCTTACTTATGAGAGCTTGATGGTGCTTCCCTTCTGGAACACACACTCTCTTTCTCTTTAGGATTGAAATTTAGTTATATTTTTTCTATCTTTTTACTTGCATCTGCCTTTACTCCCTAATATCTTATGTTTATGCATATTTACAATATGCATATTTGTAAGGACTTATTGTAAGCACCTAGCCTTTATGAATTACAATATCAAGTGAAAAACAAAAACTGAAATCATGCGAGAAATACTAGGAAGCGAGAACTCCAAGATGATGGATAAAATTGTCATCGCGCGAAAACTTGGAGTTGCCGCGTGAGAACTTAACGTTTTCACGCGAGAACATCTGGATAGTAAATATAGATGTTTTTCCTTTGTATTTCATTATGTGTGTTTATTTTATAAAAGTGCTCTGAGAGTGATAGAGCAGAGAGGTGCGTGATAGGCCGCCCGAGGGGAGCTCACCTCGGGTGGATCGAGCTTAAATGATGTAAACTCCTTTGGTATTGTAATCCGTTGATTAATAATATTCGATTGAGTTTGTTTGAAGTTCGTTGATATCACACACGTATACATTCATCTAAATTTGATTATCAAGTGCAACAATATGTGGAATCGATCGTGACGAGGACTTTACATTTGGTATCAGAGCAAGGTGTTGCTCTTGATACACGAATTTTCATTCCGCGATCATCCGTTTAAGACATTAAACATGGAGGTTGAAGATCTAAAGGTTTAGATCGAGTTTGGATCGGTTTCGAAGGAGAATAAGGTGAAACCGAGGGTGAACACACACGAAATCGGCTTTGTTTCATCATTACGCATGGTATCTTCAACTTTTGGTGGAAAACAAAGATCTCAGACCGTAGCAGTGATTCAAAATCATAAAAGTCGATTTTGGTTGAAGTTTACGCGGGAGTAACTGCATGGCAAAAATAATCGTATTTTGCGAAAACTTTTTCATGAGAGAACTTTTCATGAGAAAACTTTTCCATGCGAAAACTTTCATGCGAAAGCTTTCCATGTGAGAACTTTCCATGTGAGAACTTTTCATGTGAGTACTTTTCATGTGAGAACTTTTCATGTGAAAACTTTTTATGAGAAAAGTTTATGCAAAATCTTTGCAACAGTAACCGTCAATTACGAAAATTTTCTCATGCAAAAACTTCACCATGTTACTTAAACAAGGTGTTTTTGTGATGTTTGATCAAGTTCAAGACTCTATATCTACAACATTTGATTCAGGTCGTTCGTGAATTGAAACTTGACAACGTGGGCTTATCTTATCTTACTGATGGGGACAATGATCAAATGGTTTAATTAAGTGAAGAATCAAGATTGCTTGGTATTCTTGCTTTGAAAATATGGGCTTATTACATCTTACTTAGGGGGAAGAATAATCTAGATGATCTAGTTCGTCGTCACAGAATCTTGTAATCGGATTGAAGAATCAGGTTCTTCAGGAATCCAAAATGGAAGTTGGTTCCCTCTGTCATATGCCTAATACATCTTAAGTTGTAAGTAATCAAGATATAATAGTTTAATCTTGATTCAGACGTGATATCCTTCATGAAGCTATACATTAGGAGGAGGTTAAAGCTGAAGGGGAAGACTGAAGTGACAGATACCCGATGATCAGATAATTCTTGAAGATGAGTGACTGAAGTCAAACATAGCTTGACATCATAATCCATAGGGGGAAATTGTAAGGACCTAGCCTTTATGGATTACAATATCAAGTGAAAAGCAAAAACTGAAATCATGCGAGAAATACAAGGAAGCGAGAACTCCAACATGATGGATAAAATTGTCACCGCGCGAAAACTTGGAGTTGCCGCGTGAGAACTTAATGTTTTCGCGCGAGAACATTTGGATAGTATATATAGATGTTTTTCCTTTGTATTTCATTATGTGTGTTTATTTTGTAAAAGTGTTCTGAGAGTGATAGAGCAGAGAGATGTGTGATAGGCCGCCGAGGGGAGCTCACATCGGGTGGATCGAGTTTAAACAATGTAAACTCCTTTGGTATTGTAATCCTTTGATTAATAATATTCGATTGAGTTTGTTTGAAATTCGTTGATGTCACACACGCACACATCCGTCTTAATTTGATTATCAAGTGCAACAATATGTGGAATCGATCGTGACGAGGACTTTACAATGTTTGACATGCTTATATTCATATTAATCACCATCTTGAATGTTGATGGGTGTTTCTGGAGCTACACTTTCGGGCATCTTCTAACATGTTCTTGTATGTTGAAAGCTAGGATGATTTGAGCTCACGAATAGATCGGGGACGCGAGATTCAGCTTGGTTTGATGATGTCCTTGACGTGGATATGGTTGTAGCAACAATGTTATTGTCTTTGATTTTATAATAGTGACATGTTAGTTGGTTCATGTTATGATGTTACATGTTCAAACCCCCACTCTTTATTTAGGTAGCTCAAAGCTACATTCATGAACTTTTACTTAAATCAGTAAACCGAACAATCTATACCTTGGGATATTATTTGTCTTTCTTGCATAACATTCTTTTATGTCACCTTCAATATACAAAAGTTTTGGAATTTGAGACCCCATTTGTCCCTATGCCATTTGCATAACTCTTTTTTATCTACTCAGATTCATTTTATTCTCTAATCATATTCCTATAGCAAATTATCAAATCTGAGTTATATATGAATTTGATTTAATACAACTAATATCATGAAGTCATGAACTTACAATTATGTTTACTTTATCATGCACATCTCGCTGTGTAATATCATTCCCACATTGACATATCTACGCATAATACATCCACACTATTCTTTAAGTACTAGATTCCTTTTGGTTCAAAAATTACTAATTCATTTCTCCATAAATTCAGGAGCTTAACCAAAGATATTAAAGGACGAATTTCATATATACACATACAAATTTCTTAAATTTCATATATACCCACGTGAAAATCAAATATCATATATGCCTTAAGAACTAATTAAAATATCATATTTACTTATTTTTCTGAAATATTTTTAGAAAATTACCATTCTACCCTTATTTTTCATAAGGCTGTAAGTTTCATATTAAATCAACTTTAAACTTCAAATTTCATATTAACAACAATAATATTTTCCTCAATATAAGATTCACCTGTTTTATTAAAACAACTCTATGGTATTGTATACAAAACAAGCAATGTAAAATTAATCGAACATGTATATTTTTGTCTTTTACAAACTTGTTAAACATATAATCCTCACTTTTTAAAATTTGTTTGTTTTTCTTTATAACCAAGAACAATTAAAAAACACACAACAAAGTGACAGTAGACCTGCAACATATTACATATTTATCCTCTTCCCTTTCTTCAATTGGTTGCTATTCTCAAATATTCCAAAGATCAAACACTACAAAAGGCACAATCAGGTACTACATAAACATCAGCCGATGACTGTTCACAGATTTGTGAGTATGTTCACAGAAGGCTGAAGACTTGAAATTTTGGAAATTAGTAAACAAATTTTTCAGGCAATCCCTGCTCCAATCGTCATTAGAAAGTAGAATTTAAATCCATTATTTAAGCTTTAATTAATTCGTTTAATGACAAAAAAACCAACAAAAAGGGCGCTTTAATTTCCACCATTGTAAACAAATATATTTCAAGTTCATTTGAAGGGAATATTAAATAAGTGAAGATAGTAAAAAGATAGGCAAAACGTAGAATTATGTATTCTGAGACTTATATAAAAGATGTGTTAGAAACCTAATAAGAAAAATCTAAAAGAAGATATATTGAAAAGGGTAAATTTATCATAAATTAAATAAATCAATGAATAAAAGGTATATATGATATTTTAATTTTGACCTGAGTATATATGATATTTAAGAAGTTTATAAGGATATATACAATATTCTTCCTATATTAAACAAATATCAACTTAAAATTCTGAAAATCCACATCGATTTTTACGTGTGAAAACAAGATGATGGAATAGTTTACACTAGTTTCGGCATAACATTTGGCTGAGAAATTTGCCTAATAAACAACTATATGCCCTTACTGAAACAATGCATTATTAGTTTTGAGCCCTAGTTGGGTCTAGTTTTGTATCTTGGGCATTTACACCCGACTCTTCTCCATGTTTTTGCAAAACTATATCAGAATGCTAATCAATTTTAACTCGCAACACATCATATTTGAAACATATTGCTTATGATGAGTGGCGGAACCATAATTATTTATGATTTAGATCGGTGTCAAAATACACTTGTAAATAGAGCTGTATGTAAAACCCATACATAGTCCATAAGATAAAAACCTAGAATCTGAACATCAAACATCTTCAATAGAGTTGTATGTAAACCCCATACACTTAGATCAGTATAACACCATGGCCTCTTGTGATTAGCACTTGAACATCATCAGATTATTTATATTTACTTTTAAGTTTAAAGTTTTAACCATGGAAGAACTTGAATGTAAACCACATACTCTTGGATCAGTATAACACCTTTATTATAACTTTGATCACAACAATATATATCATTCATTAATGCAGATATATATCATATGATCAAGAACAAAACTCAAAAAGGTTATATAAGAATTTTAAAATCAGAGCAGAAAATAATAATCATCATGGACTTAACATCTCCTCCAACAAATCAGATCCTAGCTAGATCTTCCGAAATCAACAAGTCTTTCTGCTTCTTGTCTTCTACTCTCAAATTCAATGTCAAAGACATTCGCTGAAGTTTATGCATCGCCTTTACAGCAAGCGCAGCAGATTGCCCATCCATGTTGCTGCAGCACTCCGTTCCATTGAGGGAGTCCCTAACGGTTTCAACTGAATAGTTTACAACAGAAAAAGAACCCCTCATCGCATATGATGCTTGATCATAAGCCAAAGCTGCAGCCTCAGCAGTATCAAATGTCCCCAGCCAGACCCTCTTCCCGTTTCTGGTCGAATCGCGTATCTCTGCTGCAAACTTTCCCCATGGCCTCTTTCTAACACCAACATATTGTTTCACCTTCTCACTTTCTTCTTTTCTTGATGACTTGTTGACTTCATTTAGGGACCAATAAATAATTCCTTCTTGGAATTGTTCTGATAGATCCATCATCAACTGATTGAATTCAATAAGTTTTTCTGTCCGAGAGTCTGTTTTGTTGGAAAGAATTTATATATAGATAGTTGTAAGTATCTGATGCAGTCGGAAACAGAGAGATAGATAATTGAACCTGTTGATTCAACAAGAATACCAGAAACAATCCTTCCAACTATCGTTGATTCACAAAGAATACCGATAATTAGGGTTTTCACTAACACACAGTGATAGAGAGAAAAACAGATTTTTTTATCAAACTTCAATAATATTTCTCCCATTTCTTACAATCATATAAAGAAACAAAACCAAATTCGAATGGGCCAAAAAACATAAACGGGCCGAAAACTGGGCCTAAAGCAAAGTCCAACAAAATATAAAAATAAGACAAAAATTGAAATAACTCCTAAAATAAGCCGTTTTTGGGCCGAAACGATGACCCAAACCGCCTACGGCGGTTTGTCAAAACGTGCTCCTCGGTCCAACGGTCGTTTTGACTGGTCGTGGGCCCAAAACGGAGACTTCTAGCCCAAGTTAGGGCCATTTCAGTGAAGCCCCTTTTGATAAGCGATCTTGGGCCTCCAAAAAGGCTAAAGCTTGCTAATCCACACTTGGGCCCGCATCAGTATCAAATTAAGAATTTACTAAATTTGATGATTTCCGACGATAAACAATTGACTTAAGTATTTTATTGGTGAAAGAAACTTGTACATATAATTGTTGTTAATTAACAAGAGGAACAAAAAGAATAAAAAGTGGTATTTTCTAAATTTTGCAGTTTTTAAGTGCAAATGCATATGTTTTGTACATAAAACCATCAAACATTAATGTTCATATATTTTTCTTATATTTTTAATCATTTAAATATGTTGATTATGTGTAGGTAATATAATATGTTCATGACTTATGCAAGTGTAGGTTTTATACATAATAAACCTACTTTGTCATATTCTTTTCCTTTTTAATTCAAGGAGATATGAATAAACATTTGTATTTAATTTTAATCATTTAAAAAATATATTTGAAAAGATTTCAAGAAGATGAAAGAAGACCCTTGATTTTGAGTACGGTTGCAAACGAACCGAACGAACACGAACAAGGCCTTGGTTCGTTAAGAAATAAAATTGTTCATAAACTGTTTACGAACACTTATCGAACGAGATTCCTTGTTCGTGTTTGTTCATTAAGAAAAGAACATATTCATGAACTGTTCACGAACACTTACCGAACGCAAATGAACACAAATAAAAGCAAACGAACACAAACAACTGTTCATGAACAGAACGAACACAAAGAAGCTCGTGAACACAAACGAATACAAATGATTATAGATTTATTTTAAAATAAAATTTATATTTTTATTACAAACATTAAACAAAATCAATCAAAAATAAATAAGTACTTAACATAAATATAAAAAAATATTTGATATAATAGTCATAAAAATAACTGGCATAAAAACTACGAATATAAACGAAAACATTAACGAATATAAACGAACAAATTATCAAACGTTCACGAACTTAAATGAACGAATGCGGCTTGTGTTCATGTTCACTCGTTTAAATAAACGAACATAATTTTCTTGTTCGTGTTCGTTCACATGAACGAACACACATAAACGAACTTCCCGTCGAACGGTTCACGAACGGTTTGCTGAACGTTCAGTTCGTTTGCAGCCCTAATTCTGAGCCACACTTTTGTTCTATCTATCAAGCCTCTATATAAATAAACATCAAGTAAACAAAGTTCTTCTAGCTTCCATGAGTAAAAGTATAACTTCCTTTATGGATTTGTGTTTTGAATTTAAGTGTTATGAATAAAGTATGAATTGAGTCCTTAATCCCCATCCTATTTTCTCTACTCTTTATAAAATTCCCTAAAGGCTACTTATCAATGCTATGAGAGGGTTCATCCCAGTTCACCTATCGACACACACCATAATATGAGGTTGAGTGTCACCAATGGTGTAGTAATCCTTTGCGAGACAACGACAAGCACTAAAGCGACATGACTCCCAATTCAACACCATACTTGTCGAGCTTCAAGCTCTCTTATCAATTGGTAAAATATCCTTTTTATCGACGATTTAAAGTATTCTTTCATATCAATAAAATCCATCACTTTGATAGAAGAAGTGAAAGCCTAAACGTCTTTTCTGAACAACCGATAAAGGCTGTTTCAAATCAATTTTTCAAGAAAAAAGATCCGGCATCAAGATAAAAATTTGCTGCTAATTATACTCATTGGCGATGAAGGTCGTTTCATGGAAAGCAAATTTTATATTCAAGTGAAGGCAACCAAATTCGTTGAGAAAGCAAAGGCTAGTAAATCATCAAATAAAGTTGTGAATTCAGCAGCGAAGAAGAAACATGTGGTGGCAATTAAGAAAGGAAATGACATCGGTCGATGATGACAACATAGTGACCAAATGCCATTTCGCTTAGACTACTCCTAATGCCATTAAGAATTGAGTGACAAACCTCATGGCGCTCACTAAGACTATCTTGATTTCCTTCTTATAGGAAATGAGTGTTTGATCGGCGCAGAATGATATGTGTCCACTCTTGGCCCGTCATCATGTCATATGTTTGGTCCCTACAACGGATGGACCTCAACTTTGAAATGAAATTTCAGGAAAAGACCAAAGCATCCTTTGGTTAAAAATGAAAAAAAAGAAGGTAAAACTAAAATAGAAAAGACCCACTTAGTATTATATATATATAGAAAGAAAATATGTTACATATATGTATATGTGTAACATAAAAATTTAAACATAAACCCTAAACACTTAATCAAAATCTTCGCCTTCCTTTTCAACCTTTATATTGCCAGCCTCAAGATCAAACACCGCTTCCACCATCATCATCTACCCCCACCTTCCTCACCGTTTTCTACTCTCCATCATTGTGTCTACAAGGTTCATTTTCTGAATTATTGAACAATTTCGAAATTGGGGTTCATTTTAGAATTCGGCGCAATTCTAAGATTAGCCCTTACTCATCTATAACATATACATATTTTTTTAAGTAGTTCAGCTGATGAGCCCTCTTGTTCTCGAGTCTCACACATTCTTGATTTCTTTAGCATCACGTCAGTTAGCTCCAACGGTAAGCATGAAGTAGATGACTTTATGCCACTTTCATAGCCTACCACCTCGATCAATTGAAAATCAAACCAATTCAAAACTCAACTAAACTAAATACAACGGTTATGAAACCCTAGGTCTTCAAGATTGCATTGTAATGAAATTAACATTACATTGGACCTTTTGCTTGTAGGCAAAAAAGTATGTTGATGCTTGGAGGAAGATGGGTCACATCTTGTCTTAATCATGGTTCATTTTCTACCTCGTTTTGAGATGATATGAAAATAATAACAAGAAAAAAATGTAAATTTATAAGATCATATATGTATAAGTTTTGTATTTTATATCACCGTACAACAAAAATAAAATGGTTGAAAGGAGTAAATCGTTTGTTTAAGGTTGTGTGAGTATGTGGTACATATAGTAAATTGTGGTTTGGGTTTTGGTGGGCAATGAGCATTTAGGCGGAGAATGATACATACCCACTCTTGCCTCTTCACCATGTGATCGATCAAAAAGAGTGCCTGATCACCCTAATAGTAAAGGATAAGAATGGTATCAAATCCACAGGGATCACATGAAAGTGCTAATTATAATCAAATGAAATACATTCAACATTGAAAAGTAAATTGCTTGATTAATTGAATTGAGAAATAATCAAATAAGCAAAATAAAAGCTTAGGTTTTTAACAATCTTGGGGAAAAACAATCCACTTTGAGATTCCGGTTAAGCAAAGTTATGTATCCTTAGTTAAACCTATTGAGAAGCCATTAATGGTGACCTGATCACGTGTCAATAATTTGGTGTTTAATTGATCTAAATGTTTGATTTTACATCATGATTATGGTGGAACAAGTGCAAGTTGTTTGTATTTTGGATTTTAGGTGATTGGAGCTAAAGGAAGCTTATTTTGGATAAAAAGATGCAAAACGGGAATCCAGAACTATGTTTGGTGAAACATGAAGAGTATGGAAGAAGCGGGATAGAAATCGGAGCCCGAGAAGTGAAGAAATGCAAAAACCTATAGTTCAAGACTATGGTAACTTAAAATGGGCATAACTTGAGCTAGAAAAAGAGTTACGGGGCCTACGACCTATCAACGGAAAGCTCGTAAAAATTTACATGTGAAAATAAAAATTTCACAGGGGCCCGGCGTATCATACGCCGCCCTGGGCGTATCATACGCCGGCCGGCGTATTGATGGGCGTATTGGCCAAAAGATCCAGAGGTTTGGCGTATGATACGCCGGGTATGGGCGTATGATACGCCGGTCGCCTAAAAAATCCCTATTTTCATGGGATTTCAAGTTTATTTAAGCCAAAACAACCCTAATTCGAACTAGAACTTCTTGGAGACGAAAAGTGACGAACTTGAGGTGATTTTTGGTGTTCTAAGGCTCTCTAAATCATCCACAAACATTCTCCAAGTCAAGATTGAAGATTGAACGAAGATGATGCGTTGCTAGGTTCTCTTGATTGCTTTCGGGAGTATGATTCTTGTAAAGTGAGACGATTTGTATGATTGATTAGGTTTTTATATTAAACATTGATCTATTGAATGCAACATTATGTTTTGATTGATTTAAACGATTTGCTTATAAATAAAGTTGTTTGCTTGATTATCAGTTTTTCGGTTTCCTTGCATTCGTGAACTCATTAAGAAAAGTAGGCAATGTGATATAAGTGAATTGGTAACATTATGAATGAACGAGTCTTAAAAGATTGTTCATTTGTTGTCACTTTAATCAAAAGCTAATATTTTGAAGTATTGTTTCTTACAAACCCTAATTTAAAATTACCAATTGTTGATTTTGCAGAATTGGAAACCCGAAAGTGATTGTTTTTTAATATTTAATCAAATTCATTATAAAGTTTGTTGCTTTATGCAATTGTTTTCATTAATTCATTCAAAGTTTTAAGTTTTAATTACAAAGTTTGAGTCTTTTAGTTAATCGAGTCCTGTTAATTAAACACTTTCCACATAATCCTTGAGAAGACCACCTTACTTACCCTTACACAATAAAGGTAGCTAAGACCGATATAACAAATTGTTTTTAATCGAGTCTCGACAACCAGATCATGACCTACACATTATAAGATCTAAGAAGATTATTATAAATTAAAGTTTAAGGACTTCATTCACACAATCATCAATTTGAATTATGTAACCCTAATTCAAATAATCAATCACATAATGATTAAAGAAAACTAAAGTTATAGAAAACTAAAATTAAGTTTAAACATAAGCAAATCGTTTAAATAATCAAATCATAAATTGAATCTAGTAGAACTTAAAAGGTTCAAGATCCAATCTTAAATCTAAGTTAACAACTAAGGAAAATGAAAACGTGCACAAACCCGTCCCCCAAAGAGAATCACAATTGATTTAGCCTTGCATCATCATCAATTTCTTCAACACAATTTTAAATCATCATGTGAATTCGGATTATCATGATGTTGAAATGCTTTGGAATGGTGAAAGATACAAGCTTTTTTGTCCAAGAATGCTGTGTAAAATGGTAATTTTCGTACTAGGATTAATCCTTCTTTAAAACCCTCAAATTAGGTTAAATTCCACCAAAATATGGCGCCCAACGTCGGTGGCGCTAACAGTGGCATCGGTGCTCCATCTTGGCGTCAAGCTAGGCGTCAGAGGTGGCGTCGATCATCAGGTTTTAGGTTTACTGACGCCGGTGGCGCCACCTCATGCACAAACTTGATTTTCAATTGTAACTTTTCGATATCTTCTGTTGATAGGTTGTGCACCGTAACTCTTTTTCTAGCTCAAATTATGCTTGTTTTAAGTTACCATTATCTTGCAACCTCTCTTTTACATTTCTTCAGCTCCTGAGCTCTAATTTCGTCCCGTTTCTTCCAGCTTATTCGTATTCTTCATGTTTATTTTACATACACAATAATATCCCAAACGTAACTCTATTTCTTATAAATTGGCATGTAAAACACGAAAATAAAACCTTTAAATATTGAACTTTCACCATCCGATCACCATGTCACATGTCTGGTCCCTAAAACAGATGGACCTTAACTTACCTATGAAAATATTTGAAAAAATACCAAAATACTATTAAGTTAGAAATGCAAAAAGAAGAAATGTAAAATTAAAATAGATGGGACACACTTAGTATTAATATATATAACTAGAATACACACACATACAGATGAGAGATCGATTAAAAACCATGTCTATAATTGAAAACAGTAAAAACCATGGGTTACATTTATGTAACTTCAAATTACATATGTACAACTATGAGTTACATATATGTCACTCATTCAAGTTACATATATATGTAACTTGTTTTTATTGTTTCTTGAGATTCAGCCTAATAATATATATTACCTAAAATGTTAGGTTTAAAGTTTACTTAAATACAATTTAGATAATTAAAAAGATAAATAATTTATAAATCATGTGATTAATTAGAAGGAGTTTTTAACGCAGTTTTCACTTAAGAAGATAGTTTTTATTTGATTCTTATTTATGTGTGTATATCTGTAACTAAAAAATAAACATAAACCCTAAACCCTTTATCTAAATCACCGCCTCCCACGCTCAACCTCTAATAGTGCCAGCCTAAAGATCCAACACCGCCTCCACCGTCATCATCTACCCCCACTGGCGTGTTTTTGTGTATGGAAAGGCGTGGGGTGGGGTGTGGGGGGTTAGGAACAATACTTGTAACTTGTAACGTTTGTGAAAACTATATTATCAAAGTTAGAAACCAAAATATTAATTGCCACAGGAACTATTAGTGTAAAATTCTACATTTCATGTCAAAATAGCAATTGGAGATTGCAAGTCTAGTTATGTCTAACAGGCTCAATCTGTTAATGTTGTGCTATAATAAATACTAGCTAAAAATAATAGAAGGTACCGTACTTTCACTAGAAGTATTATTATAAACTTGGATATTTTGTAGAAATTAATTCAAATCTTCATTAGATCTGTGTCAAAATATCACCCTTTTCTCCCAGGCGTGCCCTCTCGTTTGTTTTCTTTATCCACTTTTGTTTTCATGTTACTATCTGAACAACAAACATCTTCAAAATAGAGTATGCATCCATATTGTAATTAATACTTGAACATCATCAGATTAGTTATTTTCACTTTTAGGTTTTAACCATGGAAGAACTTGAATGTAAAGCCCATACACTTGGACCATAACACCTTTGTTATCAACTTTGATCCCTACGATATGTATCATTCATAAATGCAGATATATATTAATGATCAAGAACAAAACTCAAAAAGTATAAGAATTTGAAATCTGAGCAAAAAAGTAAAACAATCACCATGAACTTAACATCTCATCCAACAAATCAGATCCTAGATCTTCCAAAATTAACAAGTCTTTCTGCTGCTGCTTGTCTTCTTCTCTCGAATTTGATGTCAACGACATCCTCTGAAGCTTATGCATCGCCTTTACAGCAAGCGCAGGAGATTGCCCATTCATGCTGCTGGAGCACTGCATTCCATTGAGGGAGTCCCTAACGGTTTCAACCGAATAGTTTACAACAGATGAAGAACCCCTCATCGCGTATGATGCTTGATCATACGCCAATGCTGCAGCCTCTGCAGTATCAAATGTTCCCAGCCAGACCCTCTTCCCGTTTCTGGTCGAATCACGTATCTCTGCTGCATACTTTCCCCATGGCCTCTTTCTAACACCAACATATTGTTTCACCTTCTCACCTTCTTCTTTTGTTGCTGACTTCTTGACTTCATTTTGGGACCAATCAATAATTTGTTCTTGGTGGAATGGTTTTGTTAGATCCATCATCAACTGATTGGGTTCAATAATCAGTTTGTCTGTCCAAGAGCCTTTATTGTTGGAAAGCATCTATATATAGATAGTTATATACAGCAATCTAAGAATTTACTAAAATTTTACGACTTCCAAATTAAGAATATACAAATGACTTTTAGTATTTAATTGGTGACAGAAACATGTGCTATTAATTTATATAAAGACAATAATATAATATAACTGAACTTAAAAATCTAACATGGTACTGCCACCAAACGAAACATAAACTCATTAGGTTATCCAGATCTGTGCATTTAGCTGTATGTTATGCTAGATTCTATGCACATGTAATATTTATATATATTATTGAGACGTTTACTTTTAACACTTGTTTTTGTGATTTATATCCTTCATTTCTAATGTGTAATTCATGGATTGGCTAAAGATTGGCATTGCTTGGAACTAGTACGTACTAGCTAACTTATTTTCAAATGTGCTACACGGATACTTGTTATACAATATTTGAATCATTTTAATAATGCTAGATATAAATAAAAGCTAGATTTTATTCAGAAGTTTGTTGATTTATTCAATAATTTAATCTAAATACAATGAAACAAACTAACATACGGATTTTAATTAGCATATATATGAAGGACAAATTGAAACATCAACTTTGAATGAAAATGCAATTCATTATTCATGGTCCAATCTAGAGGAATGTGGTCAAAAGTAAGAAACTAATTGGATGGCTAATAGCATAAAAATGTGACATCACATATATATGCTTATGGTAGTCTTTTTAATATTATATACACATACATACATATGTATGTATTTTACTTGGGTTCTTTAGAATAGGTTTTAATTTTTGTATAGAAATAAAGTTAAGGGGTCAATGCTATGCAATTAACAATTATGTAAATATTATTATCTTATATAGGATGATAATAAATATACTAATTATAACTATGTCTGGGAGGGTCTAATATCACATCTTGTTGCTTATCTTTTTTGGGACGACCGCGTGTATTCTTTTGCACTTTTGGAGCTTTTTGATATGTTTTCGCTGGATTTATAAGTGATTTTTTCATAGCCACTACAGATCTTTTCACTCTGTCTGGTTGAAGAAGTAAATGTTTTGTCACCATCTCCATTTTTATCGTACATTTATTTTCTCCGCCCGTACAATATATGTTGATGAAAAGTCAAGCTTTCTCCAAAAAAGATCAATGTTATCGAGTGGTATATTTTGACCTATAAATAATGAGTGAAAATATAACAAATGTACAATATAATATTCATGGTAAAAAAAATAAAATTTTAACAAACTTTAACTTGGTGTATGACTAGTAAAAAAGATATTATATCTTAAAAGATGATAACACGACACATATATGTCAACTTCGTAGATATATAACAAACTTAATAAACAAATTTACACAATCAAAGTTAAAATATATTTATTGTCATTATTCGGTTTGGTTATATGTTAGTATATCAAATTTACATATATGTAAACAAATTTACACAATCAAAGTAAAACGAATAACTAAATTTTTTTATATAACCACGATGTACATATAAACAATAAAAAAATCGAACTTGTCATTTACGTATATGTAAACAAATTTACACAGACGTTTGCATATAAGTAAGTCTATATACAGATCTGTAAGTTGTAAAACTTCATAAATTTATGATTTTTTGCATAATAAAAAACCAAAATCATACATGATGAACAAACCTTTTTTAGAATTATCAAGCAAACTACTACATAAAAGGCAACGTATTCATTATCATCGTCATCTTCAAAAGGATCAATATCGAAACCCCCTATGCGGTTATCATCGTATTCATCACGTCATCATCCCATCTTCAATTCATCTTCATCGTCTACATTTTCATCTTCTAGAAATGTACGACATCATCATCTTTATTTGTTTATTGATCTTGAGAAGCCACTGGTAATCAATCTCGTTTGGTTGGAAGGTCAGGATTCGATCGGAACATAATATGATCAAACGAGTTGGTTTGAAGAGTGGTAAATTGATGTAGAATAACTCCAAATTCATTGAGATCATAATTGATTTTGATTTGAGAGTAAATGAATTAATGAATATGTATACCTGATTGTTTTCGCAGAGTGAGTTGAAGGTGATGAATGGATTTTGGTTTGGTGATCTGAACAATCTTGATTTTGAGAATTGATGTTGAAGATGATGATTGAGGAACAAGATTCCCTTTTTTCCCTGCAATCTTGGTCAATTTTTGAATTTGTTTAATTACTTTGATTAAATGGAGTAAATTAAGGAAACCATTTAATACCTAATTATAAAATGACAATAATAACCTTTATGAATAAATTAAATTAATAATAAAAACAATATAAATCAATGGGTAGGATTAGTTCTTGCAGTTCTCGCGATCATTAGGAGTCTTGAAAAAATCTTGACCATATTTAAATATATATATATTTATGCACATAGGAAAATTCTAAAATCATATCTACCCCTAGAGTACTTCTCAAATATCATTTATTTTCAAACTAAAAAATTTAAAAAATATAACCATTCAATCCTTTTTTTCCGAATACATCAAAATTTAATTTACAACTTGTATTTTATTTACATTTATTATGTTTTATTCATAGACTTTTATGATAAGTATCATATTTTTTAATGAATATTATTTTATTTTAGATTATGAGAAATGAAATTATACATCAATAACCTAATTAACACCTTAAAGCACAAAATTACTAAAAAAATACTTATTTTTCTACTGAACTATGATGTCTCATATTGAAACTTACCTTTTCTGAATGTAGTTTTTATAATTGCTAATGTTTTGAAGGTCATAAATTTCAAAAGATACATAGGTACATGGGAGGCCTTGAGGGTGGGCGGGGTGAGCAATCGTTCAGGGCCCAATCTCATCAGGGGCCCGAAATTTAAAAAAAATTATATTATATATGTATTGTATATATAAAAACAACTATAGATTATTAACAAACTCAATAGCAATTTAATTATCTTAATCAATTGAAACTTAGGGTCCGTTAACATTTTAATTAGTTTAGTCGATCCAATCTAAACTCAATTAAAAAACGCTAGGAGAATCTTACGATTCAGTTAAGTAAGTAAATTAGATTATTTTGCTACAATACCTTTATTTATTCGTAAAACAATTATTTCGTATTATAGATTTTTAACATACTGGTTATTGACACTATATTATAGGGCCTATTTTTTCTACTCGCTCAGGGCCTAAAATTATTCGAAGACTCTCGGGAACGGCCTGCCTAGGTACCTAATTTCACAGTCGCTGTAAATAATTGAAGCACCATTAGCAAGCCCAAATACTTTAACCTGATCAACAGCATAGTCGAAACATGACAGACAATCTGGAATGGAAACATAACCCTGCACCAAGCAAGGCCCCATACCAACTCACCGTTGAGCAAAGTGCGCGTCGTGGCGTAGCCGTTGGTGGTTAACTGTCGACGGAGGCCAGAAAGGGTGGTGTTAAGATTACTCAAGAAATAAGTTTTGTGTAAGCCTTGGTACATACTACAGTAATATCTCATCAGAGTGCTATTTCTATCAGTTGGTTGTGATGTCACTTGCTCCACAGTGGTTATTATCACCACCACCACCAATACACTAGCCAACCACCGTGACAACCACCGGTTTCCCCCTTGTTTCATGTTTATCTTCTTATTGTTGTATGAGATGTATTTTCTTTCTTTTTAGTTTATCACATAACTTATAGGACTTGACTCATGGGTTTAAAGGAAACTCACAATAATACATTTCCAAATTAAAGGTCCTTATTGGAAATACCAATCAAACATGTCGTATCAAATTGACCCTACTAATATAAATTCCACATACTTTTTTTTTCTACGGCAAAGGCCAAGACACCGGGATCACCCTGGTAAATGGATCATCCTTCCTCCTAAAAAACAGAAGCATGGTCGCCCGACTAATCCCGTTCAAAAGGAAACCCATAATTGAAAATACCCGCTGACTCAGCTAGAGCATATTGTCACAAATGTGTCTCGAACCCACGACCTCCATTGTCAAGCTACCACTAGGGCAGAAGGGTTCCTGGTATAAATTTCACATATGTATAGTATGTTAACAAGTTAAACTATGAATTTGATACTTAATTACTTATTTTTATAAAAATTTAATTATAAATTAAGTCCTAATATTTTGTTATGGGTTTATGGATTATTAGATAATAAAATCAGTTTGGTTTTAGGGGCTGGCCACCCACCTCTTTTTTTATTATAAGTGTTAAGGATTTACCCCGCATGTTGGGGCCGTGACATCGACGTGGTCAAGCGCGTATGAAATTGCAACGACTCATTTTTTTAATATTGAAATGTAGATAAAAAAACATGCCACAAGAGTTATGGAAGCTAGGGTGAGGAAGAAGAACCCACCATCCGCAACTGAGCTCACACCACTGGAAGATGAGCAGATTGTGAAAGTGGTGTTGTTGGTCATCAGGTTCAATCCCCTCATACACTCTAGATTTAAAGCTCAAACGAGCTGCGGCGATACAAAGGGGGATGCAACAGTGTGTTTTCTTTGCTGTCTTTAGTGTCAGATTGTTGTTCATCAAATTGGAATGTGAAACCTTGATTGCTTGAGATTGTATACTAGCTACTTGCTTAATATCTGATTCCGGGGTTCAAGCAAACTGAAACACTACAGATTATAGAAAATAAAACCGACATTAGTGCACTGTTTTGATACTGATTTTACTATTATTTTTTTCATCTAATTTATTTACACATTAACTTTGTTTCTAGATTTTTTTCTCAATGTTCTTTACATTACAAGCTGTACGGGGTAGTGTTGCATTAAAAATATTTTTAAACCAAATTTACATTATTTTACCTTTTAGTCTATATTAGATGGTATAAAGAAAATATCATAGTGTTATTAAATTACTTATTATGCATTTTAAATCAATATGCTTTGTTCTCTGTTTTATTTTTGCTCATACACCTTTTATGATCTTTAAATAGCTGTAGTTTTTGACGTTTTGACTTAATAGTATTTAATTGTGTCGACAACGGTTCTTCCCTGTTGCGATTAGATTGTTTTGGGACTTTTTCAGGGCACATGATTCATGTTTATCTATTTTGTGACTAACTCATGACATACATGGTGTTCTGTTTATATACGGATAGTTGACGACAAGCATAGGCCCATCTTTCAGATTTTTGTTGTGAATTACAAATTGTACATTAAAAACGCATGCAACGCGCTTGTTGAAATACATCTAGTTCATCGAATAAAGAAAATAAAAGTACAGGAGTAGAACTCAAGGTTGTGCTTGTGGAGAGGAGGATATCAGCCATCGCACCATATGATATATTTATTTATAATTCTCACTCGTTTGATTGTAACCCAAACTTAAAGCTCTAAATTGGAAATGTAAATTGATTGGACACTGGTTGGGTGTTATTTGTTTGGTGATAAACATAGTTAACTTCGTGTTTTTATACATTTGTGAATATAAAAAATGTTACTTTGAGATATGTTTATGTTGCGGGCATTTAGAGTTTACATATTATAATTTGAACGTCTTAATGTGTGAATGGAAGGTTAATGGAAGCATGGAAGCTTTTAAAAGTGAAACCAATGCCATTGGGAGTAAAAAGGCCAAAAATGATATTCCAGCGTATAATACTCCATTGCCAGCGCATAGTACCATAACACCAGTGTAATGCATAACACCTAGATAACCCAGCGTACTATGCTCCACTATCAGCGCATAGTACTCTGACCCAGTGTGACAACCCTAGATTAAGAAATTTTATACACTAAGTTCATTTAAATATTCTAAGCCACATCTAGGTTAATATATATATATCTTTATATATACATGTACGTATACATGCTTTCATTTTGGTTTACATAAGTATATTGTTCACTTATATGTATATGTATACATATGCATGGTCGCATGCATACCCTTTTACGTATACATATACCATCTCTTGCTAAGAAACATTTACACACCATGTGAATACAAGTATTATTCATTGCATGCTTGCATGCAAACTCAAGAGGTTACGTATGCATGTATCTATATTCATAACTTTATGATACCAAATGCTATATAATCAAAATGCATCATCTATACAACATCAAACAAAACCAAAACACAACCCAACCAAATATCACAAACATAAGTTAACATCAAGTGAAACTTACATCAAAAACTTAAACAAACCCCTTACATTTAAACCCCAAATTAAGCACCAACTAAGATCACTAAATCGGTTCATTAAGCACCCGATTAAATCATGCAATCATGACTTGATGAGTCATGAAACCTATGAGATGCCACCTTGCACAACTAGGGACACCCACCCCTCTCTTTGCACCGCCACCTCCTCGGTTCTTCTAGACACACCATCAAACCGCCACACCAAGCATATGTGTATGCATGCCACCTTAAGAGTCTAGCATCCTAGAGTGATGATGGAGTTCCTTAATGGCAGCCAACTCCACCTCTTTACTAGCAATTCTCGGTTGAAACACAACTCAAAAAAACACCATGTAAACCAAAATATAAACCAACCAAACACCTCAATACAAAGATAATATCAAGAGAACTTGGCATCAAAACTAAACTAAGTAAACCTTAAACATATAAAACACTAACTAAAGCATCAAAAGCCTTGGCTCATTAGGGATTAACCACCCGATTTAAGGAGTGATTAACACCTCAAATCGGCCAAGACACCTCAACACCCATATATGCGCCACCTTGCATCTAGTGTCTAAGAGCTTGCCACACACACAACTTACTCACCAAGGCTATGGTATAGCCATAATGATTACTCCTCATTAATGAAAACTAATATAAACACCCTCTTTGGTCCCTTAACCACAACAATATAAACATCACTCTCACATCTTGGAACCGATCACAATATCATCACTATCTTTACTCTCGGCCAGCCATCAACAAAACCACATACATCCTTCAAACCAACATCATTCCCTCAAAAACTTTCGATCACCACCATACCTCACCACCTTGTTCTCGGCTACCACTCCCGAACACCACCACCGTAAGCCACGAACCACCCTCTTGGTCACCACCTCTCCAACCAAATACCATCCTCAACTTCACTCAGTCACACACTCTCAGTTACAAGGCAGCAACATCCAAGCCTCGTGAAAGCATCACCTCCCGAAAGATTATCAAGAACACCAAAACCAAGCAAGCTTAGACCATCCTCACTTTCTTCTCATACTCTCCTTCTGTCAAAATCAAGATTTTAACCCCTAAAACCCTACTAGATTAAAGTTATGAAAATCAAACATGTGTTAAAACAAACACATGTAATTAACCCTTTTGACTAAACATTCAAGGTTTTTATAAAAATGTAAAAATCAAACTTATTTTTCAGACAAAAAGAAAGATTTTTAAATCTGAAATAAGTAAAACAAACCTTAAAAATCAAATTTATAACAAGAAATTATCAACAAAAGGGTTAAAAATCTAGTCATAGTTTGTTAAATTGATTCTGCATATAAAATAACTATGATTGTGGGAACAAATATTAAAAATATACTTAGAATATTAGGGAATAGAACTCTGCAAAATTTGGTACCATTTCTATGAATTAATTAATTTATATGCAATATTTAAAGATAAAAAGAGAAAAATTATATTAAAAGAACCGATCCTAGTAAAGGTATAGAAAAATTATGTACTATCTATTAAGAATTATAGAATCCACTGGAAAAATTTCGTGACCTAACTCAAAACATTTTCTGAAAAATTAATTTTTAACTATTCTGTTAACCAAAAATCGGGGAAAATACTTAAAGTATGAAATAAATTATGGAAAATTTATAGAAAATATAAAAATAAAAATGGAGCAGTTTGTGTAAAAATTAGAATTTTTGGACATGATCTGGTATTTTTAGCAAAATAAAGATAAAATAGGAAAAATTATAAAAATAGCTCTGCTATAGTTTAGAGCATGAGAAAATTCTGAAAAACTTTACGAATTATAATTATTAATCTGCCAAAATTTGACTAATTTTAGAGGCCCGAAGGTATTTCTAAGGAATTATGTGAATAATGTAAAAGTAATAAAAATTAGCCTGAAAATAATTTGAATATGAAATTCTAGTATATTTTACCTAACACTAAGATACATCTACTGTAAAAATTTCGGAATTTATACTAAGACCTGATTTATAAAATAAATTCTTCAATCTGAGGTACTAAAAATGTTAAAGAAATATACATTTTCTAAATTATAAATATTTTTCTTGTATAGGTTACCATTTGGAGTAAAGGTGAGTTTCATGACCCATTTTTGTTTTGTAAAAGTTTTGGGGAAAAAGCATACTATTAGATGCATTATTTTCTGAGATTTATGTTACAACCATTAATTCGGATGTGGAACCGTTAGATAATATTGGTAGCGCTACTTAGGAAAATATTTCCTGCACCAATAAGATGAGTATTGTGTTGCTATATTATCTGATTTATGAAATATGTTATGACAGATATGAATGATCTGGTTGCTATGTAAGGTTTGGTTGTATATAATGCATCTATGTTATATGATAAATCTGTGAAGCTCACCAACTTTATGTTGACTGTTTTGAGTATGTTTTTTCAGGAATTCACCATGACTAACAGCTTAATGTTCTCCTTTGATGTTTATAATGGCTGGGGAGAAGTTGTGGGGAAAGTTTGTGTAAACCTGACAGTGAACTTGTATGATCTCAGTGTCTCGGTGGATGCCCACTTCCATCGTCTCTGAAGATGTTACTGTTAGGCTTTTAATGTAATAGGGTTATGTTAGTTCAAATTTTGACTATGATGAACTGATGTAATTCCAACTCCTTTATTAATCTGGTTATGTTATGTGATATTATATATATATATATATATTTAATATGACTCTCCATGAAATATATATATTTATGTGATATGTTGTAATAATTGTAAATCAATGAGTTCTGAGCAAACAAGTCACACCCTAAGCATTTCACGCTTCCGCCGGGATGTGACAGGTTGGTATCAGAGCCATTGGTTATAGAGAATTAGGTACCATAAAATACCTAGACTATAACCATAAGCTCATGTCTGTGTAATTATGTGATTTTGCATGTCATGATTCCATGAATATTAAAGCATTTTACTTATATATAAAAATAGGTAACTAACTGTTGGGTTCAAACCATGAAAAGATTTGTTTTGCAGCTATGAGTACTGATAACAATTTTTGTGAGACTAACTCATTCGGATACTCGGATTACAATAAAGAACTTACGCCTGAACCTAAACCTCAGCAAATTCTAGAACCTTTTCCAACCAAAAGGGAAGATAACCCTAAGACCAAATTTTATGTCCGTCGTGCATCTGTAATGGTAGGAGGATATACCATTAAAACTCCTAGGAAAAGGGTACGGCCCGGGAACAAATTCAAGACTAAGCAAGATGAAGGCAAGGAGATACAAGAAACTGACTCCCTCGGAAACGAAGAAAGTGAAGCTAAAAGACAAAGGGTGGACGGAGATCAGAACGCAGCCACTCAACAAACCCTTAAACAGCTCAAGAAAATTCAACAAGAAATCAGGAAAATTCAGAAGGATGTGAAGGAACTAAAAGCACCTAAGGGAAACATCTTCTCAAGAATATGGAAATGGATGCAGGGAAATTAGGAACTAACTTTTAGTGTGAAATCTTTAAATAAGAACTTAAATGAAAAATATCTTTTGTGTTTGAACTATTACTTGCTTATGTGTTAATTAGAATATTGTCAAGAATCTAAAATTCTTTTTAATATTTACTATAATTAACTATAGAAAAGCATGCCGCCAAGAAGAAATGCGCAACCCGTAAGGAGGACTGCAAGAGTGGGACGACCTAGAACTAGACTTGGAGAAGAAACACCTGTTAACCCAACAACCAATGAAGATGAAAGGATCTCCCGAATAGTGTCACAGCAGTTAGAAGCTGCCATACCCATACTAGTAACTCAACTTCAACAAAACCTAAACCTTGGTACCACAACCCCCGGCAACGAAATACCAGCTGATGATGCCATAAGAGATCAACCAGCAGAGGAGATTATAACGGAGAAAGGATGTTCCTACAAAGCCTTTATGTCATGTAGACCTCAAGAATTTGATGGTAAAGGCGGAGCAGTACAGGCTCTACGCTGGTTAGATGAAATGGAGTCAACTCTGGAAATCAGCAAATGTGCCAATAACAACAGAACCTTGTTTGCTTCACACTCATTGAAAGGGGAAGCACAATCCTGGTGGAAGATGGAGATGACCACTAAAGGTAGGCACATTATGAATGAGTTGAGTTGGGAGGAATTTAGGAATTTGGTTATAGAGAAATACTGTCCATATAATGAAATAGAAAAATTAGAAACGGAGTTTTTAGCTTTAGAAATGAAAGGAGCAGCACATCGGGAATATACCGACAGGTACAATGAAATCTCGAGGTTAGTACCACATCTAGTGGCCCCAGAATCAAAGAGAATAGGAAGATATGTTTGGGGACTAGTGCCACAAATAAGGGGATTAGTGAAATCAGCTAGGCCCAAGACTTTTCAAGATACTGTAAGTTTATCAGGAAGTCTGACAGATGAGATGATAAGAAATGAATCACTAGGTAACCCTAGATCTGGAGAAAAGAGAAAGTGGAGTGATGATAGCCCAGGGGGAAGATTTAAGGGAACCCCTAAAAAACGAATAGTTAGACAGCCTCCTCGAAACTACCTAGGAATGACACGGGAAAAGAAACCCCAGACAGAAAACCAGCCATGGTGTAACACGTGCCAAAGATACCATCAAGGCAACTGTGCGATGGTAATCTGTTACAACTGTAAGAAAAAGGGACATATATCCCGAGACTGCAAAAACCCTGCAAATCCAAAACCGGTCTGCTATTAATGTGGAATGAAAATCATCGCCGGAACGAATGCCCACAGCTAAAGGGAAAGGCACCGACTAATCAGAACAACCCTCGGGGGAGAGCATTCATAATGCAGGCAGAAGAAGCTCGACACGAACCAGAAGTTGTCACGGGTACGTTCCTTGTAAACGATCAGTACGCTACTGTATTATTTGATACTGGAGCAACCCGTAGCTTTGTTTCAAATACATTTAGGCCACTACTTAACTTGACCACAGAAAAGCTTAATCAAAAATATATGATAGAATTAGCGGATGGTAAGATAATCGAAGCTTATGAAATCATTCCTAATTGTATCATGAATTTAGATGAAAACTATTTCAATATAGATTTGATCCCTATTGATCTAGGAGGATTTGATATTGTTGTAGGAATGGATTGGTTAAGTAAGAATCAAGCTGAAATAATATGTGGTAAGAAGATGATCAAAATCCCTTTAGTTAATGAGAATAGAACACTGTGCATATACGGTGAAAAACCTAGGGGCACCATAAAAATAATTTCTTGTAAGAGTGCACAAAAATGTCTAAGGAAGAAATGTTTGGCTTATTTGACTCACATTATTAACACTAAGATGGACAAAGTAAACCTGAAAGATGTTCCAATTGTCAATGAATATTCAGACGTATTCCCTGATGAATTACCTGGATTACCACCCCCACGTCAAGTAGAATTCAAAATTGAATTAATGCCAGGAACAGCCCCTATTGCTAAGGCACCCTACCGTTTAGCACCTACTGAAATGAAGGAATTAATGAGCCAACTTCAAGAACTTTTGGATAAAGGATTTATACGACCTAGTGTATCACCCTGGGGAGCACCAGTTTTATTTGTTAAGAAAAAAAGACGGAACATTTAGAATGTGCATAGACTATAGGGAACTCAATAAAGTAACTATAAAGAATAGGTACCCCTTACCTAGAATAGACGACCTATTTGATCAATTACAAGGATCTAGTTACTTTTCAAAAATAGACTTGAGATCAGGATATCATCAGCTAAGAATACAGGATGAAGATATACCCAAGACAGCATTCAGAACAAGGTATGGACATTATGAATTCCTAGTAATGCCATTTGGATTAACCAATGCTCCCGCTATATTCATGGATTTGATGAATAGGATATGTAAACCCTATTTAGATAAGTTTGTCATAGTCTTTATAGACGACATTTTAATCTATTCTAAGAATAAGGAGGATCATGAGCAACACTTAAGATTGACCTTGGAGTTGTTAAGAAAAGAAAAACTATACGCAAAATTCTCAAAATGTGAATTTTGGAAAAGAGAAGTGCAATTCTTAGGACACATAGTCAATCAAGAAGGAATACAGGTAGATCCAGCAAAAATAGAAGTTGTTAAGAAATGGGAAGATCCCAAGACATCAACAGAAGTACGTCAATTGTTAGGATTAGCAGGATATTATAGAAGATTCATAGAAAATTTCTCAAGAATAGCTCAGCCCTTGACTGAATTAACCCAAAAAGACAAGCCATATGTCTGGGGAGAAAAACAAAAGAATGCATTCGAACTTTTGAAAAATAAGTTATGTAGTGCACCTATTTTGTCATTACCAGAAGGGACTGATGATTTTGTAGTATATTGTGATGCGTCTCGTCAAGGATTTGGATGTGTATTAATGCAACGAAGTAGAGTCATCGCATATGCCTCTAGACAACTTAGAGGAAGTGAGAAAAACTACACTACTCATGATTTGGAATTAGGAGCAGTCATCTTTGCACTTAAGATTTGGAGACATTACCTGTATGGGACAAAATGTACAATATATACGGATCATAAGAGTTTACAGCATATATTTGAGCAGAAAATGCTGAACATGAGACAAAGAAGATGGGTAGAATTACTAAGTGATTATGATTGTGAAATCAAATATCATCCAGGTAAAGCAAATGTAGTTGCAGATGCTTTAAGTAGAAAAGATAGGGTTAAACCGTTACGAGTACGAGCCATGAGAATGGAACTACAATCAGATCTGTTAAAACAAATATGGGAAGCCCAACAGAAAAGTAAAATAGAAATAAAAGGACAGGAAAAGATTTACAGGCAGACACACATGGAATTCTAAGATTTAAAGGAAGGACTTGGATACCTGATGATGCCATACTTAGAAAGATTATATTACAGGAAGCACATAAGTCAAGATACTCCGTACATCCAGGAAATAACAAAATGTATAAGGATTTGAAAAATCATTACTGGTGGCCTGGTATGAAGAAATCAGTTGGGGAGTTTGTAGAGAAATGCAATACGTGTTCAAAGGTAAAGCAGAACATCAGAAACCTTCGGGGTATCTACAACAACCTGAAATTCCAGAATGGAAATGGGATCAAATTACCATGGATTTTGTAACCAAGTTACCAAGGACCTCAAGTGGCTATGACACAATTTGGGTTATAGTAGATAGGTTGACCAAATCAGCACACTTCCTGCCAATCAGAGAAGATTACAAAATAGAGAAATTGGCAAGAATTTACATACGAGAAATCGTATCCAGACATGGAATACCAATCTCCATTATATCTGATAGGGACAGTAGATTCATATCAAGGTTTTGGCAGACCTTACAAAAAGCTTTAGGAACCCAAATAAATCTTAGCACAGCCTTCCACCCACAAACAGATGGACAAAGTGAAAGAAAATACAAACACTAGAAGATATGTTACGTGCTTGTGCATTAGACTTTGGTGGCAACTGGGATATGCATCTACCTTTGATAGAATTTTCTTATAATAATAGCTATCATTCTAGCATTAAAACCGCCCCGTTTGAAGCCTTGTATGGAAGAAAATGCAGATCGCCCTTAAGTTGGAATGAAATAGGAGATAGACAACTTATAGGTCCTGATTTAATTCAAGAGACATCTGACAAGATTAAAGAAATCAAGAATAGATTAAAGACAGCACGGGATCGGCAGAAAAGTTATGCAGATAAAAGAAGAAAGCCGTTAGAATTTCAAATTGGAGATAAGGTCTATCTAAAAATATCACCCACCAAAGGAATTTTTCGATTTGAAAAGAGAAATAAGTTGAACCCAAGGTATATTGGACCATTTGAAGTTATTGACAAAATTGGTCCTGTTGCGTATAAGCTAGATTTGCCCGAAGAATTAAGTAAAGTACACAACACGTTCCATGTGTCCAATCTGAAGAAATGTTTAACAGATGAAACATTAAAAGTTCCAGTTCAAGAAATAAAGATAGACGAGAAGCTTCATTTTACAGAAGAACCAATAGCCATATTAGATAAAGAAATTAAAAAGCTAAGAAGAAGCAAGATCCCCCTAGTGAAAGTTAAGTGGAACGCTAAGAGAGGGCCAGAGTATACATGGGAAAGAGAAGATGAAATCAGAAGAAAATACCCCCACCTATTTTAAGACAACGGTCAGATAAGTTCATTACTATTCAAATAAATTTCGGGACGAAATTATTTTTACGGGGGGAGAATGTGACAACCCTAGATTAAGAAATTTTATACACTAAGTTCATTTAAATATTCTAAGCCACATCTAGGTTAATATATATCTTTATATATATACATGTACGTATACATGCTTTCATTTTGGTTTACATAAGTATATTGTTCACTTATATGTATATGTATACATATGCATGGTCGCATGCATACCCTTTTACGTGTACATATACCATCTCTTGCTAAGAAACATTTACACACCATGTGAATACAAGTATTATTCATTGCATGCTTGCATGCAAACTCAAGAGGTTACGTATGCATGTATCTATATTCATAACTTTATGATACCAAATGCTATATGATCAAAATGCATCATCTATACAACATCAAACAAAACCAAAACACAACCCAACCAAATATCACAAACATAAGTTAACATCAAGTGAAACTTACATCAAAAACTTAAACAAACCCCTTACATTTAAACCCCAAATTAAGCACCAACTAAGATCACTAAATCGGTTCATTAAGCACCCGATTAAATCATGCAATCATGACTTGATGAGTCATAAAACCTATGAGATGCCACCTTGCACAACTAGGGACACCAACCCCTCTCTTTGCACCGCCACCTCCTCGGTTCTTCTAGACACACCATCAAACCGCCACACCAAGCATATGTGTATGCATGCCACCTTAAGAGTCTAGCATCCTAGAGTGATGATGGAGTTCCTTAATGGCAGCCAACTCCACCTCTTTACTAGCAGTTCTCGGTTGAAACACAACTCAAACAAACACTAAGTAAACCAAAATATAAACCAACCAAACACCTCAATACAAAGATAATATCAAGAGAACTTGGCATCAAAACTAAACTAAGTAAACCTTAAACATATAAAACACTAACTAAAGCATCAAAAGCCTCGGCTCATTAGGGATTAACCACCCGATTTAAGGAGTGATTAACACCTCAAATCGGCCAAGACACCTCAACACCCATATATGCGCCACCTTGCATCTAGTGTCTAAGAGCTTGCCACATACACGACTTACTCACCAAGGCTATGGTATAGCCATAATGATTACTCCTCATTAATGAAAACTAATATAAACACCCTCTTTGGTCCCTTAACCACAACCATATAAACATCACTCTCACATCTTGGAACCGATCACAATATCACCACTATCTTTACTCTCGGCCAGCCATCAACAAAACCACATACATCATTCAAACCAACATCATTCCCTCAAAAACTTTCGATCACCACCATACCTCACCACCTTGTTCTCGGCTACCACTCCCGAACACCACCACCGTAAGCCACGAACCACCCTCTTGGTCACCACCTCTCCAACCAAATACCATCCTCAACTTCACTCAGTCACACACTCTCAGTTACAAGGCAGCAACATCCAAGCCTCGTGAAAGCATCACCTCCCGAAAGATTATCAAGAACACCAAAACCAAGCAAGCTTAGACCATCCTCACTTTCTTCTCATACTCTCCTTCTGTCAAAATCAAGGTTTTAACCCCTAAAACCCTACTAGATTAAAGTTATGAAAATCAAACATGTGTTAAAACAAACACATGTGATTAACCCTTTTGACTAAACATTCAAGGTTTTTATAAAAATGTAAAAATCAAACTTATTTTTCAGACAAAAAGAAAGATTTTTAAATCTGAAATAAGTAAAACAAACCTTAAAAATCAAATTTATAACAAGAAATTATCAAAAAAAGGGTTAAAAATTTAGTCATAGATTGTTAAATTGATTTTGCATATAAAATAACTATGATTGTGGGAACAAATATTAAAAATATACTTAGAATATTAGGAAATAGAACTCTGCAAAATTTGGTACCATTTCTATGAATTAACTAATTTATATGCAATATTTAAAGATAAAAAGAGAAAAATTATATTAAAAGAACCGATCCTAGTAAAGGTATAGAAAAATTATGTACTGTCTATTAAGAATTATAGAATCCACTGGAAAAATTTCGTGACCTAACTCAAAACATTTTCTGAAATATTAATTTTTAACTATTCTGTTAACCAAAAATCGGGGAAAATACTTAAAGTATGAAATAAATTATGGAAAATTTATAGAAAATATAAAAATAAAAATGGAGCAGTTTGTGTAAAAATTAGAATTTTTGGACATGATCTGTTATTTTTAGAAAAATAAAGATAAAATAGGAAAATTATAAAAATATCTCTGCTATAGTTTAGAGCATGAGAAAATTCTGAAAAACTTTAGGAATTATAATTATTTATCTGCCGAAATTTGACTAATTTCAGAGGCCCGAAGGTATTTCTAAGGAATTATGTGAATAATGTAAAAGTAATAAAAATTAGCCTGAAAATAATTTGAATATGAAATTCTAGTATATTTTACCTAACACTAAGATACATCTACTGTAAAAATTTCGGAATTTATACTAAGACCTGATTTATAAAATAAATTCTTCAATCTGAGGTACTAAAAATGTTAAAGAAATATACATTTTCTAAATTATAAATATTTTTCTTGTATAGGTTACCATTTGGAGTAAAGGTGAGTTTCATGGCCCATTTTTGTTTTGTAAAAGTTTTGGGGAAAAAGCATACTATTAGATGCATTATTTTCTGAGATTTATGTTACAACCATTAATTCGGATGTGGAACCGTTAGATAATATTGGTAGCGCTACTTAGGAAAATATTTCCTGCACCAATAAGATGAGTATTGTGTTGCTATATTATCTGATTTATGAAATATGTTATGACAGATATGAATGATCTGGTTGCTATGTAAGGTTTGGTTGTATATAATGCATCTATGTTATATGATAAATCTGTGAAGCTCACCAACTTTATGTTGACTGTTTTGAGTATGCTTTTTCAGGAATTCACCATGACTAACAGCTTAATGTTCTCCTTTGATGTTTATAATGGTTGGGGAGAAGTTGTGGGAAAAGTTTGTGTAAACCTGACAGTGAACTTGTATGATCTCAGTGTCTCGGTGGATGCCCACTTCCATCGTCTCTGAAGATGTTACTGTTAGGCTTTTAATGTAATAGGGTTATGTTAGTTCAAATTTTGACTATGATGAACTGATGTAATTCCAACTCCTTTATTAATCTGGTTATGTTATGTGATATTATATATATATTTAATATGACTATCCATGAAATATATATATTTATGTGATATGTTGTAATAATTGTAAATCAATGAGTTCTGAGCAAACAAGTCACACCCTAAGCATTTCACGCTTCCGCCGGGATGTGACACCCAGAACATTGTGCTCTCCTACCAGCGCACTATGCACTGACACCTAATCAGCTTTTGAATTTTCATGCTTTTCAGCACTATCTAAAAATAATTCTAAAGCTTCGAATCAAATTTTGATACTTGCAAATTTCGAACGTTTGGACGATGATTTGGGAGTTTCTTTCACAATAAAATCACCCAAGATCAAGTTCCAACAACATCAACATTGAAGATCCAAGCATGCCGATGAACGGTTAAATCGTTCGTAATCGCTTCGAGTAGATAGTTTTTGTAAGTGAAACAACAGGGTTATAATTGGGATTTGATTATTGGTTTGTTTTCTTTTGACACAAGAATTCAATTGTGTGTTTGATTAAAGTTAAATGTATTGTCTATGTTTAATTATGTGCATTCTATCATTTGCATTCGGTTTCCTTACATGATGAGCAATTTGATTTATGTGTGAATACTTGATATCTATGAATTGGTAATTTTGTGAACGAACGAGTCTTATAAGTTTGTTTCTTGATTATCACTTTAATTGGGTAATTTCACAAAATCATATCTATGTAATTACCAATTATTTCTTATTAACCTATTGTGGATCTTCGAACTTGAACTCGAAAGTGATTGTCTTTTTCGTTATAGTTTTCAAAATACTAATCAAGTTTATTTCTTTCTTAGTTTTTTGCATTTAATTTACTTTTCATTATAAACAAAAAAACCAAAAAATAGCTTTTTCGTAATTTTGATTTGTGTTTTAGTCTAAGGTATTCAAGCTTAATACTTTCCACCAATTTCCTGTAGATACTACTATTACTTACCCTTAGTAGTTATACGTATTTAGGTCCTTTAAATTATTTGTTTTTGATCCAACCACGATAATTTGACCAGACACGTGCATTAGTGATTTTTATAGGGTACTTTGGATCCAATGTGCATTTCATAAGTTTTAATGTGCATGTTTAAAAGGTAGAAGATGGTGGCAATAAAAGGTGGAGGTGGTGATTATAAGGTAACCCTGGTTTTGGTTGCTTATATTGTGTGTTGAATCTAACAAATAAAATATACAAAAGTGAAAATGTTTCTTCCTTTGTTTCTTCAGGTCTCGAACTCAAAAAAAATCCCAATGTTTTTTCTTTCTTTCTTCAAGTCTCGAACTCCAAAGAGGGCCAAGATGATTTTTTTTTCTTCCCATCTTCATGTACATAAATATATTTAAATCAATCAATAGATATCTTTATTCTTTTTGAGATCATATTTTTAAGAGATAATTTTATAAATTTAAATTTAAATATCTCTTTTTAATATCTTCATAAACCATCCATTGTCTTCGATATATTTTCCAATCTTAGTTTAATCTCAACTCCCTTAATCGTTTTTCACATATAAACAACAAAACACGTTCATAGTAGACTCTATTCTACCAAAACATGTAATCTATAAAACTCTAATAAATCAAAATGTCTTATGCCACTGTCCATTTTTTACACTATCATTTTGACACATGGCACCTCCTAAATAAAACAAAGGTTTCAATTCCCGCTTAACCCGGATTGAAAAATGAAGAAACACGCGGATCTATATACCCATGGGCTTAATCCGGGTTGATCCAATCTTCAACAAAACCCTAGAGCCACATTCACTCCATCTCCCTTTTCTCTTCCACCTTCAATTCTGCAGATCCATAATCTTCATCGTCACCAAGGTATGATTCTTCACAATACTTTCACAATACTTACACTTCATCGTCACCAAGGTATGATTCTTCACCATACGCTAAACTTTGTTCGGTCAATTCACTCCATCTCCCTTTTCTCTTCCAACTACAATTCTGCAGATCCATAGACTTCATAGCCATTATCGACGATCTTTCTTCCGAAATTGATATACCAAGGTTAGATTCTTCACAATACTTACAAAATCTTCACACTAAACTTTCTTCGGTGAATCTACAGTTTAATCGTTGTGTAATCATTGAACCGTGAAGATTTCAAAAACGTATCTGGTTAATTGTTATGTTCTGTAAAATTCACGCTGATTACGTGTTCTGATGTTGTGATTTTGTTAGTATTGTTTGTTCAGTCATGCTTCTACGTAATATTGACCAACAAAATGGTCTTTGCAATGGTACTCGCCTGCAAATAGTATCTCTTGGAAAAAAGGTTATTGAAGCTGAGATAATATCTGGAAGTAATATTGGATGCCGAACATTTATTCCAAGAATTAATCTTGTGCCATCTGATAAAAAAAATCCCTATTAAGTTCCAAAGAAGACAGTTTCCGCTAAGTGTTTCTTTTGCAATGACGATTAACAAGAGTCAGGGACAATCATTGTCAAGAGTTGGTTTGTATTTAAAAGAGCCAGTTTTTACTTATGGACAGCTATATGTTGCTTTGTCAAGGGTGAAGACTACAAACGGGGTAAAATTACTCATTTTAGATCAAAATGGTAACATTACCAATGTGACTCAAAACGTTGTATACAAAGAGGTGTTTACACATCTACAAGAAACTTTTTAGAGTATGAATTTTATTTATTTCTATTTTCAAACTTTGATATTTATTGTTTTGTATTTTTCATTATGGTTATTATGTAATCAATATTTGATGGAAGTCATATTGATTAAATCATCCGTGTATCACACGGGTTCTAACCTAGTAAGAACATATACTAAAATAATAATAAATAATTCCTAAAAATACAAGTAACAAATATTTTCAAGTGTAATCATTTCCTTGTCCTCAAAAAAGTCAAAAATATCAATAAACCAAAATGTAAAAAGAAACATAAAAACATATTAGCTACACTTATTCTCATCCCATATGAGAAGGGTGAACATGAAATAACAATATTATGCTAATTTTCAATCGGAATGTATAATAAGACTTTTAAAATTTTTATTACATCACATACCAAATTTGCTAGTTATGGTCATCTAACCTTTGAGTTTTGTACTCATTGTCTCATATGAATTTATCCATGTTAGATTGATCATTTAAATGTGTCAACGTCTTTTTTTACCTGATAGAAACCTTTCTAACCTTAATAACTATAAAGAACAAATGATCAATGTTTCACTACGCCAGTTCCCAAATGATTTGAAATTAGTATGGTCAATTTTTATAATGTAAATAATTATTTTCTTTATCTTTTTTAAATTTTCTTTATTTGTTTGTTTTCTATTTTTTTATCTTTGTATCAAATGACCTCGGTTCTCAATCTATTTTTGCTATGTCTCAGTTTTCTTATGTAATCCAATTGATATTAGGCATACATTAATATTAGGTGTTTTATATTTGTAAATCCAAGAACAAAGAGTACGAGCGTAACGGAGTACACGTGTCTTCTAATTACTATCAACATTTTTAGTGTGCAATCTATGAGTAACATAAAACCCCAACCATCATTTGCTGCCACCAACTACTAATCATTGTTGTCGACATCAGACTCGCCACTACTGACAACACCCGACCGTTTCTGTCACCGTGGATAACATCCAATTGCAACCACTAACTTCGCGCGCCACCGAAAACCAACCACACCCCGTCACTGCCACTACCAACAAACGATCATGCATGCCACTGACACCCGATCGCGCCCTCCACGTACATTCCATTAAATCAAAACAAGTTTTGCTACACGTTATCTTCTCACACTCATTTTGCCACATGTTATTAGTATAACAAGTTAAGAATTTAACGATGATATTAGATAATAATGATATTATTTATATTTTTTTCAAACACTAAAACAATTTTTTAAAAAATTAAAAACATGTTTATTTTTATAAAATATATATTATTCTAAAAATTAAATTTATTGAAGCTTTTTAATACAAAAAATGTTTTTAAAAAACATTGTTTCAAACAATAGTCTTTTTTAAAGAAAATGGAATGTACTTCAAAAATAGTTTTTTAAAATTGAAGTTTTTTTAATGACAGAAATTTAAAAAAATATTGTAATCGTTTTATTACTTAAGTTATTTAATTATATGTAATTTAAAACAAATATTTTACAACTCATTTATTGATTTTTTTTTGTTTGGAAAAAATTGAAATATTTCATTTTAATGTTTCTTAAGGAATTTATTCCAATTTAAAGTGTAATTCCTTTCTCAACAAATATATGTTAATATAACTTTAAATTTAAATATGCCACCTAAACATATTGACCAACGGAATTTATATATTAATTTCATTGAGTTTCTATATACCAAAACACTCTGTTATATTGTTGTTGTAATATAGTTTTTCTTGATGCAATGATTAAATGGTTAACTTTTTTTCCCTTTATCATATGATTCTTGGGCTGCAGATAAAAACATTTTTAGTCTCGTGTGGTCTTCTGTTTCTTTTTTTATTCTATCTAATTTATTAAAATTTTTATGATTTATTGATCTTATATATAGGGTAAATTTAATGTCTACTATAAACGATTGATCTAGAGCATAACATTACTCAGAATGTAAATGAAGATGCGTGTGAATATATAAGATAAAGATTCAGGTTCCTTGAATTAATCGAATAAGGTTATTTGAAATTTGAAATATCAAAACTAAATTCGAATTAGATTCGAAAGAAAACAATTCAAGTTGAACTATAAGCAACAAGAAGTAAAACCCATAAACATCTAATTAGCTTCTCTTTACTTGGACTACCAAAACTATACAATTTCGAAAATCTTATTGTATATATTTATACAACTTAAAACTAGAAATGGTTATGAAATCTTTTTAACGGCCTGAAAGTTGAACGGTGGAGGCAGTGGCATTGGAAATGGATGATTCCATAACTACTTGAATCTTCACATCATCCTCGGTAACAGTAGACCTTATCCGTGGTCTTTCCTCAAGTGCTTTGTCACTTAAAAGAGTAACCACTTCAGACATTGCAGGTCTAGCTGAAACAGTCGGTTGAGTGCACATCAATGCGATCTCTATGATTTTAGTCACATCTTCTATTGCATATTCACTAGGGTCTAGTTTGTCATCCACTAGATTTAGATGTGTGCCAGTCTCATATAGATTCCATGCCTATCATACACACAACAACACAAGATTCATAAGTGCTTACTTAATTGAGATTATAAATTCATCACGTACATAAATAATCATGCCATAGAATATATGGGGCACAATATAACTAAAACCTTAAATCACTACACCAATAGAACTCATACACATACATGATCAAGAAGGTTTGGAGTGACTGACTCATTATCTGTGGCATCCTTGTATCTCTTTCCGCTAATAATTTCAAGGACCACAACACCAAAGCTATATGTATCAACTTTCTCAGATAAGTGTCCATGATTGGCATATTCAGGTGCTACATAACCACTATTCCTGCGAGAAACATTTAAAGATGTTATTGTTAACACACTTAGAGCAAGAAACCTTATTAGAAAAGTTATATGTGTTGATAATTTGAACATACAATGACCCTGCAAATTTGGAGCTAAGATGAGTTTTATCTTCGGGTAGTAGTCTTATCAGCCCGAAATCTGCAATTTTTGGCTGAAATTCACTGTCAAGTAGAATGTTGCTGGTTTTTATATCTCTATGGATGATGGTAACATGGTACTGTTCATGTAGATATGCAAGACCTCTTGCTGTCCCAAAGATTATATCAAACCTCTGTTTCCAGCTTAAAGTTGTTGTTTTGTCACCTATCACATAAGTTATGTATGTTAGCAGCGAAAATAAAGATGCCAATGATCATTGCAGAACCAGTTATTCAAAACTAAGTAAATTTCTTCAACCCACCATAGAGGAACTGATCAAGGCTATGATTTTCCATGTACTCATGTACAAGGAATAAGTTTGGGCCTTTTCTACAATATCCGAGAAGGCGTACAAGATGTCTGTGATGAACATTACTTAAGATCTTAAGTTCATCATTGAAGTTTGTCTTTCCTCTTCTAGAGGCCATATAAGTTTTCTTGATTGCAACCACATCCCCATTCTTGAGAGTTCCCTGGTACGCATCACCAAACATAAACGATGAACTGAAGTAACCGTATACATTGAGGTGCATATATAGTTCTGACTCACATAAATAGTACCTTATACACTTCTCCAAACATCCCCCCTCCAAGTTTGTTCTCGTCGCTGAAAGTGTTAGTTGCTACTTTCAAATCATTGTAGCTATATGTTGCTGGACCTTGCAACAATTCGATCGACCCAACTGATTTATCTGTTAATTGGGGAAAAAAATTGTAAATATATTCAAGAGAGCATGTGGGTTATTGGTTAGACATATAGAATTAACTGTCTGAAGAAGAAATTCATCTTGTATTTACCTTGTTGGCCTCTAGTTTTCTGCTTAGATCTGGAACACCATAAGAAAATTGCAAGCAGAAGCAACAGAAAACTTACACCTCCAATGACCCCCCCAATTATTGATCTCTTCTTGCTTGAATCTAAGTTATAGACATGCAAAATATTTATCGTTACAGAAAACTACACATCTAGTGAACAAAAACTTAAAGATATATAGATTAGCGAGCGGTTCAGCACAAGACAAATTAACTAACTTTTAAAAATATCAATCTTAGAAGAGTGGAGGTCTCACCATCCCAAAGGAGAGATGAAATATCAGTTGTCTGGTTTTGTCCAAAAAACGGAGTCTTGTCATACCTCATGAAACACCCATTATCCATTGCTCGCCCCGAAATAGTAGGAAGACAATCATATAAAGATTTGGATCTCAACTTTAAACATTCTAAACAAACACTCTGGCTAATGTTTAGATTGCACTGCGCAATGGCATAAACGGTTGCACCACCAGCAGCTACTTCTCTTGTAGAGGCTGCATAATACTTGGACGCTCTTGGTGCAGCAATTCGAAGGTCTGATAATAACTTCTCTGCTGCTTTTCGAAATTCTGTTGGCTGAGAAGATGTTATGTTGTCACATAATACCACACCAGCCCGATTATTAGCCTCAGTGAAGAAGTTATTGTTCTCATACCTACATCAAACAAACTCTAGCAACATTAGCAATGTAGAAACCAAACTAAATGCAAGCATAACCATCCAAGAAGATGTGTATACACATACGCACCTGAGATCGCAGTCGCTGTAAATAGCATGAGCACCATTGCCAAGCCCACATACTTTTAGCTGATTAACAGCATAGTCGAAACACGACAGACAATCTGGAATGGAAAGATAACCCCTGCACCAAGCGAGCCCCCACACGGACTCACCATTGAGCAAAGTTCGTGCTGCAGCGTAGCCGCTGGTGGTTAACTGCTGACGAAGGCTAGAAAGGGTGGCGTTAAGGTTGCTCAAGAAATACTTTTCGCTCATACCTCTGTACAAACTACAATAATATCTCATCAAAGTGCTGTTTCTATCAGTTGGCTGTGATGTGACTTGCTCCGCCGCGGTTATGAGCACCACCACCATCAGCAAGCTGGCCAACCACCGTGGCAACCACCGGTGTTCCACTTGTCTCATGTTTATATTCTTTTTCTGTTTAATTAATAGGGTGTGTTTTCTTTTTTCGTTTGTCACATAATATATAGGAAGGAAACTCACAATGCATTTTCGAAGGTCCTTATTGGAAGAGTCAATCAAACAGGCCCTACTAAGTTTATATTGGGCCATTAATTTAATTCCAAATATGGTCACATATATGGTATGTTAAAACTATGATTTTGATCTTTAAAAATTATAATTAGATTAGCTAATGAAATCGGTTCGATCGGTTTTAGTAGCTAATGAAATCGGTTCGATCGGTTTTATTAAAGCAATGAAACGAATTATGGGCCATGGGGAAAAGCTTATTTTGCGTTTTTGTGTGATCAGTATGTAACTTTGGTTCTTGTATGTTAATTTAAGCTGTGACTTGAGGATTTAAAGCAAAACCCATCCTCAAATCAGTTTCTCAAACCACCTCTTTTTTTATTCTAATAATAAATTTGTAGCCGATATATATTACACAGGTTTTGACCTGCATGTTTAAAGGGTTGAAGATGGTGGTAATAAGGCGTGGGGATGACGGTGAGACCAAGGTGTAAAAAAAATTCATTTATATTTGGCTTTTTAGTCTAGTATACAGGTTAGTGAAAAACCAAGGTGTGAGTGTGAAAGTATACTCGCTTGTTGAGAGCGAATTTTCTAATGTTCACAAGTTGAAGCGATGGAGATGGGGACTTGGGAAATCAACCGATTGTTTTAAGAATATTATTGTGTTTTGGTGCACCCAGAAAAAAATAATAGGATCCAGATAGTATTTAAAAAAGAGAGTTACTACGGTTGTTAAAGAAAAAAAACATGATTTACGATAAAATAAATTAAACTCTATGAATTTTTAACAATAACTAGTTAAATCCGGCCACACGCATTGCACATGTGATAAACGGCCGTCAACCATGGCTTAGAGAATCCATTATAGCCGTATATGCATCACAAACCAAACAATAGGCTCATAATCAAAATACAATGGCTACAGATCACAGTGGGTTGCTATGCCACAGTAAATGATAAATTTTTTCGAATACAATTATAACCAATAAACGGACATTACAACAACTAACACCTTACAATAATAACAATTAGCATTAACAGGCCTCAGAACCGTTATCCGGTTGTGGCTACATGCCATAAACGGTTGCTAAGCCATGAGAGCCAACACGGGTTTTGAATTTTAGTCATAGCCATGGTCACAGAAACCAACTCAACATACCCAAACATAGGTAGTCTCGGATGAACGACAACTCGTCGTCATCAACATCTCTACCGTGACACAAATAAGATAGCAAACCATAATCGGTCTCGATGAGGCAAAACCTCATCATCATCGACACAACACAAACCAACAGGACCACCATCACCGTCGTTGTCACCGCCAGCATCAAGATACCAGAACGAGTTTCAAATGGAACAAATCGACCAGGCCACCTTTACCACCGTCGCCACCGCCACATAAGATCAAGCTCATGACGGGGGAAGGCCACCACCGGTGACAACACTCAGGGGACGTCGGGAAGGCACGACATGCAAGTGCCGGAGAATTACAACTTGGAAGCGGCCTTGACGACGGCAGGGCAACAAGATCTTGAAACACTAAAGGGTTATGAGTGACCGTCGTTCGCTAGGAGCACACTGGACACCACCGAAAACCCTAGTGGCTACCAGACGGTTTTAGCAGCCCCATGACCACCGCCAGTTCGCCACAACCGCAAACATCAATGATACCGATGAGGTCAAGACGAAGACCAACCAGAGAATTGTGAATGGCAGCCACTGTATCCAAAAGCCCCAAATCAAAACCCGAAACAATCAGGGCTAGAATAGAGCATATGCACGAAGCTGCCACCAAAATCACTATAAAAAGGCAGCCAACCACCACCGGCAACCCCTTCTCTCTCTATAAAACCAACATGAGGCACTCTCTTTCTCTCTCTACAAAATTGGGTGCAGAGAGGAGGTCGACCATCCATTACTCCAGCGACCGAAACACCAGCTAACAGCCACCACCGGCAACCATTTCTCTAACTATAAACCGCCGAACTCTCTCTTAATCTAACCAAGGCAGACCTTTTGATATCAACCATATGCAACATCAAGTTGTACACAAATGCTTAAGAGTTGTACAGAAAAATAACTGTTCATCCTGTGTTGAGTTATATACAACTCGTCAAAAGTTTTTTATTGTAAACCCATAAACAATTGAAGAGTTATAGTAAAAATGATATTTAATATAAATAGGCTAACGAGGATTGCGGGTTTAATACGTGTCATTCTATTGTTTTAAAGGGGAGGACATTTAGTCATTATGTTTAATACGTTTATTGTGTCAAATATCAGTTCATTGTATCATATATGTTTTCATTATAATGTTTTACGTCTTAGATCCATTTATGTTAATTTTATCATTGTTTTAATAGATGGTACAAACTTGTTTACTATTATTATGTTTTACAATTAAAAGTACACAATAATGTTATTTTCACCAATGTATTTTTCAAAACTCATAATGTTTAACAGAACACCATGTATTATTTTAGTCCTTGTTTTTAATAGATTATATACGCTTATTATTACATATCATTATGTTTTATAATTATAAGTTTTCAATAATGTTATTTCATCAATTTAATTTTGAATACTCATAGTATTCAATATAACACAATATGTTATTTTTGTTATTATTTTTTATAGATTATATAGAGTAAATTGCAATTTTCATACATGTGTTTTGGGGGTGTTAACAGGATCAACCCCAGCTTAACAGTTTGCATACCTGAGTTTACGAATGTTAACACTTTACGTACCTCCGTCTAATTTTCGTTAAACAACTATTAAATCTCCCCCACGTGCTCCTCATGTGAGGGGCAAAACTGTCAATTCACCCAATTTATTAATCTTTTAAGAGTACATTGCAAATTTCATACCTGTGTATTAGGGGGGTTAACAGGATCAGCCACAGCTTAACAGTTTGCATACCTGAGTTTACGAATGCTAACACTTTACGTACCTCTGTCCAATTTTCGTTAAACAACCGTTAAATCTCCCCCACGTGCTCCTCACATGAGGGGCAAAACTGTCAATTCACCCAATTTATTAATCTTCCACCGTCGGTAGGGTTCTGGCGTGTTTATGCCGTTTGAGTTCCGTTAGTTTCCATATTCTGATCTTACTGTCCTGATGAGATGTGAACACTTTTCCGTTATGAAACGTGAGTGATTTGACGAAACCTGATGAGGAATCGTTGACGGTGAAAGTGTCGATGAGGGAGAACGACGTCGTGTCGAATACATGGATGCGGTCGCCGGAGGCGGCGTAGAGGTGGTGGTTGTTGACGACGAGGTGGCTGATGTGAGCGGCGGGGTAGGGTTTGAGGGCGGTGAGGCAGCGGTGGGAGACAGTGAGTTTGAGAGTCTCCGGTGAGAGGTTTTGGAGGGAGGGGATGGAAGGTAGGGTTTGGAGAGAGAGGTTGTTGTAGAGGCTGCTCACGATGAATTGATAGTTTTGCCCCTCACGTGAGGAGCACGTGGGGGAGATTTAACGGTTGTTTAACGAAAATTGGACGAAGGTACGTAAAGTGTTAGCATTCGTAAACTCAGGTATGCAAACTGTTAAGCTGTGGCTGATCCTGTTAACACCCCTAAAACACATGTATGAAATTTGCAATTTACTCTTAAAAGATTAATAAATTGGGTGAATTGACAGTTTTGCCCCCCACGTGGGGGGAGATTTAACGGTTGTTTAATGGAAATTGGACGGAGGTACGTAAAATGTTAGCATTCGTAAACTTAGGTATGCAAACTGTTAAGCTGGGGCTGATCCTGTTAACACCCCCAAAACACAGGTATGAAAATTGCAATTTACTCGATTATATATTAATATTTGCAATCTATCATTATGTTTATAATTAAAAGTACACAATCATGTTATTTCTGTAATGTGTTTTTTAAAACTCATGTGTTTTATCATTTTTATGTCATTTTATTATTATTTTTTATCTACTATAATAAGTTATTAATTTATCATTGTGGTTTATATACTAGAAAGACACAACAATGCTAATTTACAATTATATTTTTTTAGAATTAGTTATTTTAGAAAAATATAATAACTAACAAAAATATAAAATTTTTATTATATTAGATCAAGTTGAAAGAACTTATGAAACTATTGGATTGAAAGTGAAACAACTTAAAAACTTTTGGTGGTAAATTGATGTTTTTAATTTTTTTAAGGAAAGTGGTTATTTTTGTCAAATTTCATGGAGCAAAACCAAACTTAACTTTTATATTTTTGTATTATAATACCGTACTCGTTTTAAAGATTAAAAAATGCTCGTTTTTTATGGTGTAACATGTATAAAAAATAATATCGTATATAAAAGTTATGAATGTTTAAAACAATAAGGGGATTTGAAAAAAAGTTAACAAGTAACTATGACTAATATACCCATCTAATAAACTTTTACTTACAATGTGATCTCAACAATTAATTAAAAAAATTGATAGTTTAGATTATTTTATACATTTTTTAGTTTTACTGAAATTTTAATTTAAACCATTCTTTAAACAATTCAGCTGTAAAAATAATTATATTTACAGTGATAAACTTTCCCGTTACAAGTAGGTTTATAAGTAGTGTTTAGGAATCTTTTACAGTTGACATGGTATACAAACCAACAATATTATATCGGTATTTGACAGTCTTTCGTGGAATTCTCCAACTCCTATCAACTAACTCGTGATCACTAAATGGATATGACGTCACTTCCAAGTAATCTATGTAAGCCAATATAATCAACAAACAATAATCATATTACCGAAAATTTACCATTCATTCATTAATAATGATTATATATGGATAAATTGAGCTAACACACATACTTGTTAATACTCTGCATTAGTTAAATTACACGGTATACACTCATGTTACAGGATTGATACTAATTTTTAATAAATTACACGGTTGATTTGTCAAATTATACCACTCGCTAACGATGATGTGGTTGATCAGTGATCGGCGACGGTAAGCGGTGAACGGAGATCGTGGCCGGAAGACGATGGAGCAACTACCATTAAGGTTATTTTTTGTTCTTTTATTGTAGTGGTAAAATCGTCATTTTCAAAAAAATAACGGAATCATTTAACATCCATTCACTCTAAAGATCACATGTTTTGTAATTTGTCAAACAGTTGGGACAAGCCGAGTAATTTTTTAAATGTTACAACCAATCTTGTAATATGAAACTTACCGGAGGACCAATTGTGTAATTAACTCTTTTTTATCATCTTTCCATGAAGCGCATGCGCGATAAAGAATTTGAGTGGTAGCACTTTGAATATTATAATACTGATATGATGGATCAGAAATATACAATCTTAATGGAGGAATTTTTGCATTTGAAGAATACTTTAAGATTTTTCTTTTTTCAAAGTAATGTTATAAGGGAGTTCGTAACAAATTAAGTTTTTATTTAATAGATTAATATTATAAATAACTGCTTTCCATACAAATTAAATTAAATTAAATTAAATTTCTGTTATAGTAATTGTTTATTGATCATGTATATTTTCTAATCTGAAGATCTAAAATATATCAAAGTTGATCATACTAAGTTGATATATGTCTATAGTATCCTTTTAAAATAAAACTTTAACCTAAAGTTTAATTAGAATTAGGGTTTTAGAATTGTAACCGTATAAATACACTGATCTAAAGTTGCATGACAAAGTCCTAGGAGGCCATTATATGATATTGAATACGATAGGTGTTTAAATGATACATTTTGACACACCGCACAAGCTAGTTTGGACAGAAAAATCACAAATCTAAGTGCAGAATTGAAAGAGGCTTACTTACTAATGACATATATTAACATGCTCATTTGTTAGACATGAACAAATTTTTGATCATATTTGCTGAAAGATGAGTTACACACCAAGATTCTACATCATATGCGGAAGCTTTAGGTTATGTAGATCCTTCTTGAAGTAGAGACTTCAGCTCAGCAGTGAGGTCTTCAATATTTTTGTATTTAAACTCTACGGCAAAGTAACATAATAACATAATGTATGTTGTTGCGAGAAGTTCACATGAATATATTCATGCAAAACTAAAGTTGTTTGTGTAAGTGGTAAAATGTAATCTCTATAGTGTGTCAAAATCAATACAATACAAGGTAATATTATGTGTATAATTAAACATAAACTAAAATGTATAACTACTAAAGCTATAATTTAGAGAAATGTATGAGTCTATAACTAATAACAAACTAAAATGGATGTTCTAATATGCACTCTCAAGTTAAATGTGGCATAACAATCCGAAACTTAGATCGAAGAGTATCAAATGATCAGAGGGCAATCCCTTGGTCAAAATATCAACCCTGATCAACAATAAAAACATAGAGAACAACAAGAGTCTAGGTTAAAACCATGTCTCGTACAAAATGTAGATTAGTCTTAAGGTGTTTCATGCATTAATGAAATATATATATGACTCCCAAATAATTAGCATCAAATTTGTCACATCATAAAGCAATTGGGAAATAAAGAGGAATATATAGCTCCTATGATAATGTAATGCATCGAATCTTCATAGCAATTGCGCTAGAGCATGATACTCAGCCTCTATACTAGATCGAGCAACACTGTGTTATTGATGTTCAACTAATAAGGTTGGGTCCTAGAAAAATATAATATCTTGTTGTAAAATCGATTGAGAATATGAACGCGGAATAACGATCAATACAAAGATGATCTTAGAAAGAATAAACGTGAACAAGAAACTTCAAATGATTATTAGTGAATGAATGATTTCGGATCCTCTTACCGATTACAATTGGTCCTTATTTATAGTATCTAACTACCTCTAACTAACTCTCAACTTAAATTGAGAATTTACATAAAGGAACCTACACTATATCTTCCGAATGGAAGTAACCCTTCGGAAGATTTCCTACTAACATATGTATACTTTGGAAGAAATCCAAAGTACACAACAATACCCTTCCGAAGCAAACATAACCTTCGGAAGATATCATCTTAGCTTCGGAAGAATATGTTAAGCTTCGGAAGAAGAAGACTTAACCTTCGGAAGTTCACTTGTATTGGGTTTTATACTTCACATATCTTGTATTGAGCCAACAATCATTAGGGCATCCAATGTGATCAACATTCAAAATAAGCATAAACAACAAAACTTATAGATTTTTTAATTAATAAATCCATAAAAGATAGCACCCTTAAGGTACGATAATATACAATTCACCGTAGTTCTTGAAGATTACCTACTGTATAATTTGAGAAGCCAGATGTGATGGTACATTCAAGTGAGGGTGAGGCTTGGGAGTATTTCGACTCGAATCATCCTAGCTTTAGGAGTGAAGATGAAACTTTTTTCTTGGGTTATGCACTAATGGATTCAATCTGAATAGTTGGAATATGGCATATGATTATTCATCTTCACAAGTCTTTCTTACCAATTAAAATTTATTTCCTTGAAGAGCTTTAAGAGACTCTTAAAATCATTTTTGAAAAAAACCCTAGATAATAGATGTGTTTTTAAGTATTTAATAAACGAGGTCAAGGATTTATATGAGTATTGTGTTCTTAATTACTTGTGATGCTTATCATATGGATAATTTCAAAATGAAAACTATAAGATAATAAACTATCACTGAATTCAGTTTCTTGCCTTTGTAATGTTATTTGGTTGGAGCACACACCAGAAGTTAGCATGCCCATACCTTATGGGTGATATTTTAATTTTAGTACCAAAATCACGAGGACTTTTGTTGGTTTGATTGCCGCTGAAGATGTTTACGTCCATGACACAACATCTACAATGACAAGAAAATATTTTTGAATGGACACACTATGTGAAAATATTTCATGTGGAATTTTTAATCGTTGATAAACACTTGTTTTGTAATGACGTCTTGTTATCGGGCATAGTAAGAATTGTCGCACCACTCGTTATATTTGGGCCTATAAGAATTGACCTTGCAAACTATTGCTTGGATTTGAAACCTACAGACAGGAAAATGACATCGTAATTTGGATTTAACTCATATAGTGTATGATAATAATTGTAAGGTTGGAAAATTTAAAAGATACTACATTGGTATTTAGCTTTCAATATTGGAGGTCGCATTAGTTAATTTAAAATAATATAAAACAATCATTTATCTTTATGAGTTTTATGTGTTGATCATGGGTTGGTATTCTTTTGACATATTATCATCATTATGAGGATATTTGTCACAGCCACAGTCAAACACTCAAATGTGTTTTTCAGAGCCATTTTCAACAAAGCATGTATTAATACCAGGATGGTTCGTGGTTAGTTGAATAAAATGCATATATAATATGAAATTAATTCTGATATGATACGAACCTAACTTCTGGTCTTCGGATACCACTTCCATCATTTGTTATAAAAATAAAAATAATAATAATATAACTTTCAGCATCAATTCCGTCATACTGTAATCTATGTTGACGTAAGTACTAACTTATTTGAGCACTAGAATTCAAAACATATTGGACAAGATGCAATGAGCCCATACAAGACAATCTATAACACTAAAAGAAATTTGTGTCCAATATGAAAAAGAGATATTCAGGCGAGGAGGACGTGACAAGTCTACTTGATTAGATAGCTACAAGATAGACTGTGTAGAAATACAATAATTTTAAAATTATGAAAATGATTGTACATGAAGAGAGGTGTGTTTTTGTTCGTTGCGAATGTGACCACCTTCATTGTCACATGGGTTGTCCTGACCCTTGGAATGCAAGCATTCATTGATGCCATATTTGAGCTTGATGTGTTCTCAAGTGTGGATGGGCAAGCTATAGCCTTTTTGGAGTCTCAAGATCGCTTATCAAAAGGAGCTTTACTGAAATGGCCTTAACTTGGGCTAGAAGTCTCCGTTTTGAGCGTGCGACCAGTCAAAACGACCGTTGGATCGAAAACGGCTTATTTTATGAGTTATTTTAATTTTTGTCTTATTTTTACATTTTGTTGGACTTTACATTTAGCCCAGTTTTTGGCCCGTTTATGTTTTGTGGCCCATTCGTCTTTTGTTTCATTTCTTTATATGATTGTAAGAGATGGGTGGAATAATTATTGAAGTTTATGAAAAAAATCTTTTTTTCTCTCTATCACAGTGTGTGCTAGTGTGAATCCTGATTATCGACATTCTTTGAGAATCAACGATAGTTAGAAGAATTGTTCATGGTATTTTCGTTGAATCAACAGGCTCAATTATTTATCATTCTGTTTCCGACTGCATCAGAGCTCCACTCTATTGGAACTACAATTTGATTCCTTACCTCTTGGGTCAGGTAATGCTACAGCTAGGTCGTTCGTTGACTTGGCCCGAGCATAGGTCCCTCCTGTAAAGCCCGCATAATACGTTGGGTGATTCATATGTGTTACTGGTTCATTGGCCCAGATGTTACGACTATTTAATTTAGTGTCAGGCTAATTTGAGTCACTAGCTAGTGACAAGTTGCTATGGCCTTGCAACATGGTGCCATTAATGATTCCCTTCGTAAAAATGGTGTAGTTTTAAATTTCGATAAATATAAATTGATAAGGGGTTATGAAGAAAAAAATTGTTTTTGAATTATAGCTAGTGACGACCGGGTGAATACACATTGTATCCTTAGGTGGTATATTTGATCATAATTCACTATGTAAAAGTGTTGTTTGGTTTTTAAATATAATGGAAGTACATCGGGGATTAAAGACTAAGGAGTCGAGAATAGAAATTCAAGGAGGTACCCAGATTTTATCATACTTTTGAGTATCATAGGGTTGTATATTTATTCAATTATAAGTTTTAAATAAGACGTAGAAGTTTTTAAAATGGAGATTAAATGAAAGATGATAGTTACTATCCAAGTATACAAATAAATAGTATTAATTAGTCTAACAAAAGAATAAAAAGTTAAATAATATTAGAAGGGGCGTGCTATACATAAAACATGCATAGGGCTTATGTCATTATCGTCAAAACGGCTAAACAGTCGTTTGACCCTACATTTTAACTGCCATTTGCATATTAAGTAGTGTGAGATCATCGTAGGGTGATATGGGTATAGAATCACCATATTAGAAAGTTAACCGAAATCTGCCGAATTTTCTGGCGTTAATATTTTCGATACACTTGTGTCCTTAGAGTCTTTTTTTTATAACTCTGGCCTTTGGTTTACATTCTTCAACAGGAAAGGTTGAACATCATTTGATAAGCTTGGAGATTTCAATACGGTTCAACAACACATTAGATTTTTAAAAATTAATAAATCAGAGTTAGCAACACGATAACTTACCTTTAAAATATAAAAACGATAGTTAGTTTTAAAATCCTTTATGAAAAACATAATAGATTTTTTTCAAAAAAATCTCTCCTAGACACTTACTTGATAGTAGATATTATGGTCAATGAGTTGGAGTTGTGAAGTTGATTAATGGCGAATATATCATGAGCTATTTTAGAATATTGTGAGCACTTACAGACAAATAGTTGATAATCACCAATAATTGTCTTCGATATATAAATAAGAATGAAAATTCGTCACCAACTGTGGCTGTTAAGTGGTACCAAAATTAATCATGAGTAATTTGCCACTAAAAACAATGCTGAAAATATCATCGCAAAATAAATGGTGTGAAAACTTTTTTATGATCATTGATTTAGTGGGTTGATTCTTTTTTTTTTAAAGTCGTTAGTCTTCGTTGCTGGTTGGTGGTGTGACATCGTGATTTTATAATAGTTTTCTATTTATTTTTTAGTTTTAAAAAATTGATTTAGGTCTTCATATGTTTTTTTAGTGGTTCACCTAACACGTTATACTAGTATTTTACACTTGCGCTCTGTGGTGACGAACTCGGAACGTTAAAGAATCGGAGCTAAAAGTAGGATATATAAAAATAAATGAAATAAAAAAAACAAATCGATTCAGATCTACGATCACATCATCGTTTCGAAGCTAAGCCTCATCAAACAGGGTCGAGCTCACCACCAACACAACTACTGCTCGGATTCTTGAAACAGAAATGTTACCACCACTAACACAACCACCATAAACAAAAAAATAGAGTAAACTTCACTTTTGCTCCCTGTGGTTTAGTAGAAATAATGGTTTTCCTTCAAACGTTTTAAAATTACGATTTTGCTCCCCGTGGTTTGTAAAACTCCAATTCACTAACACCGTTAATTAAGTCTGTTAAAAACAAGGACATTTTAGTCTTTTTACATATAAGCCTAATTAAGTAACTTATTAACATACTTTATTAGTTAAGGGACTATTTATGTCAAATATTCTAAGATTAATAAAAGCAAAAATATCTCTATCCCTTTCACTTCACCACCACCATCGGATTCCATCAAGATAAAAAGAAGACGACCACCACCACCACAATCGCACCACCACCCATGTTTTCGTCCACCACCATCGACCTCCATCTCCACCAACACAGCCACCACCTTCGACCTCCACCTCCACCAACACAGCCACCACCATCGACACCAACACATCTACCACCGTCGACCTCCACCCCTACCAACGAAGCCACCGCCGCCGACCTCCACCCCTACCAACGGAACCACCATCGCCGACCTCCACCATCGACCTGTGCACATTAAAGAAAGGTTTTTGGGGGTTCTTGGTCGCCCAAAACCCTAGATCTGCCCTGTGATATGAGGTTTGATTTTATGATTTGGGTTTTAGGGTTCGGTTTCAGTGGGAAGGTGTGAGAAGGTCTGATGGGTGGGTTGATGGTTATTTTCGAGGATTTGGGTCTGTTTTTAGGGCTGAGAAGGTATTGGGTGGTGGCGGTGTTATGGTGGCAGTGGTGGTGGTGGTATTGAGGTCGTTGGGGGCAGTAGTGTTTTGGGGATTGTGATGGGGTTGTGATGATGATGGTGTTGTAGTGTGGTGGTGCTCGCGTTGTGGTGGTGGTATTAGGGTCGATGGTGTTAGGGGCGGTAATGTGGTGGTGCTCGTTGTGGTTGTGGCGGTGGTGTTGCGCTGGGGAAGGTAGTGGTAAGAGGGGATGGTTTTGGCCGGAATGAAGGGTTGGTGGGGGTGGTCGGCTGGATACGATTACAGCGCCGGTGATGGTGGCCGGTGGCGGTGGGTTGGAGATGACAAAAAAAATGCATAACTGAATAATTTTTAAATAAATGGCATAATAAAATTACATAATTGGTCCTTTAAATTACTAAACAAGTTTGAAGAAATGGCAAAATTTGTCCTTAACAATAAATTGACTAAAATGCCCCTGGAGTTAACAGAAAAAAGCTAACGGTATTAGTGGGTTGGAGTTGATTGAAACGAATTACAAACCACAGGGAGCATGTCACATCCCGGCGGAAGCGTGAAATGCTTAGGGTGTGACTTGTTTGCTCAGAACTCATTGATATACAATTGTTACTAAATATCACATAAATATATACTTCATGATAAGGCATATTAAATATATATAATATCACATAACATAACAAGGATTAATAAAGGAGTTAGGATTACATCAATTCATCATAGTCAAAATTTGAACTAACATAACCCTATTACATTAAAAGCCTAACAGTAACATCTTCAGAGACGATGGTAGTGGGCATCCACCGACACACTGAGATCATACAAATTTACTGTCAGGTTTACACAAACTTTCCCCACCACTTCTCCCCAGCCATTATAAACATCAAAGGAGAACATTAAGCTGTTAGTCATGGTGAATTCTTGAAAAAGCATACTCAAAACAGTCAACATAAAGTTGGTGAGCTTCACAGGTTTATCATATAACATAGATGCATTATATACAACCAAACCTTACATAGCAACCAGATCATTCATATCTGTCATAACTTATTTCATAAATCAGATAATATAGCAACACAATACTCATCTTATTGGTGCAGGAAATATTTTCCTAAGTAGCGCTACCAATATTATCTAACGGTTCCACATCCGAATTAATGGTTGTAACATAAATCTCAGAAAATAATGCATCAGATAGTATGCTTTTTCCCCAAAACTTTTACAAAACAAAAATGGGCCATGAAACTCACCTTTTACTCCAAATGGTAACCTATACAAGAAAAATATTTATAATTCAGAAAATGTATATTTCTTTAACATTTTTAGCACCTCAGGATTGAAGAATTTATTTTATAAATCAGGTTTTAGTATAAATTTCGAAATTTTTACAGTAGATGTATCTTAGTGTTAGGTAAAATATACTAAAATTTTATATTCAAATTATTTTCAGGCTAATTTTTATTATTTTTACATTATTCACATAATTCTTTAGAAATACCTTCGGGCCTCTAAAATTAGTCAAATTTTGGCAGGTTAATAATTATAATTCGTAAAGTTTTTCAGAATTTTCTCATGCTCTAAACTATAGCAGAGCTATTTTTATAATTTTTCCTATTTTATCTTTATTTTGCTAAAAATACCAGATCATGTCCAAAAATTCTAATTTTTATGCAAACTGCTCCATTTTTATTTTTATATTTTTTATAAATTTTCCATAATTTATTTCATACATTAAGTATTTTTCCCGATTTTTAGTTGACAGAATGGTTAAAAATTAATATTTCAGAAAATGTTTTGAGTTAGGTCACGAAATTTTTCCAGTGGATTCTATAATTTATAATAGTCAGTACATAATTTTTCTATACCTTTACTAGGATCGGTTCTTTTAATATGATTTTTCTCTTTTTATTCTTAATTATTGCATATAAATTAATTAATTCATAGGAATAGTACCAAATTTGCAGAGTTCAATTCCTAATATTCTAAATATATTTTTAATGTTTGTTCCCACAATCATAGTTATTTTATATGCAGAATCAATTTAACAAACTATGACTAGATTTTTAACCCTTTTGTTGATAATTTCTTGCTATAAATTTGATTTTTAAGATTTGTTTTACTTATTTCAGATTTTTAAAATCTTTCTTTTTGTCTGAAAAATGAGTTTGATTATTATATGTTTTTATAAAAACCTTGATGTTTTAATCAAAAGGGTTAATCACATGTGTTTATTTAACACATGTTTGGTTTTCATAATCTTAATCAAGTAGGGTTTTAGGAGTTAAACCTTGATTTTGACAGAAGGAGAGTATGAGAAGAAGGTGAGGATGGCCTAAAGTCCGCTTGGTTTTGGTGTTCTTGATAATCTTTCGGGAGGTGATGCTTCCACGAGGCTTGGATGTTGCTGCCTTGTACCGAGAGTGTGTGACTCGTGGTTGACCGGGTGGAGTTGATGGTGGTATTTGGTTGAAGAGTGGTGACCGAGAGGGTTGAGAGGGTGGCTTGTGGCTTACGGTGGTGGTGTGTTGGAAGTGGTAACCGAGGGGTAGTAGTGGTTGTGTTTGTTTAGAAAGGTGGTGAATATGCAAGCCTTCGGCCGAGGGTTGATATAGGGGAGTTCTCATGATTACTACTAGTCCTAGGTGGTGAGGTGTTCATTATAGCCTTGCTTAGTCATGGCTATGTGGCGGTTTGGTGGTGCCTCTAGAAGAACCGAAGAGGTGGCGGTGGTTTGTGTCCTAGTTGGGTTCCAACCGAGAGTTTGCAAAGAGGTGGAGTTGGTGGATGGTGAGGTGTCCCGCCCGATTTGAGGTGTTAAACATCTCTTAAGTCGGGTGTTTTAAGGGTTAATAAACCGGTTCTCAATCTTAAATGGTACTTTGGTTTGAGGTTTAAGTGTAGAAGATTTGTTTAGGTTTGTTTTGATGTTAAGTTTCTCTTGAGGTTATCTTGTGTTTGAGTTGTGTTTTGGTTGTTTGATGTTGTATAGATGATGCATTTTGATCGTATGACATTTGGTATCATAAAGTTATGAATATAGATACATACATACGTCCTCTTGAGTTTGCATGCAAGCATGCAATGAATAATACTTGAATTCACATGGTGTGTAAATGTTTCTTAGTAAAAGATGGTATATGTACACGTAAAAGGGTATGCATGCGACCATGCATACGTATACATACACATATAAGTGAACAATATACTTATGTAAACCAAAATGAAAGCATGTATACGCACATGTATATATATAAAATATATATATTAACCTAGATGTGGCTTAGAATATTTAAATGAACTTAGTGTATAAAATTTCTTAATCTAGGGTTGTCACATTCTCCCCCCGTAAAAATAATTTCGTCCCGAAATTTATTTGAATAGTAATGAACTTATCTGACCATTGTCTTAAAATAGGTGGGGGTATTTTCTTCTGATTTCATCTTCTCTTTCCCATGTATACTCTGGCCCTCTCTTAGCGTTCCACTTAACTTTCACTATGGGGATCTTGCTTCTTCTTAGCTTTTTAATTTCTTTATCTAATATGGCTATTGGTTCCTCTGTAAAATGAAGCTTCTCGTCTATCTTTATTTCTTGAACTGGAACTTTTAATGTTTCATCTGTTAAACATTTCTTCAGATTGGACACATGGAACGTGTTGTGTACTTTACTTAATTCTTCGGGTAAATCTAGCTTATACGCAACAGGACCAATTTTGTCAATAACTTCAAATGGTCCAATATACCTTGGGTTCAACTTATTTCTCTTTTCAAATCGAAAGATTCCCTTGGTGGGTGATATTTTTAGATAGACCTTATCTCCAATTTGAAATTCTAACGGCTTTCTTCTTTTATCTGCATAACTTTTCTGCCGATCCCGTGCTGTCTTTAATCTATTCTTGATTTCTTTAATCTTGTCAGATGTCTCTTGAATTAAATCAGGACCTATAAGTTGTCTATCTCCTATTTCATTCCAACATAAGGGCGATCTGCATTTTCTTCCATACAAGGCTTCAAACGGGGCGGTTTTAATGCTAGAATGATAGCTATTATTATAAGAAAATTCTATCAAAGGTAGATGCATATCCCAGTTGCCACCAAAGTCTAATGCACAAGCACGTAACATATCTTCTAGTGTTTGTATTGTCCTTTCACTTGTCCATCTGTTTGTGGGTGGAAGGCTGTGCTAAGATTTATTTGGGTTCCTAAAGCTTTTTGTAAGGTCTGCCAAAACCTCGATATGAATCTATTGTCCTATCAGATATAATGGAGATTGGTATTCCATGTCTGGATACGATTTCTCGTATGTAGATTCTTGCCAATTTCTCTAATCTTCCCTGATTGGCAGGAAGTGTGCTGATTTGGTCAACCTATCTACTATAACCCAAATTGTGTCATAGCCACTTGAGGTCCTTGGTAACTTGGTTACAAAATCCATGGTAATTTGATCCCATTTCCATTCTGGAATTTCAGGTTGTTGTAGATACCCCGAAGGTTTCTGATGTTCTGCTTTAACCTTTGAACACGTATTGCATTTCTCTACAAATTCCCCAACTGATTTCTTCATACCAGGCCACCAGTAATGATTTTTCAAATCCTTATACATTTTGTTATTTCCTGGATGTACGGAGTATCTTGACTTATGTGCTTCCTGTAATATAATCTTTCTAAGTATGGCATCATCAGGTATCCAAGTTCTTCCTTTAAATCTTAGAATTCCATGTGTATCTGCCTGTAAATCCTTTTCCTGTCCTTTTATTTCTATTTTACTTTTCTGTTGGGCTTCCCATATTTGTCTTAACAGATCTGATTGTAGTTCCATTCTCATGGCTCGTACTCGTAACGGTTTAACCCTATCTTTTCTACTTAAAGCATCTGCAACTACATTTGCTTTACCTGGATGATATTTGATTTCACAATCATAATCACTCAGTAATTCTACCCATCTTCTTTGTCTCATGTTCAGCATTTTCTGCTCAAATATATGCTGTAAACTCTTATGATCCGTATATATTGTACATTTTGTCCCATACAGGTAATGTCTCCAAATCTTAAGTGCAAAGATGACTGCTCCTAATTCCAAATCATGAGTAGTGTAGTTTTTCTCACTTCCCCTAAGTTGTCTAGAGGCATATGCGATGACTCTACTTCTTTGCATTAATACACATCCAAATCCTTGACGAGACGCGTCACAATATACTACAAAATCATCAGTCCCTTCTGGTAATGACAAAATAGGTGCACTACATAACTTATTTTTCAAAAGTTCGAATGCATTCTTTTGTTTTTCTCCCCAGACATATGGCTTGTCTTTTTGGGTTAATTCAGTCAAGGGCTGAGCTATTCTTGAGAAATTTTCTATGAATCTTCTATAATATCCTGCTAATCCTAAAAATTGACGTACTTCTGTTGGTGTCTTGGGATCCTCCCATTTCTTAACAGCTTCTATTTTTGCTGGATCTACCTGTATTCCTTCTTGATTGACTATGTGCCCTAGGAATTGCACTTCTCTTTTCCAAAATTCACATTTTGAGAATTTTGCGTATAGTTTTTCTTTTCTTAACAACTCCAAGGTCGATCTTAAGTGTTGCTCATGATCCTCCTTATTCTTAGAATAGATTAAAATGTCGTCTATAAAGACTATAACAAACTTATCTAAATAGGGTTTACATATCCTATTCATCAAATCCATGAATATGGCGGGAGCATTGGTTAATCCAAATGGCATTACCAGGAATTCATAATGTCCATACCTTGTTCTGAATGCTGTCTTGGGTATATCTTCATCCTGTATTCTTAGTTGATGATACCCTGATCTCAAGTCTATTTTTGAAAAGTAACTAGATCCTTGTAATTGATCAAATAGGTCGTCTATTCTAGGTAAGGGATACCTATTCTTTATAGTTACTTTATTGAGTTCCCTATAGTCTATGCACATTCTAAATGTTCCATCCTTTTTCTTAACAAATAAAACTGGTGCTCCCCAGGGTGATACACTAGGTCGTATAAATCCTTTATCCAAAAGTTCCTGAAGTTGGCTCATTAATTCTTTCATTTCAGTAGGTGCTAAACGGTAGGGTGCCTTAGCAATAGGGGCTGTTCCTGGCATCAATTCAATTTTGAATTCTACTTGACGTGGGGGTGGTAATCCAGGTAATTCATCAGGGAATACATCTGAATATTCATTGACAATTGGGACATCTTTCAGGTTTACTTTGTCTATCTTAGTGTCAACAATGTGAGTCAAATAAGCCAAACATTTCTTCCTTAGGCATTTTTATGCACTTTTACAAGAAATTATTTTATGGTGCCCCTAGGTTTTTCACCGTATATGCACAGTGTTCTATTCTCATTAACTAAAGGGATTTTGATCATCTTCTTACCACATATTATTTCAGCTTGATTCTTACTTAACCAATCCATTCCTACAACAATATCAAATCCTCCTAAATCAATAGGGATCAAATCTATATTGAAATAGTTTTCATCTAAATTCATGATACAATTAGGAATGATTTCATAAGCTTCGATTATCTTACCATCCGCTAATTCTATCATATATTTTTGATTAAGCTTTTCTGTGGTCAAGTTAAGTAGTGGCCTAAATGTATTTGAAACAAAGCTACGGGTTGCTCCAGTATCAAATAATACAGTAGCGTACTGATCGTTTACAAGGAACGTACCCGTGACGACTTCTGGTTCGTGTCGAGCTTCTTCTGCCTGCATTATGAATGCTCTCCCTCGAGGGTTGTTCTGATTAGTCGGTGCCTTTCCCTTTAGCTGTGGGCATTCGTTCCGGCGATGATTTTCATTCCCACATTGATAGCAGACTGGTTTTGGATTTGCAGGGTTTTTGCAGTCTCGGGATATATGTCCCTTTTTCTTACAGTTGTAACAGATTACCATCGCACAGTTGCCTTGATGGTATCTTTGGCACGTGTTACACCATGGCTGATTTTCTGTCTGGGGTTTCTTTTCCCGTGTCATTCCTAGGTAGTTTCGAGGAGGCTGTCTAACTATTCGTTTTTGAGGGGTTCCCTTAAATCTTCCCCCTGGGCTATCATCACTCCACTTTCTCTTTTCTCCAGATCTAGGGTTACCTAGTGATCCATTTCTTATCATCTCATCTGTCAGACTTCCTGATAAACTTACAGTATCTTGAAAAGTCTTGGGCCTAGCTGATTTCACTAATCCCCTTATTTGTGGCACTAGTCCCCAAATATATCTTCCTATTCTCTTTGATTCTGGGGCCACTAGATGTGGTACTAACCTCGAGAGTTCATTGTACCTGTCAGTATATTCCCGATGTGCTGCTCCTTTCATTTCTAAAGCTAGAAACTCAGTTTCTAATTTTTCTATTTCATTATATGGACAGTATTTCTCTATAACCAAATTCCTAAATTCCTCCCAACTCAACTCATTCATAATGTGCCTACCTTTAGTGGTCATCTCCATCTTCCACCAGGATTGTGCTTCCCCTTTCAAGGAGTGTGAAGCAAACAAGGTTCTGTTGTTATTGGCACATTTGCTGATTTCCAGAGTTGACTCCATTTCATCTAACCAGCGTAGAGCCTGTACTGCTCCGCCTTTACCATCAAATTCTCGAGGTCTACATGACATAAAGGCTTTGTAAGAACATCCTTTCTCTGTTATAATCTCCTCTGCTGGTTGATCTCTTATGGCATCATCAGCTGGTATTTCGTTGCCGGGGGTTGTGGTACCAAGGTTTAGGTTTTGTTGAAGTTGAGTTACTAGTATGGGTATGGCAGCTTCTAACTGCTGTGACACTATTCGGGAGATCCTTTCATCTTCATTGGTTGTTGGGTTAACAGGTGTTTCTTCTCCAAGTCTAGTTCTAGGTCGTCCCACTCTTGCAGTCCTCCTTACGGGTTGCGCATTTCTTCTTGGCGGCATGCTTTTCTATAGTTAATTATAGTAAATATTAAAAGAATTTTAGATTCTTACAATATTCTAATTAACACAAGTAATAGTTCAAACACAAAAGATATTTTTCATTTAAGTTCTTATTTAAAGATTTCACACTAAAAGTTAGTTCCTAATTTCCCTGCATCCATTTCCATATTCTTGAGAAGATGTTTCCCTTAGGTGCTTTTAGTTCCTTCACATCCTTCTGAATTTTCCTGATTTCTTGTTGAATTTTCTTGAGCTGTTTAAGGGTTTGTTGAGTGGCTGCGCTCTGATCTCCGTCCACCCTTTGTCTTTTAGCTTCACTTTCTTCGTTTCCGAGGGAGTCAGTTTCTTGTATCTCCTTGCCTTCATCTTGCTTGGTCTTGAATTTGTTCCCGGGCCGTACCCTTTTCCTAGGAGTTTTAATGGTATATCCTCCTACCATTACAGGTGCACGACGGACATAAAATTTGGTCTTAGGATTATCTTCCTTTTGGTTGGAAAAGGTTCTAGAATTTGCTGAGGTTTAGGTTCAGGCGTAAGTTCTTTATTGTAATCCGAGTATCCGAATGAGTTAGTCTCACAAAAATTGTTATCAGTACTCATAGCTGCAAAACAAATCTTTTCATGGTTTGAACCCAACAGTTAGTTACCTATTTTTATATATAAGTAAAATGCTTTAATATTCATGGAATCATGACATGCAAAATCACATAATTATACAGACATGAGCTTATGGTTATAGTCTAGGTATTTTATGGTACCTAATTCTCTATAACCAATGGCTCTGATACCAACCTGTCACATCCCGGCGGAAGCGTGAAATGCTTAGGGTGTGACTTGTTTGCTCAGAACTCATTGATATACAATTGTTACTAAATATCACATAAATATATATTTCATGATAAGGCATATTAAATATATATAATATCACATAACATAACAAGGATTAATAAAGGAGTTAGGATTACATCAATTCATCATAGTCAAAATTTGAACTAACATAACCCTATTACATTAAAAGCCTAACAGTAACATCTTCAGAGACGATGGTAGTGGGCATCCACCGACACACTGAGATCATACAAATTTACTGTCAGGTTTACACAAACTTTCCCCACCACTTCTCCCCAGCCATTATAAACATCAAAGGAGAACATTAAGCTGTTAGTCATGGTGAATTCCTGAAAAAGCATACTCAAAACAGTCAACATAAAGTTGGTGAGCTTCACAGGTTTATCATATAACATAGATGCATTATATACAACCAAACCTTACATAGCAACCAGATCATTCATATCTGTCATAACATATTTCATAAATCAGATAATATAGCAACACAATACTCATCTTATTGGTGCAGGAAATATTTTCCTAAGTAGCGCTACCAATATTATCTAACGGTTCCACATCCGAATTAATGGTTGTAACATAAATCTCAGAAAATAATGCATCAGATAGTATGCTTTTTCCCCAAAACTTTTACAAAACAAAAATGGGCCATGAAACTCACCTTTACTCCAAATGGTAACCTATACAAGAAAAATATTTATAATTCAGAAAATGTATATTTCTTTAACATTTTTAGCACCTCAGATTGAAGAATTTATTTTATAAATCAGGTTTTAGTATAAATTCCGAAATTTTTACAGTAGATGTATCTTAGTGTTAGGTAAAATATACTAAAATTTCATATTCAAATTATTTTCAGGCTAATTTTTATTATTTTTACATTATTCACATAATTCTTTAGAAATACCTTCGGGCCTCTAAAATTAGTCAAATTTTGGCAGGTTAATAATTATAATTCGTAAAGTTTTTCAGAATTTTCTCATGCTCTAAACTATAGCAGAGCTATTTTTATAATTTTTCCTATTTTATCTTTATTTTGCTAAAAATACCAGATCATGTCCAAAAATTCTAATTTTTACGCAAACTGCTCCATTTTTATTTTTATATTTTCTATAAATTTTCCATAATTTATTTCATACTTTAAGTATTTTTCCCGATTTTTAGTTGACAGAATGGTTAAAAATTAATATTTCAGAAAATGTTTTGAGTTAGGTCACGAAATTTTTCCAGTGGATTCTATAATTTATAATAGTCAGTACATAATTTTTCTATACCTTTACTAGGATCGGTTCTTTTAATATGATTTTTCTCTTTTTATTCTTAATTATTGCATATAAATTAATTAATTCATAGGAATAGTACCAAATTTTGCAGAGTTCAATTTCCTAATATTCTAAATATATTTTTAATGTTTGTTCCCACAATCATAGTTATTTTATATGCAGAATCAATTTAACAAACTATGACTAGATTTTTAACCCTTTTGTTGATAATTTCTTGCTATAAATTTGATTTTTAAGATTTGTTTTACTTATTTCAGATTTTTAAAATCTTTCTTTTTGTCTGAAAAATGAGTTTGATTATTATATGTTTTTATAAAAACCTTGGATGTTTTAATCAAAAGGGTTAATCACATGTGTTTATTTAACACATGTTTGGTTTTCATAATCTTAATCAAGTAGGGTTTTAGGAGTTAGAACCTTGATTTTGACAGAAGGAGAGTATGAGAAGAAGGTGAGGATGGCCTAAGTCCGCTTGGTTTTGGTGTTCTTGACAATCTTTCGGGAGGTGATGCTTCCACGAGGCTTGGATGTTGCTGCCTTGTAACCGAGAGTGTGTGACTCGTGGTTGACCGGGTGGAGTTGATGGTGGTATTTGGTTGAAGAGGTGGTGACCGAGAGGGTTGAGAGGGTGGCTTGTGGCTTACGGTGGTGGTGTTTGGAAGTGGTAACCGAGGGGTAGTAGTGGTTGTGTTTGTTTAGAAAGGTGGTGAATATGCAAGCCTTCGGCCGAGGGTTGATATAGGGGAGTTCTCATGATTACTACTAGTCCTAGGTGGTGAGGTGTTCATTATAGCCTTGCTTAGTCATGGCTATGTGGCGGTTTGGTGGTGCCTCTAGAAGAACCGAAGAGGTGGCGGTGGTTTGTGTCCTAGTTGGGTTCCAACCGAGAGTTTGCAAAAGAGGTGGAGTTGGTGGATGGTGAGGTGTCCCGCCCGATTTGAGGTGTTAAACATCTCTTAAGTCGGGTGTTTTAAGGGTTAATAAACCGGTTCTCAATCTTAAATGGTACTTTGGTTTGAGGTTTAAGTGTAGAAGATTTGTTTAGGTTTGTTTTGATGTTAAGTTTCTCTTGAGGTTATCTTGTGTTTGAGTTGTGTTTTGGTTGTTTGATGTTGTATAGATAATGCATTTTGATCGTATGACATTTGGTATCATAAAGTTATGAATATAGATACATACATACGTTCCTCTTGAGTTTGCATGCAAGCATGCAATGAATAATACTTGAATTCACATGGTGTGTAAATGTTTCTTAGTAAAAGATGGTATATGTACACGTAAAAGGGTATGCATGCGACCATGCATACGTATACATACACATATAAGTGAACAATATACTTATGTAAACCAAAATGAAAGCATGTATACGCACATGTATATATATAAAGATATATATATTAACCTAGATGTGGCTTAGAATATTTAAATGAACTTAGTGTATAAAATTTCTTAATCTAGGGTTGTCACATTCTCCCCCCGTAAAAATAATTTCGTCCCGAAATTTATTTGAATAGTAATGAACTTATCTGACCATTGTCTTAAAATAGGTGGGGGTATTTTCTTCTGATTTCATCTTCTCTTTCCCATGTATACTCTGGCCCTCTCTTAGCGTTCCACTTAACTTTCACTATGGGGATCTTGCTTCTTCTTAGCTTTTTAATTTCTTTATCTAATATGGCTATTGGTTCCTCTGTAAAATGAAGCTTCTCGTCTATCTTTATTTCTTGAACTGGAACTTTTAATGTTTCATCTGTTAAACATTTCTTCAGATTGGACACATGGAACGTGTTGTGTACTTTACTTAATTCTTCGGGTAAATCTAGCTTATACGCAACAGGACCAATTTTGTCAATAACTTCAAATGGTCCAATATACCTTGGGTTCAACTTATTTCTCTTTTCAAATCGAAAGATTCCCTTGGTGGGTGATATTTTTAGATAGACCTTATCTCCAATTTGAAATTCTAACGGCTTTCTTCTTTTATCTGCATAACTTTCTGCCGATCCCGTGCTGTCTTTAATCTATTCTTGATTTCTTTAATCTTGTCAGATGTCTCTTGAATTAAATCAGGACCTATAAGTTGTCTATCTCCTATTTCATTCCAACATAAGGGCGATCTGCATTTTCTTCCATACAAGGCTTCAAACGGGGCGGTTTTAATGCTAGAATGATAGCTATTATTATAAGAAAATTCTATCAAAGGTAGATGCATATCCCAGTTGCCACCAAAGTCTAATGCACAAGCACGTAACATATCTTCTAGTGTTTGTATTGTCCTTTCACTTGTCCATCTGTTTGTGGGTGGAAGGCTGTGCTAAGATTTATTTGGGTTCCTAAAGCTTTTTGTAAGGTCTGCCAAAACCTGATATGAATCTATTGTCTCTATCAGATATAATGGAGATTGGTATTCCATGTCTGGATACGATTTCTCGTATGTAGATTCTTGCCAATTTCTCTATTTTGTAATCTTCCCTGATTGGCAGGAAGTGTGCTGATTTGGTCAACCTATCTACTATAACCCAAATTGTGTCATAGCCACTTGAGGTCCTTGGTAACTTGGTTACAAAATCCATGGTAATTTGATCCCATTTCCATTCTGGAATTTCCGGTTGTTGTAGATACCCCGAAGGTTTCTGATGTTCTGCTTTAACCTTTGAACACGTATTGCATTTCTCTACAAATTCCCCAACTGATTTCTTCATACCAGGCCACCAGTAATGATTTTTCAAATCCTTATACATTTTGTTATTTCCTGGATGTACGGAGTATCTTGACTTATGTGCTTCCTGTAATATAATCTTTCTAAGTATGGCATCATCAGGTATCCAAGTTCTTCCTTTAAATCTTAGAATTCCATGTGTATCTGCCTGTAAATCCTTTTCCTGTCCTTTTATTTCTATTTTACTTTTCTGTTGGGCTTCCCATATTTGTCTTAACAGATCTGATTGTAGTTCCATTCTCATGGCTCGTACTCGTAACGGTTTAACCCTATCTTTTCTACTTAAAGCATCTGCAACTACATTTGCTTTACCTGGATGATATTTGATTTCACAATCATAATCACTCAGTAATTCTACCCATCTTCTTTGTCTCATGTTCAGCATTTTCTGCTCAAATATATGCTGTAAACTCTTATGATCCGTATATATTGTACATTTTGTCCCATACAGGTAATGTCTCCAAATCTTAAGTGCAAAGATGACTGCTCCTAATTCCAAATCATGAGTAGTGTAGTTTTTCTCACTTCCCCTAAGTTGTCTAGAGGCATATGCGATGACTCTACTTCTTTGCATTAATACACATCCAAATCCTTGACGAGACGCGTCACAATATACTACAAAATCATCAGTCCCTTCTGGTAATGACAAAATAGGTGCACTACATAACTTATTTTTCAAAAGTTCGAATGCATTCTTTTGTTTTTCTCCCCAGACATATGGCTTGTCTTTTTGGGTTAATTCAGTCAAGGGCTGAGCTATTCTTGAGAAATTTTCTATGAATCTTCTATAATATCCTGCTAATCCTAAAAATTGACGTACTTCTGTTGGTGTCTTGGGATCCTCCCATTTCTTAACAGCTTCTATTTTTGCTGGATCTACCTGTATTCCTTCTTGATTGACTATGTGCCCTAGGAATTGCACTTCTCTTTTCCAAAATTCACATTTTGAGAATTTTGCGTATAGTTTTTCTTTTCTTAACAACTCCAAGGTCGATCTTAAGTGTTGCTCATGATCCTCCTTATTCTTAGAATAGATTAAAATGTCGTCTATAAAGACTATAACAACTTATCTAAATAGGGTTTACATATCCTATTCATCAAATCCATGAATATGGCGGGAGCATTGGTTAATCCAAATGGCATTACCAGGAATTCATAATGTCCATACCTTGTTCTGAATGCTGTCTTGGGTATATCTTCATCCTGTATTCTTAGTTGATGATACCCTGATCTCAAGTCTATTTTTGAAAAGTAACTAGATCCTTGTAATTGATCAAATAGGTCGTCTATTCTAGGTAAGGGATACCTATTCTTTATAGTTACTTTATTGAGTTCCCTATAGTCTATGCACATTCTAAATGTTCCATCCTTTTTCTTAACAAATAAAACTGGTGCTCCCCAGGGTGATACACTAGGTCGTATAAATCCTTTATCCAAAAGTTCCTGAAGTTGGCTCATTAATTCTTTCATTTCAGTAGGTGCTAAACGGTAGGGTGCCTTAGCAATAGGGGCTGTTCCTGGCATCAATTCAATTTTGAATTCTACTTGACGTGGGGGTGGTAATCCAGGTAATTCATCAGGGAATACATCTGAATATTCATTGACAATTGGGACATCTTTCAGGTTTACTTTGTCTATCTTAGTGTCAACAATGTGAGTCAAATAAGCCAAACATTTCTTCCTTAGGCATTTTTGTGCACTTTTACAAGAAATTATTTTTATGGTGCCCCTAGGTTTTTCACCGTATATGCACAGTGTTCTATTCTCATTAACTAAAGGGATTTTGATCATCTTCTTACCACATATTATTTCAGCTTGATTCTTACTTAACCAATCCATTCCTACAACAATATCAAATCCTCCTAAATCAATAGGGATCAAATCTATATTGAAATAGTTTTCATCTAAATTCATGATACAATTAGGAATGATTTCATAAGCTTCGATTATCTTACCATCCGCTAATTCTATCATATATTTTTGATTAAGCTTTTCTGTGGTCAAGTTAAGTAGTGGCCTAAATGTATTTGAAACAAAGCTACGGGTTGCTCCAGTATCAAATAATACAGTAGCGTACTGATCGTTTACAAGGAACGTACCCGTGACGACTTCTGGTTCGTGTCGAGCTTCTTCTGCCTGCATTATGAATGCTCTCCCTCGAGGGTTGTTCTGATTAGTCGGTGCCTTTCCCTTTAGCTGTGGGCATTCGTTCCGGCGATGATTTTCATTCCCACATTGATAGCAGACTGGTTTTGGATTTGCAGGGTTTTTGCAGTCTCGGGATATATGTCCCTTTTTCTTACAGTTGTAACAGATTACCATCGCACAGTTGCCTTGATGGTATCTTTGGCACGTGTTACACCATGGCTGTTTTCTGTCTGGGGTTTCTTTTCCCGTGTCATTCCTAGGTAGTTTCGAGGAGGCTGTCTAACTATTCGTTTTTGAGGGGTTCCCTTAAATCTTCCCCCTGGGCTATCATCACTCCACTTTCTCTTTTCTCCAGATCTAGGGTTACCTAGTGATCCATTTCTTATCATCTCATCTGTCAGACTTCCTGATAAACTTACAGTATCTTGAAAAGTCTTGGGCCTAGCTGATTTCACTAATCCCCTTATTTGTGGCACTAGTCCCCAAATATATCTTCCTATTCTCTTTGATTCTGGGGCCACTAGATGTGGTACTAACCTCGAGAGTTCATTGTACCTGTCAGTATATTCCCGATGTGCTGCTCCTTTCATTTCTAAAGCTAGAAACTCAGTTTCTAATTTTTCTATTTCATTATATGGACAGTATTTCTCTATAACCAAATTCCTAAATTCCTCCCAACTCAACTCATTCATAATGTGCCTACCTTTAGTGGTCATCTCCATCTTCCACCAGGATTGTGCTTCCCCTTTCAAGGAGTGTGAAGCAAACAAGGTTCTGTTGTTATTGGCACATTTGCTGATTTCCAGAGTTGACTCCATTTCATCTAACCAGCGTAGAGCCTGTACTGCTCCGCCTTTACCATCAAATTCTCGAGGTCTACATGACATAAAGGCTTTGTAAGAACATCCTTTCTCTGTTATAATCTCCTCTGCTGGTTGATCTCTTATGGCATCATCAGCTGGTATTTCGTTGCCGGGGGTTGTGGTATCAAGGTTTAGGTTTTGTTGAAGTTGAGTTACTAGTATGGGTATGGCAGCTTCTAACTGCTGTGACACTATTCGGGAGATCCTTTCATCTTCATTGGTTGTTGGGTTAACAGGTGTTTCTTCTCCAAGTCTAGTTCTAGGTCGTCCCACTCTTGCAGTCCTCCTTACGGGTTGCGCATTTCTTCTTGGCGGCATGCTTTTCTATAGTTAATTATAGTAAATATTAAAAAGAATTTTAGATTCTTGACAATATTCTAATTAACACAAGTAATAGTTCAAACACAAAAGTATTTTTCATTTAAGTTCTTATTTAAAGATTTCACACTAAAAGTTAGTTCCTAATTTCCCTGCATCCATTTCCATATTCTTGAGAAGATGTTTCCCTTAGGTGCTTTTAGTTCCTTCACATCCTTCTGAATTTTCCTGATTTCTTGTTGAATTTTCTTGAGCTGTTTAAGGGTTTGTTGAGTGGCTGCGCTCTGATCTCCGTCCACCCTTTGTCTTTTAGCTTCACTTTCTTCGTTTCCGAGGGAGTCAGTTTCTTGTATCTCCTTGCCTTCATCTTGCTTGGTCTTGAATTTGTTCCCGGGCCGTACCCTTTTCCTAGGAGTTTTAATGGTATATCCTCCTACCATTACAGGTGCACGACGGACATAAAATTTGGTCTTAGGATTATCTTCCCTTTTGGTTGGAAAAGGTTCTAGAATTTGCTGAGGTTTAGGTTCAGGCGTAAGTTCTTTATTGTAATCCGAGTATCCGAATGAGTTAGTCTCACAAAAATTGTTATCAGTACTCATAGCTGCAAAACAAATCTTTTCATGGTTTGAACCCAACAGTTAGTTACCTATTTTTATATATAAGTAAAATGTTTTAATATTCATGGAATCATGACATGTAAAATCACATAATTATACAGACATGAGCTTATGGTTATAGTCTAGGTATTTTATGGTACCTAATTCTCTATAACCAATGGCTCTGATACCAACCTGTCACATCCCGGCGAAAACGTGAAATGCTTAGGGTGTGACTTGTTTGCTCAGAACTCATTGATATACAATTGTTACTAAATATCACATAAATATATACTTCATGATAAGGCATATTAAATATATATAATATCACATAACATAACAAGGATTAATAAAGGAGTTAGGATTACATCAATTTATCATAGTCAAAATTTGAACTAACATAACCCTATTACATTAAAAGCCTAACAGTAACATCTTCAGAGACGATGGTAGTGGGCATCCACCGACACACTGAGATCATACAAATTTACTGTCAGGTTTACACAAACTTTCCCCACCACTTCTCCCCAGCCATTATAAACATCAAAGGAGAACATTAAGCTGTTAGTCATGGTGAATTCCTGAAAAAGCATACTCAAAACAGTCAACATAAAGTTGGTGAGCTTCACAGGTTTATCATATAACATAGATGCATTATATACAACCAAACCTTACATAGCAACCAGATCATTCATATCTGTCATAACTTATTTCATAAATCAGATAATATAGCAACACAATACTCATCTTATTGGTGCAGGAAATATTTTCCTAAGTAGCGCTACCAATATTATCTAACGGTTCCACATCTGAATTAATGGTTGTAACATAAATCTCAGAAAATAATGCATCAGATAGTATGCTTTTTCCCCAAAACTTTTACAAAACAAAAATGGGCCATGAAACTCACCTTTACTCCAAATGGTAACCTATACAAGAAAAATATTTATAATTCAGAAAATGTATATTTCTTTAACATTTTTAGCACCTCAGATTGAAGAATTTATTTTATAAATCAGGTTTTAGTATAAATTTCGAAATTTTTACAGTAGATGTATCTTAGTGTTAGGTAAAATATACTAAAATTTCATATTCAAATTATTTTCAGGCAAATTTTTATTATTTTTACATTATTCACATAATTCTTTAGAAATACCTTCGGGCCTCTAAAATTAGTCAAATTTTGGCAGGTTAATAATTATAATTCGTAAAGTTTTTCAGAATTTTCTCATGCTCTAAACTATAGCAGAGCTATTTTTATAATTTTTCCTATTTTATCTTTATTTTGCTAAAAATACCAGATCATGTCCAAAAATTCTAATTTTTACGCAAACTGCTCCATTTTTATTTTTATATTTTTTATATTTTCCATAATTTATTTCATACTTTAAGTATTTTTCCCGATTTTTAGTTGACAGAATGGTTAAAAATTAATATTTCAGAAAATATTTCGAGTTAGGTCACGAAATTTTTCCAGTGGATTCTATAATTTATAATAGTCAGTACATAATTTTTCTATACCTTTAATAGGATCGGTTCTTTTAATATGATTTTTCTCTTTTTATTCTTAATTATTGCATATAAATTAATTAATTCATAGGAATAGTACCAAACTTTGCAGAGTTCAATTTCCTAATATTCTAAATATATTTTTAATGTTTGTTCCCACAATCATAGTTATTTTATATGCAGAATCAATTTAACAAACTATGACTAGATTTTTAACCCTTTTTGTTGATAATTTCTTGCTATAAATTTGATTTTTAAGATTTGTTTTACTTATTTCAGATTTTTAAAATCTTTCTTTTTGTCTGAAAAATGAGTTTGATTATTATATGTTTTTATAAAAACCTTGGATGTTTTAATCAAAAGGGTTAATCACATGTGTTTATTTAACACATGTTTGGTTTTCATAATCTTAATCAAGTAGGGTTTTAGGAGTTAGAACCTTGATTTTGACAGAAGGAGAGTATGAGAAGAAGGTGAGGATGGCCTAAAGTCCGCTTGGTTTTGGTGTTCTTGACAATCTTTCGGGAGGTGATGCTTCCACGAGGCTTGGATGTTGCTGCCTAGTAACCGAGAGTGTGTGACTCGTGGTTGACCGGGTGGAGTTGATGGTGGTATTTGGTTGAAGAGGTGGTGACCGAGAGGGTTGAGAGGGTGGCTTGTGGCTTACGGTGGTGGTGTTTGGAAGTGGTAACCGAGGGGTAGTAGTGGTTGTGTTTGTTTAGAAAGGTGGTGAATATGCAAGCCTTCGGCCGAGGGTTGATATAGGGGAGTTCTCATGATTACTACTAGTCCTAGGTGGTGAGGTGTTCATTATAGCCTTGCTTAGTCATGGCTATGTGGCGGTTTGGTGGTGCCTCTAGAAGAACCGAAGAGGTGGCGGTGGTTTGTGTCCTAGTTGGGTTCCAACCGAGAGTTTGCAAAAGAGGTGGAGTTGGCTGCCATTAAAGAGTTTCATCATTGCTCTTAGGTTGCTAGACTCTTAAGGTGGCATGCATACACATATGCTTGGTGTTTTGGAGAGCTAGGTGGCGGGTTGATGGATGGTGAGGTGTCCCGCCCGATTTGAGGTGTTAAACATCTCTTAAGTCGGGTGTTTTAAGGGTTAATAAACCGGTTCTCAATCTTAGATGGTACTTTGGTTTGAGGTTTAAGTGTAGAAGATTTGTTTAGGTTTGTTTTGATGTTAAGTTTCTCTTGAGGTTATCTTGTGTTTGAGTTGTGTTTTGGTTGTTTGATGTTGTATAGATGATGCATTTTGATCGTATGACATTTGGTATCATAAAGTTATGAATATAGATACATACATACGTACCTCTTGAGTTTGCATGCAAGCATGCAATGAATAATACTTGAATTCACATGGTGTGTAAATGTTTCTTAGTAAAAGATGGTATATGTACACGTAAAAGGGTATGCATGCGACCATGCATACGTATACATACACATATAAGTGAACAATATACTTATATAAACCAAAATGAAAGCATGTATACGCACATGTATATATATAAAGATATATATATTAACCTAGATGTGGCTTAGAATATTTAAATGAATTTAGTGTATAAAATTTCTTAATCTAGGGTTGTCACAGAGCAAAATCGTAATTTTAAAACGTTTGGAGAAAAACCGTTATTTCGACTAAACCACAGGGAGCAAAAGTGAAGTTTACTAATAAATCAACTCAGATCTACAATCATCATCGTTGTTGCTAAACCAAAAGACTCAGATGCCTGTACGGCTACAACCGGAGTTGCCATGTTAGGTAGCAGGACACCATCATCATCCCAATAATCGACTCAAATCTACAATCATCATCATCGTCATTGTAAAACGAAGGGACTCGGAAGCCTAGCAATCCACCATCGCCAGCATAACAATCCACTCACATCTACAATCACCATAATCGTCGGAACAAAAACATTTGTTCTCAGCAACTCCTACCGCGAGACACCGACTACCACCGCCAGCAACCCCTTCATGACCTCAAGAGGTGTTTGATTTGCTCACCAAAAGCAGTGGAAATCGTGCATGGCGACATCCACGACCAAAGGAGTACGTCATCCACACAAATGAATTCACAGGTTATCGATTGGACATGAATGGCCACCGGCGACCACCATAGTCGGCGTCCCTTCCATAACCCCAACAGATCTACACCACGGGTACCCAAAGCGGTAACAGTCGCTTACTAGTGACATCCAGGGCCGAAGGAGAGGCAAACTTCAGTGGCTACACCACCGGCCGCCATCACCTTCGTCATACGGTCACAAATTGTCGCTCTCTCTGTACAAAGCAACATAAAAATCACCACATGCAATAGTTGTTGAACCCTAGCTTATGTGCAATTCCTCACAAAGATCAGAAGCATTGCAGTAACAAAAGGCCATTGGCCGTCGGTGACATCGAAGAAGATGAAAACGAACGAACATCGACTACGCCGGCAGGAAACGATCCAACTAGAAAAGAGGCCGGGCGAAGGTAGATAGAGAACCATAGGGTTTCTTTCTCTCTAAGTAGGAGACACGTGCAGTGAGATGTGGTACCATATGCTTCATAAGTAGCACTCATAGCTACAATAACTTTTTTCACATGTAAAAGTTGTTGTTTAATCGAATTATAATTCATTAAAACTTACGGTTATATCAGGTTATGTACTATTTCTACTCACTTATCTTTTACTTTTTTGATGTGTATTATTTCAGAAATATTCAGAAGTTACATATAATCGAACTAATTTCAATTCACAACAACTGAAATATAAACAAGTAGTATGCTAATTTAATAACTCGAAAAATAAAGAAATTTAAATGAACCGAACTTTTACACAAATTACATATCAAAGTAAATTAAGAAAATTATATAAATAAAACAAAATAAGAATAAAGTATATAACGATACACCGAATATGTAAACTTTATTTTTCTTTATAATTTGATCCCAACCATAACTTAGAAAGATTGATAGTTATTATTATTATTTTTTAATGTCAAGTTAGAGATTAGAAGTTAGTAACAACAAATTAATAATAATTCATCAATACCAATGTTTGAATCATGTACTTTCAAGAGAGGCAAAGCCTCCCACCTCCTAGGAGTTTAAACGAGCCAAGCCGGCTCGCAAGATACTCGAGATCGGTTTGAAAAAATAATTGAGCCGAGCTTAAATGAGCTCAAGTCCGAGCTAGAGCTAACATTATGGCTCGTTTACTAAACTAGCTCGAGCCCGAGTTTCAGATTCTGAGCTTGAGTTAGCTCACGAGCCTAAACGAGCTTTTTGTTTGTATAATTTTTATTTACATATCAAATAGATATAAATAAATATTTACATAAATCATATATTATATATATTATTATGATAAAAAATAATTAAATAATATATATGATGTCATGTATAAAATGTATGATAATAAATAAATATAAAAGTAATTATAAAAATATATAAATTCAATAATTTAACAATAAACAAGCCGAGCCCGAGCTTGAAAAATTTCTAACAAGTCGAGCTCGAGCTTTAGAAATAAAACTACAAACGAGCTAAGCTCAAGCTTAAGCTTTCTAAAACCAACACGAGCCGAGCTCGAGCCCAAATGACTCGACTCGTTTACATCCTTACCATCTCTCTTAAATCAATAGACCAATAGATCATTTACTAAAATATTGATAGTTGATGTGTTTTTTAAAACTTTTTGGATTTATATTCTGTTTATTTGAATATTTTTCATATTATTATACTCGAGAAACATGCGAAATTCTCAAGATAATAAACAAACGAAGAAAAAAACGTAAAAGTCTATGGGCGTTTAGAGACGTCCTTTTGTGGGTTTAATTGAGGTGGGGATACCACTTCAACCCCACGTACTCCACTAGTCAAAGTCTGAAAATGTCAATCTATTGTTGATAAGTTATTTGGATATAGTGAGGTGAGACCCATTAAATCGATTAATGCTTACGCACGAACCACAATTGACTCAATTGGAATCGATTTAATCTGTACCAAAAGAAACGATTATCAACATGTCAAAACGTTTGTTATCAAACAATTTTTTTAATCGATTGTTTCAAACCCGGTATAAGCGATGTACGTGACTATTCGTTAATGAACGGTTATTGTCTGTGATTTTCTCAAATAAAAAACAACAACATCTTGATAGGCTTATGGTTTTAATGATTTAAAAATATTAATATTATCACTAAAAATAAATATCAATAATAACAGTGGTAACTAAAAAAGATTTAACACATATCAACGAGTTTACACTTTTAACTAAATCTCACATTTCACTATTTTTTACGTGTAAATAACATACATGACACATGAAAAATTTCCTGTAGAATCTTATAAAATAGAATAATTTTTAATGATATAATCTCATATTTTGAGAAAATATTAATGGTGGGTAAATTTAAAAATGGGTAAATATGAAATTTTTAAGTTTTAGAAAATAAGGGTGAAATAGTTATTTTTAAGTTTATAAGAATATATGAAATTCTCCCTATTCTTATTATGTTTAGTTGAAATATGCTTATCATTGATCCTCAGTCGAGATATTTGAGGTGAGTTATCACAAATAATTAAAAATGAGAAGATTTTGAATTCGGGTATTGCTTTGAGCAAAGATATTTTATGTTGAGTTAGAAAGTTTTTTCTAATTGTAGGTTTTCTTTTGAGTAGGTAGAAGGTGCGCGCCTTATTATAAATAGTTTTTAAATCAAACAGAAAAAATTAACTTGTATAAAAGATATTATCTATTACTAATTACTAACTTATAATTAAAACTTTAAAACAAAGGTTATAAATATCTATAGAAATAGTATCTAACATATGCGCATCATCAAGTAAAAAAATTCAAGCCTCGGCGGAACGTAGCGGTGTTCAAGTTTGGATATTCGAAAATTTAGGATAGTGGACACTAATCTGAATATGAAATTATGGATATGTCAATTTCATATATCATTTCAAATTCAAATTCTGATATTCAAACGAATATCGGAATTCTAAAAATATATGAATTTCTTAATAATTTTTGTAAATAATTTAATTAATTTTTATAATAAAATTCTTTGGGATATCCAAATTTCTTATAAAAAATCTGAAATATAAGAAAATTACAAAATTTCTAACTAATATTTATTTTTTAATAGCTTTTAGAAAAATATTTTGTATAATTTTGAATATCCATCTTTTTTCCCATTTTTTCCCACCTTTTTTAGTTCTCTTTGCTATTTTTTATTTTCACTTTTCACGAGTCTTTCGAATTGTTTTACATTTTGCTTTTCTCTTATGTTTTCGTTGCGTATTTCAACACTCTCGTTCTACCAATGATCGAAAGTATACAAACTTGAATTACGATTATTATTATGGAAAAGAAAATTATAAATTCCCCCGCGTATCACGGGTGATGAATCTAGTCAAATAAAACCATGAAGTACACCTAGATATAAAATTGAGAAAAAAATTATAAAAAAATAAGAGTTAATTTCAATTTTGTTCCCTAAGATTTAACTAAAGTAACAATTTTCCTCCAAAAGATTAAAAACATCAATTTACCTCCAAATGTTTCATATGTTGTTTTAATTTCACTCCAAAAGTTTTATTATTTTGGATAAAGTTGAAACAATTAATAAAATTTTTGGACTGAAATTGAAATATATAAAACTTTTGCAGGTAAATTAATGTTTTTAATCTTTTGGAAGAAATTTGTTATTTTTAACAAATTTGAAGGAGTAAAATTGAACTTGACTAAAAAACTAATGAAACCAAAAATCAACAATCATGCCAACATGCGGAAATAAAGTTGATTAACTAATGGAAGTTCTGCCGGAAATAAACTAAAACAAAACAAAGATGTTAAAACAAACTGGAGGAAAAACCCATAGTAGTTTACTAACATAAACATGAGTTATGTTTAAAGCATACAAACCATAAAAGATCAAATTTCACATATATTTGCATATTACACACGTAGACTTCGGTTTCCCATTCTATATGTATATATTTGAAATTCTGTAATATCCATGAAAATATTAGCATAAACATACACTTAATGGTTCAAATCTATAATGCATGCATCTTAGAATTGAGAACAATAGACGAAGACTAGTTAGCGGCCTTCTAATTCAGTGATTGAAGCATCAGCGTTGGTCATGGACAACACACTAGAAGTAGAGTTATCAACTTGTATCCTTATGTCGCTCATATTGAAGTTCTTCCTACTTGGGGGATTTTGCACTCGTGATCGGTCACTTAGAAGCATAACCACTTCGGACATGGTTGGTCTGACAGAAACAGGAGACTGAGTGCACATCAGTGCTATTTCTATAACTTTCTTTACATCTTCTTCTCTATATTCACTCGGGTCTAATGTCTCATCAACCAACTTCAAGTGTATTTGAGATTCATAATGATTCCAAGCCTAAAACCATAAATTTAACATAGTCAATAAATATTTACAAGGAAGGCCGGATTAGATAAAATTAAGTCAATGGTTGACTTACACGTTCAAGAAGGTACTCTTCACCAACAGCTCCATTTGGGGCGTCATTGTTTCTTTTTCCACTAACAATCTCAAGGACAACTATACCAAAACTATATGTGTCAACTCTCTCAGACAGCTGTCCATGGATTGCGTACTCTGGTGCTGTATAGCCCCTATAGTTTCAACTTAGAGAGTTTGTTATTCTCCTCTTCCTTAAACTACTAAAGATGTATATCTACATGTTAAACACAATAACACTTACAATGTTCCACCAAATCTAGTACTAATATGAGTCTGATCCTCAGGTAGAAGCCTTGCTAATCCAAAATCTGCAATTTTTGGTTGAAAATCGTTGTCTAGTAAAATGTTGCTCGGTTTTATGTCTCTATGGATGATAGTTACATGGTATTGTTCATGCAAATATGCCAAACCCCTAGCAGTGCCAAAAATAATATCATAACGTTGCTTCCAGTTAAGAGTCCCTCGGTTTTCTCCTAAATCAATAAATTAGAGAACAAAAGTATAAAGATTAATACTACTTCAAATCATGGTCAATCTTTTATAAGGAATACGGAACCATATGATATTCCTATAATTATTAGTAATTACTAGCAACTTTTTAGAATAAATTATAAAAACCCAACTAACCATATAGGTATTTTTCAAGGCTTCCATTGGGCATGTACTCGAGGACTAGAAGTAATTCTGGTCCTTTACTACAACATCCAAGAAGGCGTATAAGGTTACGATGATGTACATTACTAATGACCCGTACTTCAGTCTCAAAGTTATCCTTTGCAGCACTGGAACCTATGGCTAATTTCTTTACTGCAACAACGTTTCCATCCTTTACAATCCCCTACATCAATCACGTAACAATAAAAGAATCAAATAAAAGAAATATCTTGAGTTTTGTTTTAGAAATGAAATGAACTGGTTTGGAGTATATTAATGAGTTAGTGGATACTCTTAGAGTAGTGTCTTTATTCCATGAAATAGATGTAAGTTTGTACTCATCTTATGTTTTTTAGATCTTATTATAAAGTTGAACTTTGTTTGGTATGTTTGTTTAATGAGTTAGTAATTTATTTCGCAAAACAAGAATATGCGGCGTAGAGAAAGTTAACATAAAAAAAGTTCATAACGTACGATGAGTAGTTATGGGCCCCATTATAAATCCATTATAATCTTTCCACAAGCCAGGCAGTTCTGGTGAACCGCACCTAGCGGTTTGGCTTGTTACGCCTAGAAAATGATATGTTGTTTTATGTAACTAGAAAACGATGTGACATGATATATGTTGCTTTGTGTTTTTTAAAAAGATATGTTGCTTTATGTAACTAGAAAACGATGAACCGACTCAAAACGATATCAAAACCTAAGACGTACGGCCCTAAGACCCAAATCTACCCTTAGACACCAACTCGAAACTCTCCGTTGCTTTAGCTAGTCTTATTATTTGTATATACTAAAAATAACTTTTTATTAGATTTTTTTATTTACATTAGTTTTTATTTTTATATGTTTATTTAAACTTAATAAATAATTCCAACATTAAATATTGAATTAAGTTATTAAAAATGCTATTACTAAAATATAATAAAAAAGCTAAAAAATGTAGTGTTCGTTGTTAAAATTATAGAAAATTAAATCCAAACCCATAAGTGATCTATTAACTCCTTCGACGGGCATCTATAGATGTACGGAAAGTGTCAGAAAACTATATCCCATGATATGTTTTCTACGGTCATCAACGAATAATTCTTATCTTTAATGTCTTTTATAGAGAGAGTATTAGCGGGAGATGGACATCTATAGATATCCGAAATACCTGGAAATCTGAATCCAAAATATCTGAAAATCCGAATCCAAAATATCCAATATTTCGGATGATAGTGTTTTTGAGGATTTTCGAATATTTGGATATTCGAATTATCCAAAATATTTTTCTAAAAATTATTAATAATAAACATTAATTAGAAATTTTGGATATTTTCGGATATTTTATATAAACTTCAAATATATGAAATCTTTTTTGATAAGCAATTTCAATTTTTTTATAAAAGTTATTAAATAATACATATTTTTATTTTAGAATTTCGGACACGGATTCGGATAATGAAATTTACTATCCGAAATTTTCGGATATCTGATTTTGAACATTCCAATTTGTAGATGGACGGAAGGTGTCAGAAAACTATCTCCCATCATAGGACACCACCGACAAACTCTTATCTGTAATGTCTTTTACAGACATAGTACTTGCGCGAGATTCCGTTGGTGATACACGCTTGTTTAGTAGGGAAAAATCTGCTTGTATTTTATATGTTCAACCCACAAACCTATTTATGTTTAGTTTAATCTGACTATAACTTTATGATAACTCGTTTAACACATTTACAACTTGAAGATAAGAGTCGAGTACCTTGTACACATCTCCGAACCCTCCTTCTCCAAGCTTATTTTCTTCCTTGAAATCGTTTGTTGCTTTCCTGAGATCACTGTAGCTATAATCCTTAGGACCTTGTAGTTCTGTTGCCCCGTATAAGCTATCTGGAAAGATTGAAACAAAATCAGTACACTTTTCAAGTGATCAAGTTTAATACATTTTTCTTGCTTGCGATCGATAATGCATACCTATTGGCGTTGTTCTTTTCGACCGACGATACCACAATAGTAGAGCTATTAGCAATATGATCAAAACTACTACACCTCCAAGCACACCTCCTATAATAGCTCCCTTATTGCTTGAACCACCTGTGAAAATTTTAGGAGTGAACATCATCATGATTCATGATGCACTTTATAATATTCTTCAAAACCTAATCTAAACTCAACACTTAGAACTTGATCGTTATGTTACGCGACACAATAACATGTTATTTAGTTTGTTATTTGCAAATCATAATTGTCAAAGTAAACTAGCTTATTTAAGGATATCAAAAGTCTCACCTTCTCTTAGAAACGGGGTGATATCAATCGTTTTATTGTTGGCAAAAAACGCCGAGGCGGAGTACCTCATAAAACACCCCGAATCAACAGCCCTCCCATCAGTAACATCCGTGGCGCAACTCTTTATGTTAGCATATGCCACCTGCAAGCAGTTTTTGCATCCATCGCGTGTTACTGTATTCGCACACTGCGCTATAGCATAAGCAGTACTTGTATTGGCACCAACTACAGGTGCAGTGACCGCAGCATAGTAACCATTTATTTTAGGGGCGGCGATAGACAAATTGAACAATAATCCATCCACAGCTGTTTCAAACACGTCTTGTCGCGATGAAGTGCGATTTCCACATAAGCCAACGTTGCCAGGCAACGTTGTTTGCTCGTAAAAGGAATTAGCCTCATACCTTCATATAAAGCATAACTATTAGGGAAAAAAAATCTATATATAACATGAACACTTTAAACCATAATATCAACTATTTACTTTAAACAAATGCATGCTAATAAAGAGTTAGAACATAGAATGATACAATTATACTAGCATGGGAAGTATCTGATAAAAGTGTCACCTGAGAAAGCAGCCGTCATAAACGACACGCGCACCAATGGCAGCGTCGCAACTACGTATGGACTTATCAGCAAAATCGAAACATTTGACACAGTCACTTGTTAACATGTAGTTTCTGCACTGCGCCAACGCGTAAACGGGATCTGTATTGTTTGTTTGCTCTGAGGTTGCAAAGTAAGTGTTATTGTTTGATAACTGTCTACGGATGTCTTTGAAAGTTTCGTTAAGATTTCTGAAGAAAATTGGGAGGTTGGTGGCGTTGATTTGGCCACAAGCCCTGAGTACTAAGTTTGTTTGTGGCTGTGATGTCACCGGATTCGAGATGAACACCATGAAAACGTAGGCGATCGCCATCCTATGGCAACCGTAGCACCGCCATATAGTCATGACAGTCATGGGTTGTTTGGTTTTTGCTACAATTTTAAGGGGATTCTAGATTAGGGAATATGTAGTGATAACTTTGCTTGGTACGTTCTCATTATATAAAGAGGCACGAGTGATCCACATATGATAAACAAGAGAATAGAAGATGTGCAATAGAGAAAAACATAACAACTTTAATTAAAGCGGATTTTGTTGAACATAGTTGGAGGCATCGTGATGGTTGAAATATTATTACTTCTTTGTAGTGTTAAAAAAATTAAATAATATTAGTATTTTATTACGTTTTCCTTTAATAAATGAATACATGTAACATGTGAAACCATTGCTGCTTATGTGACGTTTACGTGTCAAAATATTTTAACAGTGTATTACATATAGCCTTAGTAAACATATGCATGTTTCTCTATAAAATACAGTGTAACAAAATAAAAAGTAAATTAATAGCACGAGCTATTAATTCTCATAACTAAAGTATTCATACGACTTTGTGTGGTTAAAACTTTGTTCTTGTTCCTCCAACATGAGATATTTACAACTTAGATCATTGCCACACTAATATTCATACAACATATTTTGTTGTGGCTAAAATTTTTCTTAGAATACTTGGATAAAAACACTAAAATTTATCTCAACCTATGTCAGAATTGTACTCATACGACTTTATGTGGTTAAAAATTGAAGGTTTTTTCGTCGTTCTCCAACATGAGACCTGTACAACACTGTTAAGTTTGTAATATTGTCATCATCTTTATAAGTCATGCTATCCAATTAATTAATAAAACCTATTAATTTCTATTTCTTCATGCTTACTGAATTCTTCCATCACTAAAAAAACATCATTACCATTCATTGCGCATCTGAAATAAAAAAATGTGGAGATAATTCTTTGGTCCATTAGCGGAGACTCGGAGTCATATTTTCCATGAGTACGACAGCTCCATTACTCCACCCGATGACCGGCCCGTAGACTTGAGAATGTGGCCAGGTCAATACGAATTAATCACTCGAACGGTCAAAACACATTAAGGTTAAATTTGCGGATGAATCATTAGCTCAAGTGGTTAAGGTGATTTATCCAATACAATTAAAAGTGTGAAGGTCTTGGATTCAAGTTTTACTTTGAGCCAAAATATTGATCAGGTTTAGCCGGGTGGTTTTTTCGGTTGTGGTTTCCTTCTGAGCGGGTTGGGGGTGTGGTTCCTGCTTGAAAACGGATATGTGAGCCCAATTTATCCTACGAAATAGGGTTGTACATTTGCAGTTCAAAAAATTCTATTACTATCATGGAATATATTTCTCCTATTCCTTAATCAGAAAGGTTGGTGGGAGTGCCTATCGGCCTGCCATAAGTCACGTTGTAAGTGGTGAAATAAAATCTTTTTGTTTCTTTTATTAGTATATAGGTGTTATTAATTAACTTTATTTTTTTTACTTTAACTGGTTTTATACCGGCCGCACGTTGCGGCGGCGGCGTACACATCGTGATAAACCAAAGACTACAATCGACTGGTCTCGTTACTAAACTGAATTTACATCACGTTGAAGTAATTCGAATTTTTGTTGTCAAATGAAAATGTATTATAATTGGCACGACTGTAAACAAAATTTACGTTGAAACGTAAACCAACTCAAAACATACATAAAAAACATGTGAGGTGAAGTATTGACTATAATTACCCCGACTCATTTACAAACTAAATTTTAGTCGTAAAATTTGCACTAACATCATCAACGACCACCACAATTTCCCGGAAATTTTGCAAATCATGTGTCCTTTTTCTTCACCAGCACTGTTTCTCCGGTCATGTAGGAAAGCTAAAGCCTCGACATGACGTTCTCAGCCTCCACATCGACTGAAGACATTGGTCATGCCAGAATGGTTAACGCTAAAGACATTGGTCTTGCCGGAAAGGCTAATGCCTCCAACGGTGGAAGTCGTGCAAACCGACGAGGCTACTGTCTCCCTAGACGGTAACCCTCAACCCCCTTTCACACACTCTCTGTCAGAACCCATAAAAATAAACCAAACACAAAAAGGGGCAAAATGCACACAATATAAACTTTTGTGGTCAATATCAAAACAATATATACTCTTCTATTTCTTCAATTGATTTATAAATATACCGGGTAATTTTAGTTCCAGCTAATACAACTAGTTTGAGCATCATCAATAAAAGAAATGAAAAACTTGCCTTATTACTTTTCTCTACTACCCCTCACATACTTCCAAAAATCATGTACTTGGCCAAGAACCTCAACCTCTTCTCTTTCCTCCAAATAACCCCTTCACTTATTCACATAATTTTCTCTTTTTTTTTTTAAAACACCAAAAACATTTCTATTTGTTGATGTCCTAGTGCTCTATGTGTCTTGGATGGTGTCGTATGTTCAAATCAAGCAGCCGTAAACTTTTCTATTGTTTTGGGTTTTTCTCTTTCTTATACTCTTTCTTATATATATTGTTGTTTAAATTATTTTTTTATAATTATTAGGACACTAACTTCTATCAATGTTTTAATCCTAAAAATAGATCCGTCGGAACTTCACCTGTTACACTTACGTATTTAACCACGTTCGTATCACCACATAATGTGGGTAACGGATTATGCAAACGCGGGCTTAACTGTCACACCCCAACCTTGACGGCGGAAACGTCGAGGAGTGAGAGTTAAGATCGTTCACAGCCACATAACGCTATTAATAATCCAAATATAATTTAAACATAAGTTTCAATTGTATCATTACAAACATAAGTTTCAAAGAAATTAAAAGTATAACATAGAATGTAACAAATCATTCTTATTTCATTTATTTAACTAGGTCCATTCCTAGATGTGCAAGCTTCAAAGAGTAAATCACACACTTGAGGTATTCCTGAAACATGTTAAAAATAAAAGGTCAACATAAAAATGTTGGTGAGCATTCCATAGTTTTCAATACATAAGTATATAAAAGATGGCAATTCAAGTCATAAGTTAGTGAATAAAGTGATTAGGGATGTTATGAACAATGCAACAATCAAACCTCGACAATGTTTTACAAGTCTCAAACGTTAAAAGTATATACGATCAGCTAAGTGTACTTGGATCAACCAAGCAGGCTTGTCTTACCCATAGATCTATGACTTCGCTGGGCTAGCAATAGTTAATGATTGTACATATAACGCCATAACATGGTAACCACAAAAGTTCAACTAACCACAACTTAACAAGTTAAATTGCCATAGGTTTACAAGTCTCAAATAAGTTTACAAGTGCAAAGTATATAAGTTAACATGTTTCACCCCAAAGTGTCAAAATAAACAAAAAGGGGGTATGGAAATACTCACATGGAAAACTCACAAGTATAGTGATGATTGTAGAGTACATAAGAAAGCTTGGATGTCAAGAGTCAAAGGTGATCTCCTAAATGATAGAAAAACAATAACTTGATGTTGGAATTCATTACAAGAAGTTAGAACATTTAAAGAATGCTAAAAAGCGAAAGGTAGATTGAAAAAGGATTATTGCATCAATTTTAGATTCTGGACAGAATGCTTGGTATGTGTTTGAACAGGTTTTAAAAGTAGCAAACGGTTTCATAAAATTATAAAAATTTATACTTGACTAGTTCAAAGTCTCCCGGACAACTTTCATTCAGAAACATTTTTATGAAAAGATCTTTAAATAGGTCAAACAAGCATCACAAGACAGAAGGTGCTGAAATGCGCACTTATTTGTGAAGGCTATTGTTGAGTCGTCCGATTGAGTTTGAAGACGTATAAACTGTCATTGAAAAGGTAATTCAATGAACTTAACATTGGAGTCTGAGTTTACCCAAATTTAGTTTGTTATGATCAAGTTATGGTCGGTTGAAGTAAGACTATATTCTGCCAGAATTGTAGTAAGGCACTTATGTGCACTTTTAAAATTGTTAATACATGAAACGGGTTAGAACAATTTATTATGTTAATATATGGTATATTAGTCTTCATTTGAGTTATAAAAATATTTAAGACTTTGGCATAGCCATCATTTAGAACAATAATCTTGCAGAATAACCGAATGCGGCGGCATAGCCGTCCATATGCAAACGGGATTCTTTGTTTATGTTAGTGTGTTGTTAGCTTAATTTAGGAATGTTAGTGATTATTATAAGATTAGTGATTATTAAAATATGATCAAATGATAATTATTAAAATAAAAAGAGGTTTGGTAGAAGAAAGAATAATAGTAATAACATAAAGTCATGAGAACAATTGAATGTTAGGATGATTAAAATGTATAATATAAAAACAATAAAGGATTACCTTAGTATTAAGAATTCTTGAAATTTCTTGTAAAATAAAATTCTTCAAATTCATCATAACCAATGGATGAAAGAAAGATATGAGAGTGAGGTTTTTAGAGAATGAGCAAATGAAAAGTGAGGCCTAAGCCTTGCTTTTATACTTGAGGTTAGGAGGAGGTTATGAATAGTGTTAATGGTGATTTATAAGTCTTTTAAAAGGGGGTTATGATTGGAATTTGAAATAAATATAAAATTAAATAATTTAAATAAATAAAAGAATAATTATAATTTAAAATTTAAATTCTTGAAGACTAAAATTTTAACAATTTTTTTTATAAAATATTTATAGACTTTATAAAACCAATTTGAATAATCAATCAAATTATTTATTTGTTAATCTTTATAACTTTTATAAAACTTATAACTTTTATAATTTGATTACTTATTTTTAATATTTAAAATTCATAATTACTTATAAAACTTTATAAGTATAATAAAATTCATTTTATAACTTTATAAGTTTTAATAAGTTTTTTCCATTTAGTTATTTGTTGTAGCATGATTAATAAAGTTTATAATTTTATGAAATAGAATTATTTATAAATCAACAAGTTATTATAAGTTGTTTAAATGATAAATTGAATAAATCAATTTAAACTACACATCTAATCTATATAATTTATTAATATAAATAAAATAAGTTAAATAAAGAAATTCATATTGTAAGATAGTTCGATTTTAGTTCGGGTTCGGGTTTATAACTTCAAAATGCCGGATGTTACAGTCTCCCCTACTTTAAGAAATTTCGTCCCGAAATTTAATCACAAGAAGACTAATTTCAAGGATGTGAGGAGACTTGGATTTCATGACACATTCGCAAGTGACACTTGGAACGTTTAAATTCAAATGAGTTTAATTATGATGGGATGGTATGCTTAAGTTTGTTAAGTTCATTATTTATGATTTCATGTGCTCCTTGACAAAGGTTACAAGATTGTTAATCTAAAATTTTTAATTAATAAATGTTTGTACCTTAAATGGTTCAAGACATTCGGGAAGGTTTTGTCACGCAGTATTGGTGTGACACGAGACTCGGAGATAAGTTTAGGATGTTTTTGGATGGAATATAAAAGCTTCTCAAGTAATAACTTTAACATAGATCTTAGATGATTGATTCTTGTCTACTTATGCCATTAAGGTTTCAAGCTTAACTAGTGTAACGCTGATATAAGGATTGCGTTCGTTAAGGTTAGAGATTCAATTCAGAGTGAGGACATCATTGTAATAGATTTTCAGGATAAGTGTGGATTTGAGGGGAAGTCATTTGGAAAAGATTATTAAGGGTCGTTAAGAGATTTGGGATAATGTGTTTAAGATTTAGGAGGCCAAAATCAATGAAGAAACAAGCCAATAGGTCAATAATGCACCAAAGGACATCAAGAAGTACAAGGCAATTTGAACACATACCCAGCTACATCATCATTTCCTTTATGCCAAACCATGAATACCAATCGCGGAAATTCATGATCATCTTTGTCCCCATCAGAATGAATAACAAGTCTTGTGAGTCGCAGTCAAGATAGAGATTTAGAGATTTTCAAAATTATGAGTTCAAAGTTATCCAAAATAATGGGAATTGTATTTTTAATTATGGGTAAAGAGTTAAACAAAAACGTCGTTCATGATCGGATTGGAATTTAAACAATTCAGAATATCAACGACAAAGGCAACATCAAATAGTTTTCTAAGTACGGCTTGCACACGCGGTTCATCATACCCATAAGCACAGTTGAGAACATTTATGTGTCTAGAAAGACATGCACACAAGTTGATAATGCCCTTATTTAGTAGAAAGATTGTTTAAGAAGGCTACCATCACACAATCATATGTTGATGATAACTCAAAGTGAAAGTTGATAAGTAAGAAATAAATAGTTTGATGTAGCTAGATCGAGTCAAAACATGAAGATAAAGGGAAAGAAATCGATTTAAGAATTCAAATGCTCCAAGCTCGGAATCAAAATCAACCTAGAGTGTTTGGGTCTCCTTTCAAGTTCAGAAATCATGCTTTGGCTTGATAGGTCCAAACACTAACATTGGTTCACCCTTCAAGTTACTACATGTTTCTTGTCACTTGATTAAAACCTTGGTAAGTTGGAGATCAAAAAAATGAGAATAGTCATCAAGGTGTGGTTTTCACTCCTAACTTGATGGTGTATCCTCAAGGTATGACCGCTAACTTACCAATCAAAAAGTTCGATCCCAACTCCTTGTTGAGGATCCACAAAAATAAGACGAGGTAACTCACCATTAAGGTAAGGGAAATCACTCCTATCTTAACGGCGAAGTTTTACAAAAACAAAATATAACAAGATGAACTTCTTCATCAAAATCCAGAATTCACTCCTACTTTGACGAAGTCGTCTCATTTGAACAAATACAATTCATAAAGATGATATTATCATCAAGGTATGGAATTCACGCCTAACTTGATGATTGAATTTCATAATAGCAAGAAAACAATCGAAGATTGACATTTGTCACCAAAGTGTGGGTTTCAATCCTATTTTGGTGAGATCATGTCATTTGTGAAAATGCCATTCCAAAGAAAATAATTGAAGTCAATCCTCGGGATAAGGAAATCACCCCGATCCAGAGGATGAAATTTTTATAAATCACAATTGGAAACCATTTATCGAAACGAATAGAGAATCATCAAAGTAAGGGAATCACCCCTGTTTTGATGAGTTAGAATCATTTAGGAGGTACGGGTGTTCTTAGTCATAGGTTGACTTTCAAACACTTGCATCTCTCACGGTGCAGACGGTACGGAGTTTGACTTAACGATGAAAGGAAAATAATATCAATTAGAAATTCGAAAAATTTCAAGTTACATCAATGTAACAAAAGGAAAAATCATGCTTACAAGCTTAAGATCAAAGTTCAAGATAACAGAAGTTGTTGTGGTGTTCAAATCTTGAATGGTTTCAATCGAGAAGACGAAATTAAAGGACAGGAAATTATTCAACGCCACAACGAGATGTGAACGTTCGATTCACAATCGAAAGGAATACACGAACTTCTTAAGATATGAGGTCAACCATAGTCTTATTGAAGACACACGTACTTATAAGTGATCATTCATCTCAAAGATTTCGAGTCAAGTAAATGGATTCAATGATCGAGTCAAATCACCATTTACACTTTGCCTAGACAAAGTATCCCGAGATGTAGGAATTCCACCTACAGCATTTTATGTTTTTAGTTATGGGACACATCTTTAAGCAGACTTGAGAACCATAAGTAACGGTTTAAAGTTTTTGATGACCACTCGGTTTAGATTCCCAATATCTTTGGGTATATTAAGATCCATGTTCACGTTGGTCAAGGTATAGAAATAGTTACATGAAACGCTCAACGTATAACGGTGTTTAAACGTAAGAGTTGAAATGTAGGTTAGGTTCAATAGTAACAGGAACATTAGGTATGATAAGAATGAGGAGATACAAGTTCAATGAATCAAAGATTTTTAAGATACAAAGAGGATGGTTCCATTTGGTAACGCATTACCATTTGGAATCGTTGACACGTCAAGGTAAATTGACCCATTTGCCATAGAGACTTGTGTATGTTGACCATAGTTTATCACTAATCCCAGAAATCCCCAGGTAAGCATAACTGGTCTCACAATGAGATTTATACGATATGCTTGCCTTAGCCCGAAGGCCTTTTGCCAGGAAATCCAGAATACAGGTGTCTATGTGTCACACAAATTTCTTTGGTTTATGAAATCAAAACCTTGATGAGATTTTCCTAGATTAGACATAGAGTCTAAGGAATTAACCCACGATGATAAGTGTAGATTCCACATGTTGCCGAGAATAGGTTTAAGAAGTTCATTTGTCGGGGAGGGTCAAAGAGTCAAAGTTAAGTTTAGGGAGACAAGTAACTAAGTTTAAGCATACATAAGGCAATCCTAGCATCAAGTTGCACAAAAGGCATAGCATTACGTAGCATGCAAACAACATGTAAGCACAAAGATATAAGGATCTTTCTATGAGGTTCATGCAACTATAGTCTAGGTCACCATTTCTAATAACCTAAATCCCTATAGTTATGGGCTCTGATACCAATCTGTCACACCCCAACCTTGACGGCGGAAACGTCGAGGAGTGAGAGTTAAGATCGTTCACAGCCACATAACGCTATTAATAATCCAAATATAATTTAAACATAAGTTTCAATTGTATCATTACAAACATAAGTTTCAAAGAAATTAAAAGTATAACATAGAATGTAACAAATCATTCTTATTTCATTTATTTAACTAGGTCCATTCCTAGATGTGCAAGCTTCAAAGAGTAGATCACACACTTGAGGTATTCCTGAAACATGTTAAAAATAAAAGGTCAACATAAAAATGTTGGTGAGCATTCCATAGTTTTCAATACATAAGTATATAAAAGATGGCAATTCAAGTCATAAGTTAGTGAATAAAGTGATTAGGGATGTTATGAACAATGCAACAATCAAACCTCGACAATGTTTTACAAGTCTCAAACGTTAAAAGTATATACGATCAGCTAAGTGTACTTGGATCAACCAAGCAGGCTTGTCTTACCCATAGATCTATGACTTCGCTAGGCTAGCAATAGTTAATGATTGCACATATAACGCCATAACATGGTAACCACAAAAGTTCAACTAACCACAACTTAACAAGTTAAATTGCCATAGGTTTACAAGTCTCAAATAAGTTTACAAGTGCAAAGTATATAAGTTAACATGTTTCACCCCAAAGTGTGAAAATAAACAAAAAGGGGGTATGGAAATACTCACATGGAAAACTCACAAGTATAGTGATGATTGTAGAGTACATAAGAAAGCTTGGATGTCAAGAGTCAAAGGTGGTCTCCTAAATGATAGAAAAACAATAACTTGATGTTGGAATTCATTACAAGAAGTTAGAACGTTTAAAGAATGCTAAAAAGCGAAAGGTAGATTGAAAAAGGATTATTGCATCAATTTTAGATTCTGGACAGAATGCTTGGTATGTGTTTGAACAGGTTTTAAAAATAGCAAACGGTTTCATAAAATTATAAAAATTTATACTTGACTAGTTCAAAGTCTCCCGGACAACTTTCATTCAGAAACATTTTTATGAAAAGATCTTTAAATAGGTCAAACAAGCATCACAAGACAGAAGGTTCTGAAATGCGCACTTATTTTGTGAAGGCTATTGTTGAGTCGTCCGATTGAGTTTGAAGACGTATAAACTGTCATTGAAAAGGTAATTCAATGAACTTAACATTGGAGTCTGAGTTTACCCAAATTTAGTTTGTTATGATCAAGTTATGGTCGGTTGAAGTAAGACTATATTCTGCCAGAATTGTAGTAAGGCACTTATGTGCACTTTTAAAATTGTTAATACATGAAACGGGTTAGAACAATTTATTATGTTAATATATGGTATATTAGTCTTCATTTGAGTTATAAAAATATTCTAAGACTTTGGCATAGCCATCATTTAGAACAATAATCTTGCGGAATAACCGAATGCGGCGGCATAGCCGTCCATATGCAAACGGGATTCTTTGTTTATGTTAGTGTGTTGTTAGCTTAATTTAGGAATGTTAGTGATTATTATAAGATTAGTGATTATTAAAATATGATCAAATGATAATTATTAAAATAAAAAGAGGTTTGGTAGAAGAAAAAATAATAGTAATAACATAAAGTCATGAGAACAATTGAATGTTAGGATGATTAAAATGTATAATATAAAAACAATAAAGGATTACCTTAGTATTAAGAATTCTTGAAATTTCTTGTAAAATAAAATTCTTCAAATTCATCATAACCAATGGATGAAAGAAAGATATGAGATTGAGGTTTTTAGAGAATGAGCAAATGAAAAGTGAAGCCTAAGCCTTGCTTTTATACTTGAGGTTAGGAGGAGGTTATGAATGGTATTAATGGTGATTTATAAGTCTTTTAAAAGGGGGTTATGATTGGAATTTGAAATAAATATAAAATTAAATAATTTAAATAAATAAAAGAATAATTATAATTTAAAATTTAAATTCTTGAAGACTAAAATTTTAACAATTTTTTTATAAAATATTTATAGACTTTATAAAACCAATTTGAATAATCAATTAAATTATTTATTTGTTAATCTTTATAACTTTTATAAAACTTGTAACTTTTATAATTTGATTACTTATTTTAATATTTAAAATTCATAATTACTTATAAAACTTTATAAGTATAATAAAATTCATTTTATAACTTTATAAGTTTTAATAAGTTTTTTCCATTTAGTTATTTGTTGTAGCATGATTAATAAAGTTTATAATTTTATGAAAAAGAATTATTTATAAATCAACAAGTTATTATAAGTTGTTTAAATGATAAATTGAATAAATCAATTTAAACTACACGTCTAATCTATATAATTCATTAATATAAATAAAATAAGTTAAATAAAGAAATTCATATTGTAAGATAGTTCGATTTTAGTTCGGGTTCGGGTTTATAACTTCAAAATGCCGGATGTTACATTAACCACACCAACATAATTGTACGGCTTCCACCGCAACACGTGGGTATTAATTTTTCCTTTGTATTACATTGACTACCTTATATTATGATAATTATGATAATAATGATAATTGTGATGATGACGATAATGATGTTAACAACTAGGCTTTTACTCGCCGCACGTTGCCGCGACGTTGTTCGCTACGTGATAAAGTAAATACTATAATCGGCCTGACTTATTTCTGAATTAAAATTACTTTAAAATGTAGAGTAATGGGAATTTTATCGTCAAATGAATATGTATTGTATATAACAAAACTTTAAACAAAACTTATGTCGAAACATATACAATTCAAAACGTACATAAAAATAAGAATATGCGGTTACGTTGTTTGTGGCGTGATATGGTTTGGACTAAAAATCCCCCCGACTCATTTTCAAACTAAATAATAATAATAATAATAATAATAATAATAATAATAATAATAATAATAATAATAATAATAATATAATAATAATAATAATAATAATAATAATTCTAAAATTTCATTAAATTAGTTTATATAATATATCAAGATAAATAAATAATAATTTTATTAATTAAAATAAAATAACTAAATTTCTAAAAAGTAATTAAAAATTAAAAAAAACTATCAAATAAATAAAATAAAAACCCTAATTTACAAAATAAAATATGAGTAGAAGAGTGCATTAAAGTTTATTTTTTCTTGTAAAAGAATAAAATAAGAACGTTAATTTATAGTGTAAAAACATTAGCTTTTTCTAAATGCTCCAATGGCTAGAAAACGATAATAAAACCGTTGTCCCACGTTCCAAACCCACGAATTCATTCAACTTATATCGCTAGCTGCTTCATGAACCCAATTACTTACTTGATCTACCTACCTACAAGAACCCACCCCATTTACCCACTGGTTACCCTTCTGCTCTTATGCACCAAAGTTTGTAGGAAAATAATTTGACCATGATTCACACCATATGATTTTATAGACGACAAAATTGAACATTCAACACAAAGTTGGACAAAACTCAAATATATATTATTTTAATAAGCACAAGTTAATGAGTTATGCAGCATTTCCTCATTCTCTATCTTCTGAATTTTTTCTGGGCTCTTTCAGTGGCTGCTCATGGCTATCCTGGTTATGTTGCTTGTGTTATTATTTTCTAACCCGGGATGTTCACAATCAAACGATCGCAATAACAATACTAACGTTCTCATCGGAATGTTTTGTGGTCGTAACGCAGTAATAAGTCTGCCAAACTTTATCAAGAACAGAAACTCTACTTTCATTGAACTCAGAAAGGAGTTATTAAGTAAAAAGGTGCTTTATGGAAGAGCACAGGCATTAAGCGCGGGGGACTCGGTTTTTGCAGCAGCCCAGTGCCGAAACTACCTCACTGTAGATCAGTGTGTGGCTTGTTTTGATGCTAGTGTTTCGAAACTAATCAACTGCACATCTGGAAATGGTGCTTATATTAGTTTTGATATGTGCTCTGTCAGGTAAGTTTTTCTTCTATAGTTCTATATTTACCATATAATCCTACAGTACATCAGTAAATTCTAGTAAAGCTGTTGTCATGCAAATTTGTTTGGCTTAAATGGTAATTCCTTAAAGGTGTTTAAAATATCAAGAAGTTAGGAAAAAAGTCCTAAATCTTGTAAACTATTTGTTTGTTCTTAGGTATGAAGACTTTGTTGACTTCTATAACAACCCTTATGTGACAGAAGATGGGAATGGTACTCCAATAGTATTGTGTGGCACTCGATTAGCATCGAAGCCAACGGAGTTTAATCAAGTCGTTGATGGATTTTTATCAAATATAAGATATGCTACTTCGAAAACCTCTAATTTCTACGTAGCGTCCACTAGGCAAATCACAAGTGAAAATGCAACAGTGTACGCGACTGCACAGTGTGTCGAAGGTATAAAAAAGGCCATTTGCCAAACCTGCATGAATAAAGCGTATGACAAGTTAAACGATTGTCTTCCGAGTACAGAAGGAAGGTTCTTCGACATGGGTTGTTTTGCAAGGTATTCAGATACTCCATTTTTCAATGTCAACCAGACAACTGATATCACAAATGTCTTAAAAAGTGAGGCCACTTCTTCTTTCAAATACATGAAACAAGTATATTTTTACCATATATTAATATGCTAATTGGTGAATTTATAACTACAATATGGTTATATGATAGGACATGCAAGTAAGGTATCCATAATTGCTATAGCCATTGCTGGTGTAGTTCTCATTGTCCTCGTCCTTCTTTCGTGGTTATTATATCGATCGTGGAAGAAGTCTAAGAAGAATGAGCAAGGTGATTGTATAAATATTTAATCTGTGTATGAGAGAACTTTTCACTTACATTTATCATTACTCTCATAATACTGATAACTTCTATCTATATATATACACTTGGACCATGTTTTATCATGGATACAGAAGATTTTGAGGGGGCAATACATTATAATTACAAAGATCTGCAGTTGGCAACAAATAATTTCAGTGAAGAAAATATTCTAGGGAAAGGAGGTTTTGGTGAAGTGTTCAAGGTAATTTTGAAAGATTAATTAAGGAATTAGAAACCACTTAGAAGCTTATTTAAGCTTTCTTTGACAAAGTTTCTGAATGGCTAATAGGCGGTCCTTGACGACAATAATGTGGTGGCAGTGAAGAAACTTAAAGTAGAGCATGCTGGAGCGAAAGAAGAATTTGAGAATGAAGTTAAGCTTATAAGTAACATTCATCATCGGAATCTTTTACGTCTCCTTGGATGGTCAATTGAGGGATCTTATCTACTTCTAGTCCTTGAATATATGTCGAATGGAAGTCTTGACCGGTTCTTATGGGGTAAGATGGATCGGTTATACTACTTGAATGTATTCCAGATAAAATCCTTATCTTAAAACACTAGGTATATGTATTATATGCTAACAAATATGTTCATAATGGAGGCTCGAAAAAAGGGACACTGGACTGGAACCAACGCTATGAAATAATATTTGGGATAGCTAGGGGTCTTGCTCATCTACATAATGAATTCCATATCAAAATCATTCATAGAGACATCAAATCTAGTAATATCCTCCTTAATGATGATCTTAAACCCAAAATAGCAGATTTTGGGTTGGCAAGGTTTCAACCGGAGGACCAAACTCATATTAGCACCAAGTTTGCTGGTACATTGTAAGATTTTTTAGCCACGACATTGCATTTCATTATATTTTTTCTTGTATCCCAACTTTTCTTTAATTTTACAGTATAATGTTTTGTCAGGGGATACACTGCACCCGAATATGCACTTCATGGTGTTTTATCTGAAAAAGTTGACACTTATAGCTTCGGAATCGTGATTCTTGAAATTATTAGTGGCAGAAGAAGTACAGACGTGCAATCTGGTAGTCAATCCACTGATTACCTCTTGGAAAATGTGAGATGCCATATTGCTACTCTTTTCTATTTTTTTTATTTAAACTTTTGAAAAGTAAATTCACACCTACCCACCTACTTTGTGTGGTCCTACATCGAATTGAACCCTCTACACCTTAAGGAGTACAAATGATTGTTGGCACTATCTCTAGAGTTCTTATGTGTTTTTGTAGAATAAAAGCATCAAGTAACTAACCGGAAAGAAAAATACATAGGAGCTACAAAGACAAAGCAAACAAAGATTATATAAGATACTGAAAGAAACATGCCTCCATCATTGAAACATAGCATTGGGAAAAACTCAATCAAAAAAGAAACAAATAATAATCTACTATACAACGAACCTACCCAAAATACAGCTTAGTTAGCTATAGATTAATACTTCAATTCCCCTTTCCTTTTAAAAGTTAAATGACTCAAGTACTCAACTATATTGCTTTAGATCATGGAGTGTTCAATTATGAGTAGAGGCTGTTGGAATCAAGAGGTATAAGCACACACTTTACACACACATGTTTTTTGATTACTTATTCAAATAAGGGGATACATGGTATTTATAGGCGTAGTAATTTAACAGGTAAAAAGACCAACCCGTTTATGAACCAATCAGACCAAGAACTTGTGTAGTTATGTGTATTTGGATCATTTTCATTTGAACTGGTTGGGTTACCGGTCAGACCATTGAACTAGTTGAACCGGACCCGGTGGTCGGATCAGATTTCAAAACTTTTTTATTTTTTATTTTTTCCTTTCAAGATCTTATTTTTATGATTAATTTAGTAATTTATGATACATATTTAGTTATTCAAGTTTTTATATTATGTTATAAATTCATCCTATAACAGATAATATTTTCATATTTTGTTTTTAACCGTGTATTTTTATATAAAATAAGTTTTTTATATGTGACGTTATTTGTTGCTTAAATCTACCCTCCCCAATACTTTTTTAATGGTTTGCCTACTGATGAGATTTACTGGGTGTGATTATAGTTATGGTATATGTTTCTTAAATTTGGTTTGATCAGTCCAACCAGTAAACCTCTAAGGCGACCGGTTTTAATGTCTGGTCCGGTCTCTTTGACTTTAACCAAACACCTTTTGAGATGTATTTGAAAAAAAGTAATTGGTGGTGGTGTTCCTTGAAGTCTCTTTGACTTTAACCAAACATCTTTTGAGATGACTTTTGACTTCTCATGATAGTTTAGACTTGTGATATTTTTTCTGTGTACACAAGAATTTTCAGATGACTTTTGAGTTCTCATAATAGTTTAGACATGTGACATTTTTTTGTGTACACAAGAATTTTCCGGTGGTGGTGTTCTATTTCTATATTGTGACAACCCTAGATTAAGAAATTCTATACACTAAGTTCATTTAAATATTCTAAGCCACACCTAGGGTAATACATATATACTTTCTCTACTTACATGTACGTATGCATGCTTTTATTTTATTTACATAAGTATGATGCTCACATATATATGTATACGTATGCATGGGCGCATGCATACCCTTTTTACGTGTACATATACCATCTCTTGCTAAGAAACATTTACACACCATGTGAATACAAGTATTGTTCATTGCATGCTTGCATGCAAACTCATGAGGTCACGTATGCATGTATCTATATTCATAACTTTATGATACCAAATGCTATATAATCAAAATACATCAACTACACAACATCAAACAAAACCAAAACACAACTCAAACAAACATCACAAATACAAGATAACATATAGAGAACTTGACATCAAAACAAAACTAAGTAAACCATAAAACACTAACTAAGACATCAAAGACCCGATCTAAACGACTAAGATTAACCCCTAAACAATAGTTAACATAACCATTATGAAACCGGTGACTCAAGAGGCTCTTGAGTCGACACCTAGCCTCACCAAAGAACACCCAACAACATCTATAACCCGCCACCTATGCCTAAGAGGTGACTAAGCAAACCTAAACCTCACCACCTCACTAACCTATAGCCTAGCTTCATCATTACAAACATTCACTTAATACCCCCACTCGGCCGAAGGCCATTACCGATCACCACCACCCCGAAATCCATCACCACCATCCCTATTATCTTGTCTCGGCTAACACCATCCCCTCCATTCGTATCTCTCGGTTACCACCTTCCAACATCACCACCGTAAGCCAACAAGTCACCATCACAATCCTCTCGGTCGCCACCTCTCCAACCAAATATCATCCTCAACTTCACTCGGTCACACACTCTCGGATACAAGGCAGCAACATCCAAGCCTCGTGGAAGCATCACCTCCCGAAAGATTATCAAGAACACCAAAACCAAGCAAGCTTAGACCATCCTCACCTTCTTCTCATACTCTCCTTCTGTCAAAATCAAGGTTTTAACCCCTAAAACCCTACTAGATTAAAGTTATGAAAATCAAACATGTGTTAAAACAAACACATGTGATTAACCCTTTTGATTAAACATTCAAGGTTTTTATAAAAATATAAAAATCAAACTTATTTTTCAGACAAAAAAAAGATTTTTAAATCTGAAATAAGTAAAACAAACCTTAAAAATCAAATTTATAGCAAGAAATTATCAACAAAAGGGTTAAAAATCTAGTCATAGTTTGTTAAATTGATTCTGCATATAAAATAACTATGATTGTGGGAACAAACATTAAAAATATACTTAGAATATTAGGGAATAGAACTCTGCAAAATTTGGTACCATTCCTATGAATTAATTAATTTATATGCAATAATTAAAGATAAAAAGAGAAAAATTATATTAAAAGAACCGATCCTAGTAAAGGTATATAAAAATTATGTACTGACTATTAAGAATTATAGAATCCACTGGAAAAACTTCGTGACCTAAACAAAACATTTTCTGAAATATTAATTTTTAACTATTCTGTTAAACAAAAATCGGGAAAAATACTTAAAGTATGAAATAAATTATGGAAAATTTATAGAAAATATAAGAATAAAAATGGAGCAGTTTGTGTAAAAATTAGAATTTTTGGACATGATCTGGTATTTTTAGCAAAATAAGGGTAAAATAGGAAAAATTATAAAAATAGCTCTGTTATAATTTAGAGCATGAGAAAATTCTGAAAAACCTTACGAATTATAATTATTAATCTGAAAAAATTTGACTAATTTTAGAGGCCCGAAGGTATTTCTAAAGAATTATGTGAATAATGTAAAAATAATAAAAATTAGCCTGAAAATAATTTGAATATGAAATTTTAGTATATTTTACCTAACACTAAGATACATCTACTGTAAAAATTTCGGAATTTATACTAAGACCTGACTTATAAAATAAATTCTTCAATCTGAGGTACTAAAAATATTAAAGAAATATACATTTTCTGAATTATAAATATTTTTCTTGTATAGGTTACCATTTGGAGTAAATGTGAGTTTCATGGCCCATTTTGTTTTGTAAAAGTTTTTGGGGAAAAAGCGTACTATTTGATGCATTATTTTCTGAGATTTATGTTACAACCATTAATTCGGATGTGGAACCGTTAGATAATATTGGTAGCGCTACTTAGGAAAAATATTTCCTGCACCAATAAGATGAGTATTGTGATGCTATATTATCTGATTTATGAAATATGTTATGACAGATATAAATGATCTGGTTGCTATGTAAGGTTTGGTTGTATATAATGCATCTATATTATATGATAAATCTGTGAAGCTCACCAACTTTATGTTGACTGTTTTGAGTATGCTTTTTCAGGAATTCACCATGACTAACAGCTTAATGTTCTCCTTTGATGTTTATAATGGCTGGGGAGAGGTTGTGGGGAAAGTTTGTGTAAACCTGACAGTGAACTTGTATGATCTCAGTGTCTCGGTGGATGCTCACTTCCATCGTCTCTGAAGATGTTACTGTTAGGCTTTTAATGTAATAGGGTTATGTTAGTTCAAATTTTGACTATGATGAACTGATGTAATTCCAACTCCTTTAATATTAATCTGGTTATGTTATGTGATATTATATATATTTAATATGACTCACCATGATATATATATATTTATGTGATATGTTGTAATAATTGTAAATCAATGAGTTCTGAGCAAACAAGTCACACCCTAAGCATTTCACGCTTCCGCCGGGATGTGACAGGTTGGTATCAGAGCCATTGGTTATAGAGAATTAGGTACCATAAAATACCTAGACTATAACCATAAGCTCATGTCTGTGTAATTATGTGTATATATGATTTTGCATGTCATGATTCCATGAATATTAAAGCATTTTACTTATATATATAAAAATAGGTAACTAACTGTTGGGTTCAAACCATGAAAAGATTTGTTTTGCAGCTATGAGTACCGATAACAATTTTTGTGAGACTAACTCATCCGGATACTCGGATTATAATAATCACAAAGAACTTACGCCTGAACCTAAACCTCAGCAAATTCTAGAACCTTTTCCAACCAAAAGGGAAGATAATCCTAAGCCCAAATTTTATGTCCGTCGTGCACCTGTAATGGTAGGAGGATATACCATTAAAACTCCTAGGAAAAGGGTACGACCCGGGAACAAATTCAAGACCAAGCAAGATGAAGGCAAGGAGATACAAGAAACTGACTCCCTCAGAAACGAAGAAAGTGAAGCTAAAAGACAAAGGTGGATGGAGATCAGAACGCAGCCACTCAAACCCTTAAACAGCTCAAGAAAATTCAACAAGAGATCAGGAAAATTCAGAAGGATGTGAAGGAACTAAAAGCACCCAAGGGAAACATCTTCTCAAGAATATGGAAATGGATGCAGGGAAATTAGGAACTAACTTTTAGTGTGAAATCTTTAAATAAGAACTTAAATGAAAAATATTTTTGTGTTTGAACTATTACTTGCTTATGTGTTAATTAGAATATTGTCGAGAATCTAAAATTCTTTTTAATATTTACTATAATTAACTATAGAAAAGCATGCCGCCAAGAAGAAATGCGCAACCCATAAGGAGGACTGCGAGAGTGGGACGACCTAGAACTAGACTTGGAGAAGAAACACCTGTTAACCCGACAACCAATGAAGATGAAAGGATCTCCCGAATAGTGTCACAGCAGTTAGAAGCTGCCATACCCATACTAGTAACTCAACTTCAACAAAACCTAAACCTTGGTACCACAACCCCCGGCAACGAAATACCAACTGATGATGCCATAAGAGAACAACCAGCAGAGGAGATTATAACAGAGAAAGGATGTTCCTACAAAGCCTTTATGTCATGTAGACCTCGAGAATTTGATGGTAAAGGCGGAGCAGTACAGGCTCTACGCTGGTTAGATGAAATGGAGTCAACTCTGGAAATCAGCAAATGTGCCAATAACAACAGAACCTTGTTTGCTTCACACTCATTGAAAGGGGAAGCACAATCCTGGTGGAAGATGGAGATGACCACTAAAGGTAGGCACATTATGAATGAGTTGAGTTGGGAGGAATTCAGGAATCTGGTTATAGAGAAATACTGTCCTTATAATGAAATAGAAAAATTAGAAACTGAGTTTTTAGCTTTAGAAATGAAAGGAGCAGCACATCGGGAATATACCGACAGGTACAATGAACTCTCGAGGTTAGTACCACATCTAGTGGCCCCAGAATCAAAGAGAATAGGAAGATATATTTGGGGACTAGTGCCACAAATAAGGGGATTAGTGAAATCAGCTAGGCCCAAGACTTTTCAAGATACTGTAAGTTTATCAGGAAGTCTGACAGATGAGATGATAAGAAATGGATCACTAGGTAACCCTAGATCTGGAGAAAAGAGAAAGTGGAGTGATGATAACCCAGGGGGAAGAATTAAGGGAACCCCTCAGAAACGAATAGTTAGACAGCCTCCTCGAAACTACCTAGGAATGACACGGGAGAAGAAACCCCAGACAGAAAACCAGCCATGGTGTAACACGTGCCAAAGATACCATCAAGGCAACTGTGCGATGGTAATCTGTTACAACTGCAAGAAAAAGGGACATATATCCCGAGACTGCAAAAACCCTGCAAATCCAAAACCGGTCTGCTATCAATGTGGGAATGAAAATCATCGCCGGAACGAATGCCCACAGCTGAAAGGAAAGGCACCGACTAATCAGAACAACCCTCGGGGGAGAGCATTCATAATGCAGGCAGAAGAAGCTCGACACGAACCAGAAGTTGTCACGGGTACGTTCCCTGTAAACGATCAGTATGCTACTGTATTATTTGATACTGGAGCAACCCGTAGCTTTGTTTCAAATACATTTAGGCCACTACTTAACTTGACCACAGAAAAGCTAAACCAAAAATATATGATAGAATTAGCGGATGGTAAGATAATCGAAGCTTATGAAATCATTCCTAATTGTACCATGAATTTAGATGAAAACTATTTCAATATAGATTTGATCCCTATTGATTTAGGAGGATTTGATATTGTTGTAGGAATGGATTGGTTAAGTAAGAATCAAGCTGAAATAATATGTGGTAAGAAGATGATCAAAATCCCTTTAGTTAATGAGAATAGAACACTGTGCATATATGGTGAAAAACCTAGGGGCACCATAAAAATAATTTCTTGTAAAAATGCACAAAAATGCCTAAGGAAGAAATGTTTGGCTTATTTGACTCACATTGTTGACACTAAGATAGACAAAGTAAACCTGAAAGATGTTCCAATTGTCAATGAATATTCAGATGTATTCCCTGATGAATTACCTGGATTACCACCCCCACGTCAAGTAGAATTCAAAATTGAATTGATGCCAGGAACACCCCTATTGCTAAGGCACCCTACCGTTTAGCACCTACTGAAATGAAGGAATTAATGAGCCAACTTCAGGAACTTTTGGATAAAGGATTTATACGACCTAGTGTATCACCCTGGGGAGCACCAGTTTTATTTGTTAAGAAAAAGGATGGAACATTTAGAATGTGCATAGACTATAGGGAACTCAATAAAGTAACTATAAAGAATAGATATCCCTTACCTAGAATAGACGACCTATTTGATCAATTACAAGGATCTAGTTACTTTTCAAAAATAGACTTGAGATCAGGATATCATCAGCTAAGAATACAGGATGAAGATATACCCAAGACAGCATTCAGAACAAGGTATGGACATTATGAATTCCTGGTAATGCCATTTGGATTAACCAATGCTCCCGCCATATTCATGGATTTGATGAATAGGATATGTAAACCCTATTTAGATAAGTTTGTCATAGTCTTTATAGACGACATTTTAATCTATTCTAAGAATAAGGAGGATCATGAGCAACACTTAAGATTGACCTTGGAGTTGTTAAGAAAAGAAAAACTATACGCAAAATTCTCAAAATGTGAATTTTGGAAAAGAGAAGTGCAATTCCTAGGGCACATAGTCAATCAAGAAGGAATACAGGTAGATCCAGCAAAAATAGAAGCTGTTAAGAAATGGGAGGATCCCAAGACACCAACAGAAGTACGTCAATTTTTAGGATTAGCAGGATATTATAGAAGATTCATAGAAAATTTCTCAAGAATAGCTCAGCCCTTGACTGAACTAACTCAAAAAGACAAGCCATATGTCTGGGGAGAAAAACAAAAGAATGCATTCGAACTTTTGAAAAGTAAGTTATGTAGTGCACCTATTTTGTCATTACCAGAAGGGACTGATGATTTTGTAGTATATTGTGATGCGTCTCGTCAAGGATTTGGATGTGTATTAATGCAACGAAGTAGAGTCATCGCATATGCCTCTAGACAACTTAGGGGAAGTGAGAAAAACTACACTACTCATGATTTGGAATTAGGAGCAGTAATCTTTGCACTTAAGATTTGGAGACATTACCTGTATGGGACAAAATGTACAATATATACGGATCATAAGAGTTTACAGCATATATTTGAGCAGAAAATGCTGAACATGAGACAAAGAAGATGGATAGAATTACTGAGTGATTATGATTGTGAAATCAAATATCATCCAGGTAAAGCAAATGTAGTTGCAGATGCTTTAAGTAGAAAAGATAGGGTTAAACCGTTACGAGTACGAGCCATGAGAATGGAACTACAATCAGATCTGTTAAGACAAATATGGGAAGCCCAACAGAAAAGTAAAATAGAAATAAAAGGACAGGAAAAGGATTTACAGGCAGACACACATGGAATTCTAAGATTTAAAGGAAGGACTTGGATACCTGATGATGCCATACTTAGAAAGATTATATTACAGGAAGCACATAAGTCAAGATACTCCGTACATCCAGGAAATAACAAAATGTATAAGGATTTGAAAAATCATTACTGGTGGCCTGGTATGAAGAAATCAGTTGGGGAGTTTGTAGAGAAATGCAATACGTGTTCAAAAGTTAAAGCAGAACATCAGAAACCTTCGGGATATCTACAACAACCTGAAATTCCAGAATGGAAATGGGATCAAATTACTATGGATTTTGTAACCAAGTTACCAAGGACCTCAAGTGGCTATGACACAATTTGGGTTATAGTAGATAGGTTGACCAAATCAGCACACTTCCTGCCAATCAGGGAAGATTACAAAATAGAGAAATTGGCAAGAATCTACATACGAGAAATCGTATCCAGACATGGAATACCAATCTCCATTATATCTGATAGAGACAATAGATTCATATCAAGGTTTTGGCAGACCTTACAAAAAGCTTTAGGAACCCAAATAAATCTTAGCACAGCCTTCCACCCACAAACAGATGGACAGAGTGAAAGGACAATACAAACACTAGAAGATATGTTACGTGCTTGTGCATTAGACTTTGGTGGCAACTGGGATATGCATCTACCTTTGATAGAATTTTCTTATAATAATAGCTATCATTCTAGCATTAAAACCGCCCCGTTTGAAGCTTTGTATGGAAGAAAATGCAGATCGCCCTTATGTTGGAATGAAATAGGAGATAGACAACTTATAGGTCCTGATTTAATTCAAGAGACGTCTGACAAGATTAAAGAAATCAAGAATAGATTAAGACAGCACGGGATCGGCAGAAAAGTTATGCAGATAAAAGAAGAAAGCCGTTAGAATTTCAAATTGGAGATAAGGTCTATCTAAAAATATCACCCACCAAGGGAATCTTTCGATTTGAAAAGAGAAATAAGTTGAACCCAAGATATATTGGACCATTTGAAGTTATTGACAAAATTGGTCCTGTTGCGTATAAGCTAGATTTACCCGAAGAATTAAGTAAAATACACAACACGTTTCATGTGTCCAATCTGAAGAAATGTTTAACAGATGAAACATTAAAAGTTCCAGTCCAAGAAATAAAGATAGACGAGAACTTCATTTTACAGAGGTACCCATAGCCATATTAGATAAAGAAGTTAAAAAGCTAAGAAGAAGCAAGATCCCCATAGTGAAAGTTCAGTGGAACGCTAAGAGAGGACCAGAGTATACATGGGAAAGGGAAGATGAAATCAGAAGAAAATACCCCCACCTATTTTAAGACAATGGTCAGATAAGTTCATTACTATCCAAATAAATTTCGGGACGAAATTATTTTTACGGGGGGAGAATGTGACAACCCTAGATTAAGAAATTCTATACACTAAGTTCATTTAAATATTCTAAGCCACACCTAGGGTAATACATATAATTTCTCTACTTACATGTACGTATGCATGCTTTTATTTTATTTACATAAGTATGATGCTCACATATATATATGTATACGTATGCATGGGCGCATGCATACCCTTTTACGTGTACATATACCATCTCTTGCTAAGAAACATTTACACACCATGTGAATACAAGTATTGTTCATTGCATGCTTGCATGCAAACTCATGAGGTCACGTATGCATGTATCTATATTCATAACTTTATGATACCAAATGCTATATAATCAAAATACATCAACTACACAACATCAAACAAAACCAAAACACAACTCAAACAAACATCACAAATACAAGATAACATATAGAGAACTTGACATCAAAACAAAACTAAGTAAACCATAAAACACTAACTAAGACATTAAAGACCCGATCTAAACGACTAAGATTAACCCCTAAACAATAGTTAACATAACCATTATGAAACCAGTGACTCAAGAGGCTCTTAAGTCGACACCTAGCCTCACCAAAGAACACCCAACAACATCTATAACCCGCCACCTATGCCTAAGAGGTGACTAAGCAAACCTAAACCTCACCACCTCACTAACCTATAGCCTAGCTTCATCATTACAAACATTCACTTAATACCCCCACTCGGCCGAAGGCCATTACCGATCACCATCACCCCGAAATCCATCACCACCATCCCTATTATCTTGTCTCGGCTAACACCATCCCCTCCATTCGTATCTCTCGGTTACCACCTTCCAACATCACCACCGTAAGCCAACAAGTCACCATCACAATCCTCTCGGTCGCCACCTCTCCAACCAAATATCATCCTCAACTTCACTCGGTCACACACTCTCGGATACAAGGCAGCAACATCCAAGCCTCGTGGAAGCATCACCTCCCGAAAGATTATCAAGAACACCAAAACCAAGCAAGCTTAGACCATCCTCACCTTCTTCTCATACTCTCCTTCTGTCAAAATCAAGGTTTTAACCCCTAAAACCCTACTAGATTAAAGTTATGAAAATCAAACATGTGTTAAAACAAACACATGTGATTAACCCTTTTGATTAAACATTCAAGGTTTTTATAAAAATATAAAAATCAAACTTATTTTTCAGACAAAAAGAAAGATTTTTAAATCTGAAATAAGTAAAACAAACCTTAAAAATCAAATTTATAGCAAGAAATTATCAACAAAAGGGTTAAAAATCTAGTCATAGTTTGTTAAATTGATTCTGCATATAAAATAACTATGATTGTGGGAACAAACATTAAAAATATACTTAGAATATTAGGGAATAGAACTCTGCAAAATTTGGTACCATTCCTATGAATTAATTAATTTATATGCAATAATTAAAGATAAAAAGAGAAAAATTATATTAAAAGAACCGATCCTAGTAAAGGTATAGAAAAATTATGTACTGACTATTAAGAATTATAGAATCCACTGGAAAAACTTCGTGACCTAACACAAAACATTTTCTGAAATATTAATTTTTAACTATTCTGTTAAACAAAAATCGGGAAAAATACTTAAAGTATGAAATAAATTATGGAAAATTTATAGAAAATATAAGAATAAAAATGGAGCAGTTTGTGTAAAAATTAGAATTTTTGGACATGATCTGGTATTTTTAGCAAAATAAGGGTAAAATAGGAAAAATTATAAAAATAGCTCTGTTATAATTTAGAGCATGATAAAATTCTAAAAAACCTTACAAATTATAATTATTAATCTGACAAAATTTGACTAATTTTAGAGGCCCGAAGGTATTTCTAAAGAATTATGTGAATAATGTAAAAATAATAAAAATTAGCCTGAAAATAATTTGAATATGAAATTTTAGTATATTTTACCTAACACTAAGATACATCTACTGTAAAAATTTGGAATTTATACTAAGACCTGACTTATAAAATAAATTCTTCAATCTGAGGTACTAAAAATATTAAAGAAATATACATTTTCTGAATTATAAATATTTTTCTTGTATAGGTTACCATTTGGAGTAAAGGTGAGTTTCATGGCCCATTTTGTTTTGTAAAAGTTTTTGGGGAAAAAGCGTACTATTTGATGCATTATTTTCTGAGATATAAGTTACAACCATTAATTCGGATGTGGAACCGTTAGATAATATTGGTAGCGCTACT